>OY982956.1:13598200-14198200 GCA_963890685.1 Plagodis pulveraria
TAACCGCGCGGCCAACCGGCAGCGGTGCGGCCGCTCTGTGAAATTTTATGTGACTATAGGTGACAAATTAAATGTGGCCGCTGTCCCGATATATATTCCTTTCATTCACGATGATACATATTCAATATGTATTCAATTATATATAATATACATGAACATTCAATTCACTCTTAGGGGTGTCTATTTAAACAAGAGCAAGTCACCACAACTCCTGTATCTTGCAATATTTGACTCCAAACGGCCAACACAAAAACTGCTGTCTCATTAGTGGGAGTCCTGCGCAGTTGTGGCACAGGTTAGGTAATAGTTGCTACTGGTTGTGGTAAGTTACTGTCGACCGAAAACAGTAAAGTACGACACTTGATTGGCGCAAACATTGCCCTGGACATACCTTACCTCAGGAGGGTGGTATCGATTCAACGGATAGAATTCGATAGCGGCCTTTTCGCTAATGGTGTGGTAGCTCGCTGAATCGCTTTATAAAACGGCGGCGTTGCGTATTTTCTACTCTTTTTAGAGATTTTATCTCGGTTAAGGAAGTCTTTCGTTTTAGAAACCAGTTTCGTTTTTTTGTTTCAATTCACTTCATTCGATTTCACGCTATATTTTGCGATTATTTTGATAACACGTGCCAGAATTACACTTGCCACTAAAAATCATGGACGTTTGTTTTGCTTTGCATGTAGTTAGCATGCTTACTTTTTGCACTGCGATTATAAGAACACTTTTCTTGTATGAAGGGTTATTAATTGCATAGTTACCATCTATTCAAAATTCAAATGATTTCGTGCTACTAATGTGTGACTTTTCTGGCTACCTGTACCTAGCATTTATGTAGTCTCATACAGATATTTTTTCTTAGTTTTGCCAATCAAACCAAATAAGAGGAAGAGTTTTGTTCCCATCCTGGAGTGTAACTACTTTGGTAGGTAGTAGTACAATACATACAATAATTATAAATTAATATTTTATTTCTATCATAATTCATATACAAAGTAACATAATATGTATTGTTTATAATTATGGTATTTGAATGATTATTATTAATTTGTAATTCACTTCAGTTTGGCTGTAGATATCGCTTCGTCCCCCCAAGACGGTTAAACAATAGGAACGAAAGGATAAATTTAAGATAATACTCACCTACTAAGATAGTTTAATTGAGTAAATCCCGGCTTTAGGGACGGATGGTCTCGGGTACATATACATATACCTGATAATATATACACAATGTAATGTTAATATGTATTAATATAATAATAAATATACTGTAGGTTTTAATTGATTTTAAATTGTGTGTTTTAGATAATAACGTAGCCTAATTTTCTTTAACTCGATGATTGTTTATATCACTTATGTACACCTCTGACGTAGTTCCTGTATTTCCGCTCTATAAAAAGGGTGCCTGGAAGAGATCACTATTAGTGATAAGGCCACCCATTGTGACAGATGCATCAACTCAAAGGTTTTAGTAAGAATTAAATTTATATTTTATTGGTGTAACAATAAAGAAATATATATCTATCTATGCTTACATTTTCTCTTTTTTGCAATTTTGTAAGCTGTTTCGGTTAGCAGACGTGAAAGCAAAAATTAGAACGTTAGAATATATTATTTGATTTCAAAAACCCGTTGTTTTACACAAAATGGTATCCGAAAAAGCTTTTTATCGTACAAAAATAAAAGAGAAGCCTCTTTAAGAATTTTCAGTGACAAAATAAATGCATAAAAAAATTCTTTCTTGTTATAGGAAAGGCGGAGACGGCCGGGGGCTCACACGTCGCGACTGCCTACATATTTTATTGACCCTGTTTGACGCAGATGAGATGATAACAGCAAAATATATCCGGAGATATCAAATTGTGGCAGTGCTAGGGTAAAAATACGTTTAATAATTTTTAGAGTAGTATTTTTTTTTAAAAAGAACACTATGCTTTGTATTCAAAAACCAGTACCAACTACAAATGAGCAAAAACCAATCAAGTATTCTTTGTTTATAATAATACTTTAGCCACTATTTACCTCTACATAACATGGGCATTCAAAAAAAACATCATAATCTGCAGTAATATTATAATTTAAAAGATCTGGAATACCTAGACAAATATTCATATTCAATATGGCGTCATACGGGGCGTACACGACCAGACTGTGTGCCAACTTCAATTTGGCACTTGATATTCATTGCACTGCCAAAATTCAGGTGAAAGCACTTCAGGTCAGATTGTTAGCCGTACGTGTAAATTATCAATAAGAAACTAAGAATTTCAATTAACCACATTGTAATGAAAGCAACAGATATATTTAATTAAAAAACACTAGTATTCTTACTAACATACTAACTGGTTCTTTTCTATTTTCTCTTACGCAAAAATTTAGATAGTAAATATAGTAAATAATGAGGTTTCTGGCAAATATAAATGTAAAGACTGCTCCATATCTTCTTGTTGGATGTCGACTAAGGCGAAAATTAAACAGGTGACTAAGAGGAAAAAGTACCTTTTGAGCAGCATGCTACTAGTAACGTAAATCTTAATTGGGTTGTTGCTCCTTACCGGCTTTTATACTTGTATATTGACATGCCTCGGGCAATCCCCGAAAAGGAGCCAGAGGCGTCTGAACGCCCTCGTTTCGTCAGACAGGTTTGGTCATATACTATAGAGGTAGAACCAATTAATAAAATCAACCAACCTGTCTATCCCGGGGATTGAACCTAGGATCTCCAGATTTCAAAGCGGCTCTTTTTTATACACACATAGCCATCTCAAAGCCCTCATTACTTAAAAGTTTAACTTCTTTCGAAATTCCATAGAAGGTTGGTGTCATGTAGATGGCTAGACCAAAAACCGAAGCCAAACCCTTCGAAAGTATGTCGTTATGTTGTTCCTGTGCATTGTTAGCTAAAACGTATTTTTTTTATTACAGGTTCTTGGAGTTGTGACAACCCCGCATGGGATGGATAATGGTAGAAGGGTGATAAGGTAGTTCCTATTTAAGATATAATCTGTTCACCATATTCGATCACATCGTCAAAGTTGTGTACTGTCAGTCCTACTTACTGATAGTTTTAAACATTTACTCATGTTTTGGAGATAAATAGAAATTATTATTAATTAGTGTAGTAAGTGGCGTTGATATAGTCAGCAGTGCCTATTGATGACTAACTGCAATCCTCAAGACACCTAGGTAACTAGCCAAACATATAGGGTATGAACGTAATGGCTGCTGAATCAAAAAAGGAAAATGTGTGTGCGTTCAGAATAAAAACATAACTACTAATGTCTGGTCGTCGTCTGGTATAAAAAAGTTAAGTAAAACCGATTGAAGCGTGATTGATTGCATTGATGCTCGACAAAGAGATAGATCTAAATTACAAAAGTTGCTAATTTATCTATCATAAATAAGTATCATCGTGCTTGTATTCTTCAAACGGAAAGGCTGAGGTATCTGAATACTTGAGTACTTATTCTCACAATCGCGTTAAATTTCTTTCATTAATTTTGAAACGAACACTAACACTAATTTTACAAAATGAACACTAATGGTTCCATGAGGATAATCGAATGCTTCATAATTCAATTAAAACAATTAACATAATGTTCATAACTTTAAAATGTGATTTATTAAATTAAATATAAATACACACGAACTATCGTCAGTAACATCCACGCGCCATCACCCCGTGTGCATCCGTCCCTCCGTACTTTATAGCATATCAGTCGGTGCGGTATTCCCAAACTGCACTTCAGAGCTCCCGGCCGGCATGTATAATATACTATCTGTATGTATATTGAACAGTGAGTTTGTTTGTAAAAGGTATTCTTTAAAAATTCTTGAAGGTAAAAGAGAAAACGGTGAAAATAGGGTTGTTGTACGCTCGTTACAAATCGTGTTGGACTTATTAAGTTATTGTATAGTTCTTGTTTGTTTATTTTTTATTTGTCTTTGTGTAGTGTAGTATATTTCAATATAGAAAGGTGAAGATTTTATTTTTCGAAATATTACTTCATCCATTTATATAGGTACTCTATACGAGTTCAATCGGAATTGTTATTCCGCTTGTTTTCCGGAATTATTCCTTCTGTTGAAGTAGTCAGAAAATCGTAGGCTATTATATTAATAGCATAATACTTTAAACAAAAAGTGGTCTAAGAATGTCGAGCCATATTTATTTTAGTGACAGGTTTCATAATATCAGTAACGTTAGAAATTAAATTTTAATGAACTGAGCTACAACTACTTTGCTATTGAATATTATTAGAGAACTTAGTTGTAGATAGGTACTAATTGCCAAGGTAACATGATAAAATGTTTAAATTAATAATATTTTTTTTATGCTGATTCGTTAGATATTCCCCCTACCTAGCCTATTCGTAAGTGATGTGCTTAAAGATAACATGATGATCAGGCTTAACCTAGAACAGGTATTGGCTAGAGCCAACTATACAAAACGATTAAATTTTCCCGTGTAGCGATTATACCTAATTATGTATAAGTATACTCAATTTCATAGTTGTAGATTTTAAAGTGACTTATTAAACTGACCGTGACATGCAGGTAGACAGACGGAAGAAACAAGTGAAACCATAAACTACAAAAATACATTATATGACTTCAATCATCCATAATAAAAAAATATATTGAATTTTTTTTTGGCTTAAAGTTTTACCTCAATTATGAGGAAATTATATGCCTACGTATACGTAAGCTAGAGAAAATATAGTAAAAAAAGTTCACAATAAAACTGACTGTATCGCAATGGCTTCTTAGGTCAGAAAAATTAAAATTTTATTAAGATTTGTTTACCTTATTCAGAACCTGAAGTGAATATATCTAATACACAGAAGAATGTTCTAGGAAATTTTTGCCCAAACAAAACCAGAATTTATCCCTAGTATAGAGTATGAGTTGTGTGGAATATAGCGTCGCTCGCATTCAAGACACGTAACGTATGTTTTAGCCGAATGTCTTGCCCTATATTTACAACATGTACGTAGTTCCAATAGGTACTTTAAATCGGCTCTCACTTGGGTGGAAAATCTTTACTTTATTTACTATTCTATTTTTATTTAAAATTGTTACAATATACCTGCTACACGTGCAAAAAAGTCTTTATGCTTTCCTATAAGTTTTGAATGACATTATGTGTGCATATTTTGGTATGACTTACTAATAAGGTGATTAATATAACATGTTTAATATAAACTGGAAAATTATTAATTGGACAGAAAAAAATTGTACATATATATGATAATTTGTACCTAAAAAATAATTATGCAGGATGTAAATTTAATTCCTGAAAAGGTAGATTAGCATGTATGCAGCATTTCATAACTCATTATTCTTGCTTATCCTTTTGTATTTAAATCAACAACTAATAAAGATAACCTTTTAATATTTATCTCAAAGTCTCCGAAAAAAACGCTGAGATCGCTTGAACCAATGAACGGTGTCTGCCTCAATTTTTAATATTGAACTAAAAACTGACATAGAAAAGTTCAAACCTTTTAGTTCCATCCACTATTAAAAAGGTATTCACAGACGCTATATCAAGGAAAACATCAAGCCCATGTGCAAAACATGATTAAAGTCGAGGAGTTTTTCGTAGAACTAATTATTTAAAAAAAACGAACTGACGCCATTAAAACTCTCTTGTAAAACCTTAATTATAATTACAAGCTACAGTCAATAATACCTTATTCTCAACAAATATAACTATAAACGAGTATAGTTTTTAACTGTGGATACTCCAATACTAAGCGCTCCCGTACTCTATTCATGCTTGGTTACTGCATGGTTTTTTAAAAGCCGACAACGCATCCCTGAAAACAAAATCCTTGAGTGTTTCGGATGTTCGTTGGCGACGGTGATCACTTACCACCAGGTGAGCCGCCTGTTAGGTTGGCTTTCTTCTTTCTTTCTCTTCCTTTAAAAAGAAGGGTGAATAATAATGCTCCAAGAGTCTGATGGTATAGAAGAAGGAATAGTGTGACGGTCTAAAGGATTTTATTGTATAACCTAGTATTTTTAGGCGTCATTCTGGCAACTTCCAGGCAACACTTCCTTAAATACCTTCCAAGTACTACCTTGCTGGAAGATAGGTCAGCAAGTGTTGCCTGTTGGCTCTCAGGCGTAGTTTTGTATTGACCATGTTAGCTTTACTCGAATGAAGTTAATATGGCATCTACAAAACTTCCATACATGGACAAAATTCATAGTGCATACAAGCTTTATACGCCTGCACTAAAATAGCATGGAATTCGTCAACTTACTAAATAATTTTCAGGAGCTATTGATTCTCTCGTACGTACTCATTCAGTAAAACTAACATGGCCAATACAAAAATACGCCAGTAGTCAGTACATTTACCGATGAAATCACCAAAAGCTAAAACTAGTTGCAATGAAATCGCTGGAAGCGACTTTTTCGTAGCTGTACCTTCTTACAATAACAAACTTACACGGGACTCTCATTAAAATATAAAATTAAACGATTAACGAGAACAATACATACATCGTTGGTTTTTACTGCATAATATTTAAGGTTATCTACCATTATCACCAATGAATAATATTTTTAAAAAATATTTGCATATATTATGTGATAAGGCAATGGCATCAGAGTTAGACCTTATATAAAATATACAAAATATGGCGTATTTCGAGATTAAATATCTTTGGAACGATCAGCAGCTTATTGATACAGTCGTATGTCTTCAGTAGGTACATGTTTAATACATACGAATATTAAATTAAATAAAGATTCGTGGTAGTTTTATACTCGCGCGAAATATATAAAATGAGAGTACAATTCATAATTCTGTTCTCTGTTTATTAATATTTTTAAATGTAATGTTTAATCTTATTTTTAGGGTTCCGTACCCCAAGAGTACAAACGGGACCCTATTACTGAGACTTTGCTGTCCGTCCGTCCGTATGTCACCAGGGTGTAACTCAAGAACGGTGATAGCTAGACAGTTTAAATTTTCACAGATGATGTATTTCTATTGCCGCTATAACAACAAATACTAAAAATAAAAATAAATTAAATATTAAAGATGGCTCCCATACAACAAACTTGATTATTTTACCGTTTCTTGCTCGATACTAATAACGGTGACAGGTAGACGCTTTAACTATTCAAAGAATATTTAGTTACGGAACCCTTCGTGCGCGAGACCCACTCGCACTTGGCCGGTTTTTATATTATGTATATATACAGATCATAAATAGTTAGTTAGTATACCTATGTTTTGCATGGCCCATATTTTTTAAATGTTATCATCGTAACCGTGTTTGTAATTTATTTAAATACTTGCCACAATGCCATTAAAACAAACATACCAATACGAGGAAATTAATAAGTATGAGTACTTTACTTTAATGCTCGTTTAAGGCCTTTCAAAATGCGGCCTTTAGATATTGCAAACGAGAAACATCTGTCGGCATCTTTAGCATGTTAATAGAATTTCATTAACATTTGCAGTAATATTTTAATGTAATTTTTTTATATATCTTCTCATATAAAATATCATATTCATAGATCATAATAACGGAGCCTATTAAAATGTGCCGTTGCAAATTTAATGAATTAAATTGTTTGTACTGGTTTTATTATATTTTTACATTTCACGTTTCGCTTAGATGTAGAAAACTGATAAATTTTTAGGTGTGAATGTATTATGTTATTATATTATTACTATCATTCCGCAAAACACTTTTGGTTTCAACACTGTGCTGCAATAAAAAATGTTTTGTAATAATGATATCATACAAAACAAATATGTATTAATGAAAGTAACTAAGAAATTGATAAAATTTTATACCTGTATCACTAGACACTATTGTACGACTATACAGACTAGTTCGAGTCGTCCAAATATTTTACGTATCTTATGAGTGGGTTATTGAATAGCAAAATAATATATTATTCTGTCCAACTTCTCAAACGAAGATTTTTCATGATCCATTTCAGAAGTGTAAGTGAAGATACAATATCAATATCACAACAATTCCGTTGATCTATAATCGAAAAGTAAGCTCAAAATGAAATATTGTTGTAAATTATTGGTTTATTTTGTTTCAAATCACACATCTTAAGGTGTGAAAATGGTTAGAAATAAGAATTGTCATAGGTATCGCTTGAATGAAGAATACCAATTTTTTTTCAACTCCGCGTCGGTTAAGCATTTGACCAATAACATGAAAAATATTGGCAAGTGCTCATGCGTTAACAAAAAACATAACCTTACCGGTAGACCTAAAATGGAGCCTCTCAAAGTCAGCAGTCGGTACAAACCGTTTTAATCTTGGCTTTGTTTTGGATTTTTTAAGGTTTTTACAGGAAGAAGAGCGTCTGGCGCATTTGCTTAATGCCCTACTACCATAAAAATTATGTACGACTTGCACGGCAGTTCATAAGATCAATGATGTGATTCCACTCAATTTAGCTCGATATATGTTGTGGCACCTACCTATAGTTTCCGATTAAAAAACAATCAAATACATTTACAAACTATAATTATAGTAGTTTGTTTAGTGCCGCTTCATTACTGTAGGTGGGCAGTGAGCACCTTAAACTTTTATGTATAAAAGCTATTCGGAACAATGGTTCCACTATCATTATCCTCCCTGGATATTTCAGAGAAAAACATCTTACAATAAATAACTGTATAATAACATTTACAACACTAAACCCTGAATTCGCTACTTGCGCCGTAGAGTAATTATTTTTCATATCACAATCACAAAGAAAATAGAGAGCATGCATGTGAACCAAAAAATGCAAAGACAACTTTAGTATATTTTAACACTGAGATTCAAAAACAAAGAAGACATTTCGTGTCCACTTTTACCATTCATTAAACTGCTTTATGTATTTTACTTAACTTACGTTTTTTATTGTTCTAGGAGACATAAGGAGAAGTGTATAAGGACCTATCGTATGAGAAGTTCAAGAATCCTCATCAGCATACTCAAGCAAGCAACATAACAATAAATTAGCTTTATTTTCATTGCAAATGTACAAAGTGGCAATATTTTCATAGTTTTATAGTAGGCTTGATACCATGCCAACCACTGAATTCTCAAGTTTGGTATTTAGAAGTGTTATGTGTAACACATATATGTCTCATCACACCTGTGATAACACAGTTCTGAAATGTCCACGTTTCGCCTGATTTGGAAACAATGCTATGTGTATAAAGATTGAACGTTAGATAATGATGTTTATACTGTCTAACACCGTGTCTTCTCTATGATAATACAAATAGCGATAAAAACATTTATAGGTGCTATATACAGAAACCATTATTTTCTATGTAGAAAAGTTTAACTAAGTAATCTATGCAGATTGGTTAAATATTTTTCAAGCATTGCCTCGGGAGGACAGGCTAAGACAAATTGGTAATTTTCTTTTGGAGTACAAGAATAAAAATGCCCGTTAAGTGTGCATGTGTATTAGGCTTAGCATACAATGCCTTTAAACTAATTATATTACACAATATTTTAATAAAACTAGTAGTAGAAAATGTACTTGTGGTGTCTACTTTAGCGTTTTTGTAACAAACATTGACGTCAGCCATTCCAAGCCCTTATTATTATTCCGTGATGCCAATTCTCTTTTATCTCGTCCCTAAAACCCAACTGATATTGGAGCTCGTAAAATTTTGTCGAGCGGTTTTCGACTTAGTTTGTGAGAAGCCTACGGGTTAAGCATGGTACTGTATTTTAAATAAACTATTTTGAATAACCTGTTTTGTTACTAAATTTATGCGTAAGTATTTTTATATTAAAAGCTTGAAACGGTTTAACTTATTTTGGAGAGGTAATTAATATTTTAAGTACCACATGATAGGAAGTAAAGTTAATGTGATACGGTTATATTAAGTGAAATAAACTAGTTTTCCGGTTATTTGTTTCATTTATTCCATGTTTATTATATATCTCTACATTTTATTTAATAGATTTATGTGAAATTTCCAAAATGTGACTATAATTAGAGTTTAAGATTTCTAAGAGAAGAATAGTCACGCGCGTAATGCCCAAAGTGGCAGACAGAAGTGTTTGAGTTCCTATATTTCCCTAGCCATGTATTGCGCTCATGTAATATAGGGCGAGCCCATTGCCACGTACAGTTTCAAACAACTGGGGCATTCTTTTTTAATTTTTCTATTATCAACAAATTCCTCTCAATATGAAATATTTCGAAAGCTAAAAGCTGTTTGTGTATTTTGAAGTACCTACATATCAACTGTGTACTCAATATTTACCTATACCTAATGAAAAGTCCAATTTTTATAGACGGATTAAATACTAGCTAGGCACACAACTCTAAGCAGATAAGCTCAATAAAGTTTAAACCCACTTTACTCAGATTGAGGTTGAGTGAGCCAGCAGTTAGTTAAACAAAATAGTTTGGTGTATCCTAGCTTAGTGCTACCCAGAGTATCTAGACTTGGTGGCCTTTAAGCTCAATTCAGGTACATGCTTATTTACTATAGCATTGGTACAACGATATTCGAAACTCGACAAAATCAGAGTTTAAATTGTTCGTTTTACGATTATTGCATACTTCGATTGTAGGTATCTTTTGAATACGAATTCGCGACTTGGGAGCACTCACGCAAACTACCAAACAAAGAAAAACTAACCTTGTTTCGAGATGAAATAGTCCAAAGTTCTTTGACACAAAATAAAACTGATTGTACTGCTTTTACATACGCTGGCTGAAGTTACTTTACATGATAGTAAAAACAATAATTTAAGGGCATTATCGACTATTTGCGTTGTTACCTAGCGCTTATATCAGTAACTTTATGTCGGAAGATATAGAAGGGCGTTGCATGCGTTGTCTATACAATGATAAAACCCGACATTTTGTCGCTTAAATTACAGATATTGTTTGAGACAGCAGATAAAGGAACTCGTGGGCATGACATTTGCATTTACATAATGGATGTAAATTATACTTTTATGAATCAAATCACGAATGCATTCATGGAAGCAATATTGGAGTTTTTCTTTCATAGATCTTGATTTTTAAATTTTATTATTCATAATCATATGTAGAGGTCAACATTTTATAAATGAATACCTATTCGTATATTTCGAGGTTCTAGATTTTTCTGACAACAAAATTTTCAGTAGGAGTCCGGAGTATGAAACTGAAGCTCAGTAGATGACAATAAACTCGTCCGTATAACATGGAACCTAAATACCACGGCCTGCAAAACATGTGTGTCCACACCCCTTTATTCACCCCTTCGGAGAATTAAGGCTAGCTGATATAATTATGTTGTACTAATAGTTAGGAAAGCCGAGATTTTTTTTATTGTTAACTTAATCATATCTTTACCAACCTATCAATTATAACATATTTGATA
The DNA here is from genome assembly GCA_963890685.1 of Plagodis pulveraria. NCBI lineage: Eukaryota > Metazoa > Arthropoda > Insecta > Lepidoptera > Geometridae > Plagodis > Plagodis pulveraria. The sequence goes on from OY982956.1 coordinate 13,609,584, forward strand.
GGTTGGTATAGATCATTATTGGATCCGTGGGAAAAATAAGACGGCGGAAATTTTCAAAAAAATATTTTTTGACTGGTTAACTAAAACCCTTACAATTGTTTGGCTCAACAAATTTGCATCTCATTTTAAACCAAAAATATAGCCAGCACGTTGGTCATGCTTCCATAGCAGTCAGATGATTCTGGCCTGTCGTAAAGCCTGTAAGGACTGATATGTTTCTCAATTGATTTAGTTATACCTGAAGTATTTGTCAAGCTCTTAGTATTTATTTTACATTATTTTGACGGAACAAATTCGTGGCAAAACCTAATGTTAAGTGACTAACCTCTGCCTAAAACAGATGCATTTCATCACAAGTGACGAATTGCTCTGAGCCCGTCAACTTGAACCATTGTTGTTAAGTCTCATGTGCCTGTAATTTCACTGGCTCTCAAGGACTGCTTCCGGAACACACCGTTAGGTGCTTGGCGACAGGTTTTCTACTTGAAGGTGGTAGCTAGCCAGACGGGTAATCACAAAATGCCCCTTCCCCCATGCGGTGAAGCTCAAGACAGCGGTGGGGACCGAACCAGGGACCTGTGGCACGGCAGTCTATATAGTTATTACCGCTCGGCCATCATTGCTTCAAAATTTAATTGATATTTTTATAATAATAAATAATATTGAAATAAAAGAAGTTTTCGTTATTGTAGCACTTATTTTAGTAGGTATCTAAGAGTACCTATAGTGATGGATAAAACAAGGCTTGATCAATATACTGATATTTGTCCTGGTTTAATTTACCGGGCTTATATTATAATTCAGCTGAATAACGACGGTATCTTGCTGGACATTCTGTTGACTTGGAAGAACCTGCAAGATATGAGCTTTACCCGCTGCAGTATTATAATTGACAAATACAAAAAATATGATAAAATATGTAATAGACGTTCCTAATTTAGGTAACTAAATATAAATTACGAAGTAACTACCTATGGTGGTAAAAATTTACAAACTCAGGAACGTTTCTTTGAACAAAACACTATGTACTTAATACTATTATTATAAATATTTTTTTAAATGATTTATTCCTGAATATTACTTACTTATTATCTAAGGTGTTTAATAAATAATGTTTACTATGTATACTTAAAGCATAGTAAAATAGAAACAACGGTAAAATTAACAGGCAAAAATGTAATTAATATTAATACTTTAATAGCCTGGTATGTGCTAAAAATATAATCTTAAACTAATAGGCGTGTAAGTAGAATGTATGTATAAAGAGAGAAAGTAATATAAAAAGCAAGAATAATGTCGTCAAAAAACATTTAATTAGGAGTAACTGTCCAATAAGGTCTTAAATAATAGTGAAAAGACACTCAGAATGTGTTTAAGCAACTATGTTGGTGATAGCAATGGCAATAAACGATTATATCCACCTATTTATTGCCACTACTCACATAAATGATGCCTAGATGGTTACAATGTTGCCATAAGCAATTGATTTCGTCATTCCAGCGTTGTATAAAATGTGACAGTTGCTAAGCTCCATGCGATCCGTACTTATACTCGTATATCATTGACCTTTGATATTCCAGACATAAGGCAGATTTAGTTAAGTTGTCTACTGATATCTGTTTATATATTTGCCTATAGTTAATTGGTAAAGTTCACCATATATCTATAAAACCTACCTTATATGTAGGTACTTTTGAAAAATTTATACATATACTCCCTTTGGTGTGTCGAAAAAGGCGACGAAAGGATTAATAAGAATGAATAGGTTTTATTGCATTTAATTCTTAAAATACGAACTATAATTTGTCCAGGTAAGATTTGCATGATTTTTTTATTTTTATAAGTATTATAAATAATCTGCATCGGCATTTGGGAAATGCCCGCCTGACTAGATACCACCCTCAACTAGAAAATCTGTCACCTAACGGTGTGTTCCGGCTAGTAATTCTATTTTAGCCTGAACCACATCTTCAACCAGATCATCACTTACTATCAGGTGAGATTGTGATCAAGTGAAAAATAAATATCTATATAATTATAATATAAGATGCCTTGTTATATAAGTTTGCCTTGTGAATAAATGATCAAATAGTGAAACCGTAAAATTGTCACAGATTTATTTCATAAGAAAAAAGTTTGAAATGAATGAGAGCTTTTTGAGATTTCATAAAAACATATAGCTAACAGTTTGTTGTTGCTGGTCAGTCTGTACTTTGTACAAACCTTAGGTACTGAAAAATTTTGAAGATTGTGTTGAAAACGTTAAAATCGATTTACCAGTTGGAGCGAGTAGGTATAATCGGTTTCAGAATAGTTTTTATGGACGATTGACTACCAGGTGCATAGGTGATTGCTTATTGATTTTTGTTTTTAGGGTTCCACACCCATATATGGTGGGTGATAATAGAAACATAACACGAATTTATTTGTTTATTTGCTAGAAGCTTCAAGGAGAAATATATAGCCAGATGTATTTAAGTGATTGGAAGTCAACATTATAAAAGAGTTTAGTTTTAACACTTTCTCATAGTATGGTTAGGTTAGTAACATTAAGTTTTATGGATTTTATAAAAAATAAATCAGATTTATGGACTGAGGTTTTACGTCGTGAATATATTGTTTTTGAAATGAGTATTTCTATTGATAATAAATTATTTACAGAAAAAGTATTGGTAATCAAAAATTATTCGTAGCATTATAATCAATATTTTGACATTTTATACAAAAAAACTAATATTAAGGTTTTGTTATGATTATCCTGTAATTAGGGTGGTACGCCTGGAAATGGAGACCCTGTTGAAATGTCACGTGGTAGATGACACAAAAAAAATGTAATTGTCTGTTATATAAATTTATTGCAGTCCCAAATTATAAGTCTGTGTAATAATTGTAATCGTTGGTACGAGTAACCAGAGCGGTCATGCTCACAGAAAGGTGTTGTCTAGCGGCGGTTTTAAGTGTCGGGTCGCCATTTTCCCTCAAAAATGCTTGAGGAAGGCGATGGCTGGCACATGTGTCACCTCGGGAACGGGTGCTGCTAAAGGAAACCGGTCTGCTCTGGATGCTTATGCTAATGAATTTACCGAAGAAAAAAATAACCTTTCTATCTGACCAATTTCTTGTTTATAATAACAAATGTTCATAATTAAAAAAAGTCACGGACCCTGGAGTCAGTGGTATCTAGATTTATAAAAAATACTTGGTGCGCCTATAGATATCTTATATTTATTAAAGGCATTTACAGTACCCAAATTATCAGCTTGATGGTGGCTAGGAAAACAAAATCGAACAAACGTATGTTGAAATAAGGATCATATCAGCGTACGCAGCAACGCGAAAGTTACGGTAATCGCTCCATCCAAGATGCAATGAACTTTGACGCCGTTCTTCGTTTTTAAATTTGTAAGTACAGATTAAAGTTATTATAGTTATTATTTTGATTGGCTTCGTTCTGAAGAAGAAAAAATGTTTTCTTTTTTAAGCTTATTGTGACGGAACAAGTACGAGGCCCACCTGGTGTTAAGCAGACTAACGTCTGCCTTTATCAGACGCATTTCGTCACAAGTGTTGAATTGCACTGCGCCCGTCACAATGAGACGTACCTACAGTTGTTAAGTCTCATGTGCCTGCAAATTTACTGGCTTTCAATTACTGCTGCCGGAACACACTGTCAAGTGCTTGGCGACAGATGTTCTACTTGATAGTGGTAGCTAGCCAGGTAAGCATTTGTAAAATGCCCCTTCCACCATGCGGTTAAGCGCAAGCCGGCTGCGGGGACCGAACCATGGACCTGCGGCACGACAGTCATCTATTACCACTCAGCCTTGCTTCAAAAATCGTCAATGTCATTTACGAGAAGATACGTATATTGATCTGTAACTCATTGAAACTGCATTCCATCAACTCGTTTTAACTTGAAAAGTTTTGCTTTAAATATACCTGAGTCGCAAAAGTAGTCGAGTATTCAAATCTTATAATTAGAGAATATAATTGTTAAATATTATAAGTATGTTTCGCATTAGAGGCTTTTTAAGTAATGCCTGATTCGACTTTGGCTCTTGTATTCTTATATAAAATTTGTTTTATCTCGTCTACGGCAGAAAATAAAGAAAAAGTAATAACCTAGGTGCCTAAAGCAACTACATTAGTAGATGTACCGAGATGATACATTTTCTACTACATAAAATAAATTAACAGACGACAATGTTTTCAACATCTTTGGGATGGTTAAATTAGTTTCCATAATGAAACAAACAGATACAAAAACTACAGAGGTACCAAAGTGAACTAGCGACTTAATTAAGGGACGCTGTTCATAAAACATTTCTACCAAATAAGCAAAAACAACACAATTACCTAATAGTGCGTATGGAACCGCAAAGATGTCTGTCTAATTGCAAAGAACATGTGGAGCGCCGTTTTTGCAAAATACGCTACTATTAGAGACCTTTTTGCTGCTACAATGAGAGTAACGAATGACAAGTTTTACATAATGAAAAAGTTGTATGTAAACTTAGTTACTTTATCAGCTGATCGTCCCCTGCTGAAAACAGCCCCCCGTACTGAGGAGGAATGGTCCATAAACCCACGCTTGGCAGGTGGCTTGTGGATCGCAGTGTAAGATGGCAGTTTCTTACAAAGCACTGCTGCCCACCTTCAAGTATTTTCCCTTAGTAGCCTCTTACGACACCCGCAGTAAGGTATAGGGCGTGCAATTCTAACCCGGCACCCTGTATATGTGTATATATATTTGATCCAAAATTATTTACCTATCATATAAAAAATATAAATAAAATATATATCATATAAAATATATAAAAATATCTAGCATTTTTGGATAGGTAAACCTAACTGTATCGTTAAGATTATAGGTAGGTAAATTAAAGAAAGTGATTGCATCAAACAATGTATTTCCATCTACCTTTAACAACACTATGCTTGCTGCTGTCACTTATTATGATATCAAGATTTTTATTGAACATTACGTAACTTGTATGTAGGCATGAATTCAAAAATTTGTCTTTCATACTTTTAACCTAAACTAACCTACTTAGTTTTATGAAGTTATTTCTTTGGTATTAAAAAAAATAAGCTAGAAAAAGAAAATTTCAGTAACTTTTGCGTCCTACAAAAAACTATACCTAAGTACATGACGAATGAATTTTATGAGCCGCCTCTAATCACGTTTATGTAATGAATTAATTTGTTCACTCCTAATAGTTTGAAAACTGGGTCACAAGGACAGCTGCATGAATATATCATTACCTAGGTGCTCGGTACCAGATTTTTTTACTTAAGTAATTAGCCAATCGAGTATTTTTAAAATGTCTTAAGTTACTGCGGCACAAAGTTTTTTGAATGCAATGATTTTTGTGGAGCCGCCGTACTGACTTCCTTTATGCAGTGAAAACTTTGATCATTTAGTCACTACTATTGAAAAGATATAATTATAATAACTCCACCTGACATCAAATCTTTCCCTGATCATCTCATCTGGAAACCAATTATTGAAATGAAGACTTTCATCATATTGCAATAGGGTGTGATTTAGTCTGCACCAATTTAGGTTTACTATCCCGTCCGGTTTTCTCGAATCTTGATCGGGTGGATTCCGTTGGTGAACATGTTGGTAAGTTTTAACGTTATTTTAATAGCAATACGTACTTATCTGAATGCAGTGCTACAAATATATGTAACTACCCGTTTTAATTAACTAGAGAACAGTTATGGCATTTAAACATGGAGTAGTTTAAGTAGTATCAAAATAAAGGTTAGTAGATACACATACAATGTATTTCCATTCTAACCTTAGCTACATATGTAAAGCTATCTATATTAAGTTTCATACAGTCCCCAAATTTGCACCTTTGTCAACAAGGTCAGTACGAAAATAAAGCAAACTAAGTTTGAAATACGGTTTATATTTGCTCAGGCTGCAAGCTACAAGACAGTCACGATAATCGCTGTCTCCAAAAGACAGAACACAGACGCCGTTCTTCTATTCCAAAATCATATATACTGAACAAATATATTATAATAGACATATTTTTATATTTTTGCAGAAAATTGTCAATGTCTTTTAGACAGATGCATATGTTCCAGAACAAAACTTGATGTCATAAACTATTCTATAATTTAGCTTCAGGCGAAGGGTATTTTGCGAATGCCCGCCTGGCTAGCGACCACCCTCAAGTAGAAAATCTGTCGCCAAGCACCTAACGGTGTGTTCCGGCAGCAGTCCTTAGGAGACAGTGAAATTACAGGCATATGAGACTTAACAACTACGTCTCAAGATTACGAGCGCAGTGCAATTGGTGACTTTTGGCGAAATGCATCTGATAGGCAGAGGTTAGTCCACTTAACATTAGGTGGGCCTCGAGGTTGTTCCGTCACAATAACATAAAAAAACGAAATGATTAATATAATTAACATAGGCATACCGACGGTAAAATAAATTATATGTATGCATATGTTTGGATTTAATTTTTTTAAAACTATACCCAATATGCTTAAATACATTGCATGCCGCTTACAATATATCTTGTTTTTTTTTTAATAGCATCTAATTAAAAACAAAAACAAGATATATTTTAATTTATGTTTAAAATAGAGATAACGATGAAAAAATTATCGGATTATTTTTTATTAAAAAAATCTGTAAGGACTTTAAATCTCTAGATGTTTTGAACATCCAGTGAAACAATTTGTAACTATCATTTACATATAATGTATGTACTTCATATAAAATACAGCAAAAAATACTGGGTAAGTATATACGCTATTCGGTACGGTACTTATCCACATATGTATACAAATGAGTTAGCTTGCATTTGAGTTTTGTGTTATGTTACAAAAAATATTTACCACCTATTAAGAAAACTAAATTAGATTGGTATTTAATCTAACGTAACCTAGAAAATAAGAATCAATCTAAAAGTGACCTTGACATTACTGAGATGTTTCTCAGTCGTTTATCATGCGGTTAAATGAGTAGATAACCAAGGCCAAGTATCTTATGACATGTTCGAGATAAAAACATAGCATGAGTTCAGACTAGTAAGCTTTCTCATAGCGAAATTTCACTTCCCATCCCAGAAGATTGTTAGAAACCCAATTCCATTAAGACCCCATTATTACCAGCTGACTCCCATTGGAATAGCTAGATGGTCCCGCCATCTAGCGAAATATGGCTGAACTACGTACTTAACAGCGCCATCTACACAAAGGCTCATGAACGAATGTGATAACGCACCACTACACTTACACGTGTTGCAGCTCGCTCGCACGCATACGTAATGAGTGAGATAAGAATACCACCCAAGATGTCTTCTAAATTGACTTTTTAAAATGCAGGCCGTTGATTGGTCAACGTGGGAGAGGATAAACTAGTTTATACCAGATCACGCCAATGAGAGCGGGGCAGGCGTGTGGAGAAGACCGCCATGCTATTTTAGGTGGAGCCGTGGAGCTGGCCTTAAGAACCTCCTTTATATTCCTGACGTATGCAGTCATTTGAGTTATGGCTGATGGCGTGAGTCTACGTGTATTTATAAGAAATTTGCTGATTTTTCTTTTGCCACAATATTATGGGAAAAAATTAGGCTAAACGATCTATGGTTACAAATTGGATGACAACTTTAGTACTCCATAGTTTTAAACCTAAAATGTATGTTACTGACAGATTTCATGAACGTTGCTATATAATGTTGCTATTGATAAAAAAGATTTGCGATACTTTATATGTGATGCTGTTGCTACACATGTAAAGAATCGCAAATTAGCACCTATTTTATTACTACTATACCTAATAGTAGATGGGTAGATACCTGTTTACCTACGAACATTAAGCAATGTATCGTATAATGAAGAATCGAAACATTCGCCTTTCACCGCTAAATTGCGGGCCCTGGTACCAACTGGTATAGCTTACGAAGGGAGAATAAATAAATAATCAAGTAGGTATCTATATAAGTTATCAAGGTTGCAGTATTGCTTACTTACCGGCATTTAGAAGTAGGTACATACATGACAGGAAATTTCATATCTGCTGAGGCAGGTAAGTTCTTAGGAGGTTTCTTAGTAGGCATGAAAGTAAATACCTACCAATCTACAGGATAACTAAAAAAAAGCAATTTGTAACAGGCACGAAAAGGAAGCTGAAGGTGTAAAAAGAAAATAAATTCATAAACTCGACTCACCGACTTTAGACGGTAGGTACGGTGACGAACAAAATTATAATAAGATAGGCAGACAGCGGCCTTACCTGGGAAGGTGAAGGGACTGTATCATTAACATTTATTTCGGTAGATAGGTACAATTGCTACGAAAAGACGTTTATATGTTTATAACGATATTTTAAGCTACATAAATTGGTATTGTGTACATTATTCAATTCTTGAAATATATACATAATTGAGTAAAATAAAAGTGACGTTATAACAATTACTTCTATAAAAAAAATTTCATTGTCTGCAAATAACATATGTTTAGTGATTCATAAATAGAACAAGTACCTATTTAATAGGCACTTCACACATAAAAGTTTGTGCAACATTGAAACTAGAGGTAGTTATTATATCATACAACAAATAGGTGCATAGCATTCATAAGCGGAGAAAAAGCGAATATCTACTACGCAATAATGTGTATGTATGAACTAAATAAAATATAATTTAAAGTTAAGACTTTATTTTATGCAATAAAAATAAATGTAGCCAGTGAAAAACGTAAAAGATCCAAGAAAACTTGGCTCCATAATATGTAGACTAAATCTATTTCGCATGAATCCTCACTGTTACCTAACCGAACCTCTATAAAACTATTAATGACTCATTACTTAAATATAACAAAACTTTAGTTCCATATTGGTTCGTTTATGACCTGTTTATGGTCGAAAAAACATCCCCGTGGGAACTTTATACGAGAAATCGAGTGGCGCTTCGCCCGTCAGTCGTAAAAGTTTAACTCTTGAATGAAACATCGACCCATAATTGGCACATTAAAATGTCGTCCATTGACAAAATTTTATTGACACAGTGTAGCAAGGATAACATACAACAGGTGACCGTAGGTTTTACGAGCAAACTCAGGCGCGTGCCATGCCATAAACCAACGTCGAAATCGTAAAATCGTAAGAGCTGTTTAAATCGCCCCTAATAGAACATTATAGTTGTCTCAATGACGTGTTTAGTTTTATGTGATTTTGTTTAAGTAGGCGCCTCAATAAAGTGAGATGACGTAGTTGAGCAATAAAAGTAGCGACAATTTAACTGCCTAGACACACTCTAGACAAAAGGAGAAGTGACCACTTTGTGGCATTTCTCGTTATGCAGACTAATACTGACTAAAATACCAGAAGTAAAATGAAAGACAAGCAAACTACCTTCGTTAGATATATATATAAGTGAAGTATATAGGTGATTTCGATAGTTACGATACTTGTACCTCTGAGAAATTAATTTGTGTGATTTACTAAACAGTGTACGTGTACAAACTACAAAGATAACTAGGTTACTACTTATTCTGCGACAGTCAACTACCTATGCTAACAAAATACAATTTTGTTCTTCTTAATATGTATACTTTCTGGATATGTATTGGTATTAACGGTTCAAACGAGCTTAAAAGGTGCTAGGTATTAATATTAAAAATATATATATAAAGAGTAGATATAGTTTCTCCATTAAAACAATCTGTGTCATAGTTAAATTCTGTCCACATGATAAAAAATTGTTCGTGACATATTCTATATTAGGAAAAGAAATAGGTACTAATATTTCCGTGATTATATTTGAATTTTGTACTTTTGGAAGTGACTGTACTTTTTGTCCTCTCTGCCCTTCGCGTTTGGGTAACGACAAAGAGAGGATATTTGATATTTTGTATACATACAAATATACCTATATTGTATATAGGTGTACTACATAAAAATATGATACACACAAGTATAATAGGTGCATACAGGTGTAACGCATAGTACAAGGTAGGTGATACATATCTATGGTAGGTGTAACTTTTAGCCACATCGTATAGTGACTTATAAATAGGGCGTTCGGATAGCCTATCGGTGCCAAAAATAACACTCACAAACGCTAAAAATGATCACACGGGCCGTTCGTTTTGGGACTTTGTGAGCAAAAATATCGTTTTCGCTCACCGTTCGGATAGCTTTGAAAACGGTACAAATGACAGAGAAAAGTGATATTTTTGACCCATGTCTTACCGTGGGATCGTTGTGATCGTTTTTTGACAACTGTTGATTTGACAGTTGTATTTGGCGCGATTGAAGTGTTTCACAAGATTTTTAAATAGGTAACTAGCAGAAGCCATTAACAAAAAAATAATATTAATATAGGTACCTACATTTTTGTTAATTTTAGAGATTGATTCCATGTTTCGTTTTTTTTTTAAAACATTGTCGGTTGTCAAAGTACGTTTTAAGCCGTTCGGATAGCATGCAGTAATTGGTGGTCAAAAATAGCAAAAGCTTCTATCCGAACGCTAATACACAAATGCCACTTTTGAAACTGCTACAAACGCAATCGAGCCAAAACGAACGCACCTAAACAGATCAAGAGATACTTATATTATTGTGTATCCTAGACTAACTCTGCTATAGACAATACGTCTTGCCATACGTCTTGTATATAGGTGACTATTACTATTCACAAACAAAGTACCGATCCAAAATTTTAAAATTGTCACACCAAGCTATTCTCCTTCTGCCTCTGCCCCTCCTTCCCTCTATTTTTCCTTTAATAATAGTTTCAATCAAATTGTATTTTGTGTGTCTGTGTTGTGTGTCTTATTTTATTATCAAAATATCACAAAATATCTAAGTTTAATAGGTTTACTTTTTAATAGGATTAGGTACTAATAATAGGCTAAAATATTTATATTAAACAAGAAATACATGGTAAGTAAATAGGTACTAATTGTTTTTTTCTTTAGACAAAATACAAGATTTCAAGTCAAAAGACAATGGTATGGCGTACTAAGGCGTTTAAATTCCACCCACAACAATGCTAATATGCCTACAAAGAATATTCATATATTCATATCCTAATGCATCAACTTAATAGTCGGGCAAAAATATGGTATCTATTTTAAAATTTAATTTGTACTAATAGTTTAGTAGAAATCTATAAACCTAATCCATATTTTATATTCAATAAAAGATTTTTGTGTGTTAAAATTATTTCCGCTAAATTGTTTGGTTATAAACAAATAAGAAGAATTGATTAGGGACCTTCGAAACTGAAAGTATGAAAAATATTAAAGGTAAAAGTTATATATCCCAGATTTTCTTTTAACGAAGCAAAACAGCTTTAGATATCAAATTGTGCTTGCTAAACACGTTTAAAGTAATGAGTTCTTCAAAATAAAATAATATCACACAGTAAAATAGTATGTAATTACTATTTGAACGAGTAAAAGCAAGTAAATAAGTATATAGTTTATGTCCGAAGTAGCAGGCAGAGGCGTCTAAATACCCACGTTTCCTCATATGTGTTGATCATACTCAAATGTAATAGATGGTACCTATAATATATAATAATATATACCTATTGACTTCAGGGTACAAATCCAGACTGCGGACTTATATCTATAAAATTCCTCAATTTATGGTCGATTCTTGGGCTTAGTTTGAGATTCTAAAGTGACGCTTTTGCCCTCTACCAACTAACATTTTGACAAGAAAACTTAAACCAATACAAAACGTGAACTAAATGTTTATCTAGAAATGAAAAATACATAAGTACTTAAACTCCCTGAACGAGAATATCCCAACAAACCCCGTAGACTATAGTCAGCGGAAAGTTAATAAGATCGGGGTCTAACCTCAAGGGGCCCGAGGCACAGATAATGTTTCAGTTACTTAGTAACCCAAAACACAGATTAAATAGAAGTTGCTTTAGGAAATCACGGTCTTCAAACCACAACCCACGGGGGAGTTCAACGAATACACATACATAGGTACCTACCTAACGATTTGTGTTGTGGATGCTTTAAAATATAATTTGATGTCTATATTGAGTGAGAAACTTACGTGTTTATATGGTGTCCGTCATCCATTATCCTTATGCATCTGGAACAAAAAATATTTTAAATTACACTTAAGCTTATTGGATAATGAACGTCAACTAATGCAAGCGCCTAATGGACATCATAGGCACCACACTTACGCATCAACGTTAGCGTGGTGCCAACGTCATAGGCAGTTTTGTTTTGCTCTTGCGTATAGTTTGTAGCACAGCAGCGTTGTTAAACTTGTTAACATCTCAACGCCCATATTAATCTGCGTTCTTCGGAAGGATTGGTGATCAGTCATAAAATCAAAGCCATAACCATTTGTGCATATCTGATTAGCAAAACACTTATTATGATATTGGAACTAATTGACCGCCACTCATAAATAGGATAAGGGCAGGAATAGTATATGATGATATAGAGTTAAAATGCCTTGTTTAACTGGATATACTTTTTTACATCTATTTGTGTGCGTGGGTACTTACAGTAGGTGTGTAATTTTACTCACCACTAACTCCAAAACGAGTAAATAAATTTATATGTAGGTGTAGGTAGGTTTACATGAAATAAAACGTGATTTACAGAGCAGTTTCTGAGGAAGCGTAATATACTTAAACCAATCCTATGCAAGAGAAGCCACACATAGATGTGTGATATTGTAAAAATAAGTAAAATACGAATATACTTAAATAAAGTAGGTACGTATATGTACTAGCATTGGTTGTTCCTCAGAATGTACCTTCTAAGGATATAAAAATTCGGTATTCTAAGATTTGATCTAAAGTGTCATTATTATAACTAAGGAGTCAAAACGACATTGGCCTGCTGATTAAAAAAAAAGTAAAGCTTCAAAATGTCCTCATTGAATAGATTTATTGTTTTATAATACTTATATATTAGAATATAAATGTATCTCAAAATAGGTACTTATCTACCAATTATAAGATATATATAAATTATTACTTAGAGTGAATTTTGTATTTTAAACATTAATTAAAAACCTGAAATACGAACAAAAACACTAAAGATATGGTCAAATAATACTTAAGATACATTGTGATAGCTGTTTCTACCTCGCTACATACCTAATTGGAAAACAACGGTGACGTGAGATGCGCCGGTTTATCCGTTTTGTATTATTCACAAAGAAAAATTTTGGCAGCGGTCTGATGAAAAATTAATATGCTCTGAATATTTTCAGTGAAATTTCAGAGTATCTACGCAGTAAGACAGGAAATAACAGTGAGACGCAGTAAATATCAACTGGGAAAAAAAATAAACAAATATAATTTTGTACGTAATACGAGTATATCTAGAGTTACAAGTACACTAGGTACAAAGTAGTTTACAAATCACAGTTCAATGTTTAAGCAGTTTTGTTTTTACGCATACTAACTATTGTATAAACCGACAACCAAAATTAAGCTAAATAGTAGTGCATAGAATATTCTACAGACTCGTTCTACCAGAGTGTAAAGTATAATTTTGTTTATGGAATAAATTACTTACAAAACTGACTACAATACAATTAATTATACCTTATTATTTAATCATTAAACGTACCTACCATTAAAAATAAATCTATACCTATAACAAAATAGTTACCTATATGTGTTGGTAGGACCGAGAATTCTGAAAAAGTTGATAGTCTATTTATCTGCCTGATTTAACCCTTACACTGTTGAATATTAGAGGGCAATTAACTCTCCCTTATGGTTTCAAAAGTTGGCAAATTATAATCTCTTGTAGCAAAATGAATAATAATTGGAATGTACTTTTATTAAAACAAAAAGTAACATACAGATTGAGAATATGTTTTAATTGGCAAAAAAATTGTTTAGTACATTCAAAGTACAAAGTATTTATATTTCAGTGCCAACGTTAGAATTTTTTTAAATTTTCTAAAGCTCTAATCATGTTTCATTATTTATCATGATTCTTACACGGTTCATGTTTAAGAACTGACATATTGTGTAAAACATGAAAATATATCTCACGATCCTTTAGACAAAAACATATCAAGGTAATATAAAATAGTAGCGTATATGACTAAAATCTCACTATGGCAAACCATCCAGTTAACAACACACATCTGTAAGTACCTACCATCATATTCGACCCTTCAGCCCTTTAGTTTCAAGCGTTGAAGTTCGAAACGGTTTGGTACTTTGAACCGGACCACTCAACAGAATGGGATCGAGTTGCGTAGTTCTGCGCTAAAATTAACTCGATCGTTCCACGCACGTAGGATTCTGTAGGTATCTATTTAAAGGTTTGAACATCTGTCGGCTGCCCACGACCGCCCATGTTTTTGATGTTTCTTACCTGACTGTATGACAGCGCGTTTCGTCCGCCATTTTGTTTTATCACGGAAACTCTACGCGAGTTTACCGGTGACACATTTTGCAAATCTTTGACGATATTTACCAATATATCAAATATAGGCAAGACACCAAATTAAAAAGAAGAAAGGACAGTTTTCTGCTGAATGTATTTTATACGACTCTTAATACAAGGTTTATTGTTTATTAAATATTTTATTAGGAATATATTAGACATTAAAAAAGGTTAATATTATATTTTTACCAACTCTTTATGCTATCACATGCCTGGAATGCAACTCATTGTAATATTGTAAGTACAAAAGTCTGTTTATCTGTCTGTTGATTTTTCTGAGATTTAGGACGTACAATCTTGGTTAGAAAAAACACAAAATGCATATCATATATGCATTTTCGGGAAACTATTTGTTTTTTATATCGGTAAGTAGATACTTATATAAGAATCTACTTACCGATGAAACTCATATTTCCCGAGTGATCACAACGAAAGCTCAATGTACACGCTAAAAACTGCGGTAAGGTATCCAGCTAGGTATTACAGTAGTACACAATTTCTTTCACCAATTACATAAAGATTTTCTAAATTGTCATTGATTCATCTAATTCTATGCTTAATAGTTTGCTAAGTTGTACTTGGATTACTTGCATACACTCGAAACCTAAGTACTTATCTAATAATTATTTATACTTTTAAAAGTTTTGCGTTATTGAATAGAGTCAAAACGGGGAGATAGTTTTAAAAATTGTTGTACTTGTAGTTCATTGCTATGTATTTATCAAGAGATGCTTTGATATCATTATTACAACATTTGCGTTCATAAGTAAATCAAAAGACAACCTTGTGCATCCAACAACATATGATAAAGTAGTAAAACTGCATCTTGTAGATGCAAATAATAAACACCCTACAAAAGTAAGGGTTTACAATGCAAGCTCGGAAGAATCCCCATCCAGATAGTCTATAACCCGTCACCTGGGTTCCGGCGCAGCAGTAAAACCCGTCTGAAGCTTGTCTACAACGTTTACGATCCAACGATCGTATAAAAATAACCATGCACCCGCTATTATTACAAATGATACGCGTTTTACGAACGCGAATATTTACGTTTTTATTTCAAACGTTTATTGCCTCTTGTGCAACTTAATAGCACACTTGAACTTGAGGCTAGTGACACCGTTTGATCCGAATCGCTTTTTATTGTTCTAGTGAATGGACGTCGGTGTTTTACGAGCAACTCGTAATCTGTGACGCGGACTTGGTTATAACTCTGCGTACTACGAGTACGTCGTCACTCGTGACTCATTTGAATGCCAACTTTCCGTTTCATACAAATTTTACAGTGCACGCGATTTGGTTCTTAAATTGCGCATTTATACGCCTTGTTGATCTTCAATCTTACTCGTATATGCTAGTTTTGTTTCTAGCAAATTGTTACTGACCGTAAAAATAGTCCGCACGTTTTTGCTTACAATTTCGGTACTAAATGGGTATTATTTATTTCTTGCAAAACGGGCATTCGAATTCAAATTCTGGTTACATTTTTATTTGCTTAGCCTCGTATGCAAAATACAAAAGATTATAGTTAAATAATTTAGAGTTCTCAAATAGCAGAATATAGTACAAAAAGCACTTATAATACTAACATAAAACCAATAAAACCATTTACAAACAGCACTGGCTATATGGCGTTACGTTCATTTCCGACGACGAACGGTCAAAAGTTTATTGAACTTGACAACGATACCAGTTTCATCATGTTACCGTCACTATCAATACCGACCCTTGTTCCTTCAACCCTCTCCTCACATAGACCTATTTGTACCCAGTCACATCGAAAAACGATAAGTCAAATTGACGCGTCGCCTTTGCCTCACTTATCTTTTTTAAAACCATTGTCCCCTAAGGTGTTCTTGGACGAAATAATAAAAGAAGAAAAATAGTAACGCTCCGTGCTCCCGACCCCGAATTTGCATTACGTTTTCATATATCTTTCCAAGGTAAGCTTTTCCGGGGAAACAAATAATAGGTAGAGTGCATCTGGGTCCGCATTAAGGGACATCTTTTTATTCGCCTCGAGCTTTCGTAAATATTTTTGTTATTGGCTTATGCCTCCCCCGGTCGGCTCGTGTTTTCTTGGTACCTTTCTATTAGGGAATTGGATAAGTAACCCGTACATTATTGATGGTTCCTCTTTCGCTTTCCTCTTGTTAAATTGTTTAGTTGTTTACCTACTTGGGCTACAAGTTCTGCTGTTACATTGGATTCATGTTATATGACTTCTTCTATGTCTTGTTCTCTTGAATATTTTCTCAAAAACATGCATTTGTTTTGCTGATAGGTTAGCTTGTGACCACTATTTCTCTTGACGTTACATAATGTCGTACAGGCTAATCTAAAAGTACTGGTCTTAAGGACAGTTGATGGAACACACCGTTAGGTGATTCGCGACAGATGTTCTACTTGAAGGTTGTAGAAACGCAGTATTGCATTCGTAAAATTTCTTGCCATCAAGAGTGTTTATTTTTAATACCCATAGTCTTCATTACAATTTTATATGAAAATAATATGTATTATAATGAATCAATACACATTTAAAACATATTAACCTAACCTTCTTATAGACCTATGCTAAGATTACCTACCATAAAATGCTATATTTACGTATTTTAAAACAACTACCCGGTTAAACTGGTACATAATTTAAAGGAATTGATAAAAAAGGTCGTGACCGCAAGACTGCATAAAAATAAATTCAATTTAAAATGAGTAGCTGTCAAAAAATAAATTCGTAGAATATACTATATACGAGATAACCTTTAAAATATTGAAAGTATTTTCGCATCAGATATTTTTAATCAACCGATGCAAACTCTCTAAAGGCATAAAAAGTAATATTAACACCATTCTGGCATTACGTGTAGCGCCAAAATTCCGCTAAATGTGCAAATAAAATCTTGTATATTATGAGACAGCATATTCCACATGACCTTACTTCGGATTTTTTGACTTTTGAAAACAGGAATCTTGCATAAAATTCAACGTTCATTAGCTACATTTCGGTTGGTTGCTTGTTTCGTATTTTAACCAGAGACGGTATAATGTTATCTGACATGATGCGACGCCCAGATTGCTGCCAAAGAGTACTGTGGGAGCGACAGAAAAAACGCCCCAAGTAATTTTCATCCCGGGCATCTCAACCAATTTTAAAAATAGAAATTGTGTGTTTTAATCCAAATTCAGAAACTACGCTCAATTTTTAAAAGAACTATGTAATACCTCTCAGTTTTTCGAGTTCGCTCAAATTAATGAAACAATTTTCTTAGTAAATCTGTCTTTGAAGCATGCAGCTGTCGTTTTAAATGAGTCAATCCAAATGAAAGCTGCCACGCTCTCAGATCTCCCATTTAATTGGGCATCGACTGTGCTTTAATTAACTCCCATAGTTTTAAGAGAATATCTTAATCTTCAGGTCTCGAAATAATTGGAATATATAGGAGGGTTATCTGTGTCCCCAAGCGTCAAACCAGTATCGATAAAAAAGGAAATTTAAAATGTTTATGGTCGGCGCTGTACCTTCGGCATTTTCTCAGACGGGTTTGTTGTCCGGAGTTTTTACTAAACGTCAGATTTGGTAAATAAAACTAGTATCTAATGATGCCCCCGCCCACAAGCCATTCACATTTTAATCTACGTTAAGATTATACACATAGGATGTGAACGTGTACAGTGTTATTTTGTAATCGTATGATTGGACATAGTGACTGCCTACGCGTCGTTTATTTACTTATTTTTGTGGTATCGTCTCACTTTACTTTCACAGAAGTATTCAGATTGAGTAACTTGAAGGCAATATTTACCTACTTAATATTCTGTTTAAATTTGGTGTCCGTGATATTTTTTATCGATTGGTATGAGTTTCGATAGACAAACATGGCTTCAAGTACTATTAGAACCCACGTTATTTTGAATTTTTTTAAGGCAATGCCCTTTCAACGTGAATAAACTATTCAGTTTAAATATATGGAACCTTCAAAAAAAATTTGTATAATATTATAGTAAGCGTTGCACATGATTAGGCCAAAATGAATGAATACCCAAGAAACTTCCAGGTTTTTTGGCATATCACATACTGGAAGTGGATCGACCATTATTCAAATCAGCAACAGAACGAAATTTGTTCACATTTTGTATTCATGTAGCTATTATATGATTGGTATATTGATACCAAACTAAATAAGTACCTACCGTTTATGGTTATTAGTTAAATAAGCAAAAAAATTATCTTATTGAAGGCGAATAATGTTAAGAACCTTTACCTATATATTTATTATTTGCTAGTATAAGCTGTTATTAGGCAGATAATCCTAATAATCACTTGGTATTCATGCTTTGACATGTTATTAGTATGTGCATTTTTTTTGTTTAATACTTACAAGATTGATATTTTTTTAACAGGGCTAAGTTATTACGCTATCACACTAGTTTCCGTTTCTGTGTGTCTTTGAAACCACTCATTTCCGGAACTTTTAAATAGATTTTGATGTCATTTGTACCGCGGTTAATAGAATTCCATGGAGGTTGCCCATCAGGATTTTTTCAGTATTTTCGAAGGGACACTGGTATAACTAACACAATGTAAAAATAATAATAAACAAACATTTGATTGACGCTTGTAAATTATAAAATAAAGCGATCAAAATGAGGGTTTTAGTATTGGGCGAAAAGAGATATATATCATGTAGGTGTGTACCTATAATGGATCAATTTTTAAGGTTGGTTCTACCGATGCTGCTTGTCGGTATTTATGTATGATTATTAAATTGACCTATATGAGATCGCCGTAGATGAATAAATGATTACTAATATATGTATATAATAAAACAATGCAATTGCGCGCCATACCTTTCAAATAAGTATAAATACCTACTATTTGCTTTAAATAGCTATGCTAGCTTTTTGTTGGGTTGTCGGGTTAGAATGTCACCCCCCATCTAAGAAGAGGAAACTATCAGGTGCGAAAAAATCTTAAGAAATGACAACTTCTACTGCAATCCCCAAGACGCTTGCCAATCGTGCAGATTATGGAAAAGCCCTATAATGGGGAAGATCTTATTCAACAACGGACATACCGTTTGATACGATGATATGAAATATGCCCTCTTAGACACAATAGGTAGTCCATGAAAAACTAACAAAAACTTTTGTAAAATGTTCACGATTTAATGATCTGGTCAAATTAAGTTGCCCACATCATGAAATGCGACTATTTCACAAAACTCTCGAGCATTTCATGATATGATCAATTCTACGATATGACCACGACATATACCTATATTATATCGTAGTAGGCACCTTTATGTAATGTTTGACCAATCGGTCACACGAGTTTAAATTTATTTTTTGTTTTTTTTATAGTCACCGAAAGAGCTGAACTGATTGCAGTTATTGAAAAACATTATTTCGATATCAGAATGACGCGATGACGTAAGCCCATTCTATAGATGGGCACGTGAAGTCGTGGCAGGTATGACAATCGACATTTGGTAAATAATAAACACTTTATTATTTTTTATTGATTACAAATAAAAGATAACTAATAGATATGATAATTTTATTTTTCATTTTCTACAGCCAATTAGAATTCGCATAACAAATCGAAGTAAATACGCCACTACAGTATATAACCTTGCTTAAAAATATTCCTGGGACCAGCTCTATATATACCAGCGCTAAACTGAACCAAATTAGGGCTACGGAAGCAACCACTATTAGTTATCTATCTACTTTAACTAAGGCGTACAAAACTTTCGCATATAAAAAAAGTTTTAGAAAATCATGATACATTCTGACTTCTTTTTCTGCTATCTTTACAAGAAAGTTGCAGGAAATGCAACTACGTCTCACATCGGAAAATGAACATGACATTCGCATGCCGTAGAGATCCAACCCTCTATGGAATAGGGTATGCACCTTGGGGGTTGAAAGCTTTTTCCAATTATTCTCAGAGGGTCGCTATTTCGTCTGGCGGAGCTAAAGAGTAAAGGCATCGGAATTGTTGCTTATATTTTGTTTAGCTTACGTTTTTGTGCCAGACATTGTTAGTTTTTGCCACAGATTGCGTTTTTCTTAGTCTTGGTTTTTGCTTGATCTTTATTTGGCTTTAGTTTTTGTTTCAACAATGTGTTTTATTATACGAGAATGCTTTTAAGCTTTGGACCAACTTTTTTGTGAAATTAAACGGGCAAAAAGTAGGGCAAAAATTATGTACGGACTTACATACACAATCGGTTGCAAAGTGACAATAAATTTCAAATATACGAGTATTTACCTACTTAATTATTGAAATGTTGTTTTAGTAAGTAACTAATATTGTAAAAAACTAAAAATATAATAGTTATCGTACTTAAATACAATTAAAACAAAGGTTTCATAAATATAACATAATCAGTCTCAATATTTCTCATAATAAAGCAAAATCTAAAGTTTTTATATTGTTATGATTGCAATAACGCCTGCTAAGCGGATTACATTACAAAATTACAAATATACGATAGGAAAAATTTACATCCCAATACGATGGTTAATGAACTATAGGAAAAATTCGAGTTATGACGTCATGTCATGTTAGCTCAATTGGTTAGAGCATGCCCCGGCTAAAGGGGCGGATGGACGCGGGTTCGAATCCCGCACATGACTTAAATTTTTCCTATCGTATATTTATAATTTTGTAACAAAATCTAAAGTGTTCATTACTTTAAAGCATATCCAAAACCGTACGTTACAAGTATATTCAATTCTACTGATTTAAAATCACGACAGATAAAATACTAATACAAAACCTTCAAGTTATTACTTTATATAGGTAGATACTTATATAACACCTCATATTTCTTAGAAAAACACGGCGTTAAACACATAGTAATAATTTATACGCTTCATAAACAACACCGATTTATTTTCAAATGGTTTCAGCTAACAAGACTTCTTTTCAAAGGGCAGCTTGTTAGTGAGAAACAATGGAGCCCTGTTAGAAATAGAACAGCTTTTGAAACGTAACAAGGTACCTTGTTAATATAGGTTGTTTCTATATTGGAACAGTAGCTGCTGGCTCCAAGCCAATTATAATATAGATAGTTTGGATGTAGTAACTCTGGACTTGATCGATTGCAACAATCATAAAATATCCTTATTGTTTTATATATCTTATATCCTGACATTAGTTATACCTACGAGTTAATAGAAATGGAAATTACTTTGTGTGCAGTATTTTTTTCTTCGAATCAGCGGTTTGCATTTATGAACAATATACTACACACTATTTACAAGACTACTGCTTCTACACCGAATAGAAATGAAAACACTTGAGCTATTGAAATTATTGCTAGCTATATAAATATAGCTAGCAATAATTTCAAGCTTTATAATTTTATTGCTAGCTATATAAACACAGCAAACAAACCTCCATAGGTTTGTTTGCTGTGTTCACAAAAAATATTCCACTCGAATTGTGTTTATATGATTGAAGGCAAAAAAACTAATTATTCAACATTTAAATTTATATTACTATGGATAATAAAAAACCTGTAAAAACTAATATTCATAGATTTTTTAACTTTCAATTATATAAGTATCTTGATTAATATATTAAAAAAATCACTTATAAATGTATTCGAGTCTTATACCTTGTGGGGGGCCGGGTTAGGACTTAACCCCCCTATGTCTTGCCGTGTGTGTCGTAAGAGGCAGCTAAGAAAATTACCTAAAGGTAAAGTGGCGTCTTCTGAAGAAATGACAACTTCTTCTTAGATCCCCAAGACGCCTACCAAGCGTGAAGATTGCGGCAAATCCCTCCAAAGCAGTGGAGACCTTGTTCGATGGTAAACGTTCCGCTATATGTGATGATGATGATTACAAGCATAGAAGTAGGATTTCAGGCTTAATTTTTATAAGCAACTTTAAGAAGGAGCACTTTTGTAAATGTGATGTTCGCTAAAAATGTTTGTGTTTCAAATTATATCAAAACATAATGCCTTATAAAATTAAATATTAGTAAGTTCTCAGTCTCAGTGATCGCAGGCGCTACGGATTACTACTGCGGGAGTAATGTTGACTGATTTTAGTGGCTAAATGTAAAGATTGTTTTTTATCCTTACTTCATAATCCAATGTATATAAAAATCCATGTTTTTTCTTCACATACCCACTTGTTTTGAATCTATGATGCCGAACGAATTTAGATAGTCTTATTTATGGTTGTGTGATGTCAAAACATGAGCGTAACGGCTTATCTAAAAATGTTGAAAAACATGAAGATATTTTTGTGGTGTTAGATATCTAAGTCCTGTAATGCTCTGCTTTAAAAGAACGGTTTTATGTTCCATTCGATTTTTAAATAGGTTCTTTAGAATCGGAATGTGGGCAGTTAAGAATAGTTGAACGGTCATTAACGCCGGAATATCGCTATCTTGGCACCAAAATGACACTGCTTTATGGTTTCGCACCAAACAATCAAGATAACGTATTAAAATTATTAAATCCGGTCATACTTTTACCATATTACTCAACAATAAGCGAAATAAACTTACTTATAAGGCGTGAGCGGTAGTCAAAATGTTTTAACAGCATTTATTAAAATTAAAAATCACTAATGAAATACTAGAAAACAAACAGTGTTCCGTTCAGTCGGAATCAGCGTCTACTAGTGTTTTTTTTTCGCCTAGTGGGTTTTGCTCACCAATTTAAACAATTGGAACATTGAAAAGCTTTTAAGACGTTTTCACTTTATATCTCTCGCCTTTAATCGTTTCATGTGATTCTGCACATTTTTTAATCAGAAGAAATAGGACGGAAGTTTGAAATTATTGAACCGCAACTCCGTGATACGCGTTCTCTGTGATCTTCATTGGCTGGTCTCCAAGTTGGCACCACATTTTCTGACGATCGAACCTGCCAGACCAGTAATTTATATTCCATGTAGACACAAGAAATCTTCTAAAAAGAATATCACATGACCATTATTTACCCCTAATTAGATTAAACAAATTTCATCCACATGTCATGATGGTAAACATTAATTGGTCATAATTTAAATTTTTTGTTTTATCTTCGGCTAACCTACATTTTAAATTGACTCCCGGGTTTAATAATGTGCGGCTAGAATTCTCATAAATTTAACAGTTTATGAAACAACATTTAGAAATTCTATGATCTAATATTGGACTAATTCTTATTTACTTACCCACACCTACCGTTTTTCTTTTAAGTCAACTGAATGGGGTTAGGAAATAAACTATAACAATTCAACGGATATATTAAATATTATAATTCAGTATGAATATGAAGTCGTAGAGATAAGATTAACACTGATTAGATAAAATAGAGCCATGAATTAACTATTCAGGTGGGAACATTGAATCAAGTGCATGCATATTCATGTTTACATGCTATAACCGTCTATAAAATATTCAATTTATACCGAAACATTCACGGATGGGTGGCTAATGGGAGCATTACCTTTATCCTACCTGAGTTTTGTATTAAATCGATAAATTAAACTAAAGTCGAAATGACAACGCATCGAAGGGTATTAAACTCGAATTAAAGCTATACACTTTTCTCACCGAAACAAGGAAAATATTGTGTTCTCATGAGTACACGGAGGCAATACTAATTTGTAGGACAATAACCGATAGGCAGGGACGTGACGCAAGTCATCACGACACGAAAACAAACAGTAAGTAATGGAATTTGTTCGAGTAATATGGGTTATTGAACGGCAGGACGTTAATACATAGCATCGTTTTATCAGAGAATATGTCTGTTAGTTTTTTGTGGAGTAATGTTTCTGATTATTGCGTATGTGAATACGTACCGTATAATGACTTTTTAGAACAGCTAAAGTCAGCTTTTATTCAAAGAAATTAAACAGTGTATTTAAACGAACATAATTATCGGATATACTTACTAGATATAATATATATGTAAGTGATTTTGTTAGGTACCTCTCGGCGCAAGTTATTGTTACTGCCTCCGAATTTCCTCTAGATAAAGAAAATGGTCTACATACAGAAAATCTTGTTCATTTCGACTAAACAGGATAAGAAATATAAGAGATGACTGTATGATTTGTGTTCACTTATGAACATTGGCGGGAGCTCTGCCAAATTTCGTCCCATGGTGGCCAAGTGGCATGAAATATGTACGAACAATGTTCGATGTTAGAATTATGCGGCCGACTCATATATTGATTTGGACAGCCTATATAAGAGCCTTTGAACTTATTGGTACAGTCCATTGCTAAATGTTATTATTACATACATTAACTTCAGAATTTTTTCAGGTGCAAAGTGAAATAAAACATATGATCTGAAATAAAATACATCGTACACAATATGTTCATATTGGGTACATGCTAATTATCAAAATAATAAATGTTTTAGCAGACTTAATGTACATTATTCTTACAAAGGTACAGATATCATGTAACAATGCTATGAGTGTTTCGTTATTCAAATTATATCAAAATAATATTTTACCTCGTTGGTAGTCATCATATACAGTGGATAAAACAACGTGGAACAGGTCGCAGAATCGCGCTCACTGAGGAAGTACTTAGAAAATACATTGAAAAATATTCTATATACTAATGCAACCTATGAAATTTCAATTTCATGAAAAATATTTTGTCGTATCGAAGTTTTTACATTAAAAATCAACACTCACCAACTTTATCATAAATAATATTAGCAAGAAGAAGAATGTCAGCATATAGGAATTGATATTGTGTCGAGATCATGTAATTAGGGTGTCCAATCACCCTTTCTCTTTTTGCAAGTGCTGCTGTAACGCAGAAAGATTCTTTTAAAGAAATAAACAATATTCTCTGTTTCAAAAACAATACCTCATCAGAAATTTTCTAGAATGCCACAAACCATCGCCTACCAAGATTATGGCAAAACCCAGCATTGGGTTAAGGTTTAGCAGTGTGAACACGCCTATATCTTACCATGATTTATTTACTCCTTATTTCTACTTCATCTACATTAATGAAGATAATACATCCAAAATAATCAATTTGTAGATACTGTTCCTGATTGTACATACAAAATACGGATCGCCACATATACTTACAAGATTTGTATGTATGATCTTAGCTCAACTTGCCCTTTCTATCATGTAAATATTCCGCAAAACCTTGTTTTCGTGGCTATAGAAGGTCCGCATAATAAAGCGAATCTTTTAATAAATTTATCGGAATGTTTACGTTATATTTTATCCATTTACCTCGAGTTTATTGGTCACGATTCTCTATCATGACATTGTAATGTTTACGGCACAACTCCAACCAAAGTTATCTCTGGCGATAAGACACTGAGGACACATTTTAAATTACACTTTTTTCTGTTATCAAAAAACTTTGCTTTTAAGTCGACGACTCACTGTACATTCCGAGAATGACTGGAAGCAATGTCTATCACATGCAAGGTTTATGTTCCACACGTAAAAAACACTAAGCATTCATTCCAACAAAAGTTGCATAACAATTCTATTGTTTTCAACATATCGAAAAACACCTTACCCTGTTTCTTGGCTCTTTGTTGCCGCTTTATAAAGAAACTGAAAGTGTATTGTTTGATTGTAAAGTTCACTTTTTGTCATGGTCATAAAAATTTAGAGCATCAACAAAAAAGTTTGAACCCTTCCGCGTTTGCTACAATTGTTGCGGAGGTAAGAATCAGTACAAAATTACAGGTGAAATAGTGAAGGTGGATTGTGCGCACTGTGATAATGTGTTTTATTGTCTTCTACGTGGCATTAATAGCTTTCTTTTATTTGTAATCATTGATTTACGATGGTGGTCAGTGAGAGTGGTGAGAGTACAATGGAAAGGTATGGTTTTTGGTTCGTAAATCTATAATTGTATTGCTTAAACTCTTCCGGCAACTGCATGCTCTTTTTTCCAAGTTACGCTGATGATATCGCCGACGCTTTCATGGACAATTAAGTATATTGTTGCAAAAGCATTGTTAACTTGATAAAATTAAATACAGACTCGTTCATTATCATTATCGTGGCAATTCTCATCGGCATAATTGTAATTGTGCAGCCGCTTTAATAGTAATTTGTTTCACGTCGGTGTTGCACAGGAAACACAATGTTAATAAAGTTAAACGTGCAACTGAATTAATTATTCAGAGGTGTGCATCCGCATAGGAGCTACAATGTTCATATTTATTGTTATTAAGTACATACGCAAGGGCCCGTGGTGTGTCGGGCAAGAATGTCACCTCCCCATCTCTAACTGTGGGTGTCGTAAGAGGCAACTAAGAGACATACCAGAAAGTGGGCAGCAGTGCTTTCTGAGGAACTGATACCTCACACGGCGAACCTCAAGACGCCTGCCATGCGTGGGGATTATGGAAATCCCTCCCATGATGGGGGAGGCTGTATTCAGCAGTGGACAATCCACCTGATACGGAGGGATATCGATTGTGTTTGAAACATCAGAAAAAAAAGTTTATCAAAGTACAACGCAGTAGCCAATGAATTCAATAATTTATTTAACCGTAGTTTAATTCCATTCTTACTAGTACGATTATACCTCATCAGTTATATTTCAGATCAAAAACATGCTAAATGCAAATCAGGCTCGTGCACTGATCGTACCGCACCAAGACAATAATAAAACCTATATTGGGATGCTTATATACCAAAAAAGCTGAGCTTCGCCTAACATTTGGCCGTATTTCATTAGTTTTATCTTACTTTTTATTTAAATATTGTTGTGATATAATTTGAGTTTGTACATAAACATTTATTTTGATGCTTGTGTAGGTATATATCGTATTTACGACACCCTATCATTGTTATTTTATATTTTTAATAAGTAAATCTTAAGAAAATATGTTAACAGGGTAGGATATAAAGATATAAAAAAGTTTTACTAGCCCTTTTGTAAATTATTTATTGGTAATACAGAGGTATGCGTTTGTGTCCGCTAATAAATGGATGTAATAAATTAAATGTTACAAAATTCGCATTTACACCTATTTTTAAGCGTTATATTGTAGTTCAGAAGATTTGACAGACGACATGAGACACCTCATAGCATCACACGCACTAGAATTCGGGCATTAATCTAATGATGACCATATAATGACATTAAATTGTCATCATTAGGTAAATATAATGCGCATGGAATAATGCTATATAGGTATCGGACGGACGGATAGCATTAACTTAGTAATAGTCTCAATTTCTCGTACGGAACGCTATCAAATAAACACGCTAACACCAAATTCAGAAGTAATGAGGTTTAGACAAATCTGCTGCGCTCAGCACAGCCGAAATTCTGATAAAAAAACACGTAACAATAATAGAAAAATCGTCAAACGTGCGAAAAACTACAAGCGATAACACTAGTACGTGCTCCTTTGAACAAAACAGAGACAATCGCTCGCAGAAACTCGTAATTTTATATCGAGGAGTTTGCTCTGCAATACCCCTATGTTTGTTCCATACGTCCATTTCTGCGTATTTGCAGAGTCTGTAGCACAATATTTGTGAAACGTGTCAAATGTTGTGTCAAATGTAACGTATCTAAGCGTAGCACGTTGTATACAATGGCATGTTATTACGTGTGATATTATCCCGGCTTTTTCTTTTGTAATAAGGAGTTGATTACGGCAAGACGCGGCAGCAATTGGCGTTTGGGACGCAATAGGCCTGTGGGGTGCTGATAGCACAATTTAGGTGTGTTGACACACAACCTAATACGGTTTTGTTTTGTTATTTCTATGAAATAATATGAGGGTTGTAAATGCTTCACAGAAAATTTAAAGAAGGTAAGATTTTACTAACAATTTTGTGACATGTGATTTTGTGTGAAATATTCATACTTATCA
Source organism: Plagodis pulveraria (assembly GCA_963890685.1). Classification (NCBI taxonomy): domain Eukaryota; kingdom Metazoa; phylum Arthropoda; class Insecta; order Lepidoptera; family Geometridae; genus Plagodis; species Plagodis pulveraria. The sequence goes on from OY982956.1 coordinate 13,637,860, forward strand.
ATATACCTACTTACCAATTGCTTACAACACTATTTGAATAAATGTTCGCAATCGTTGTTATTTTTTAAACTCCTCAATTTTCATTTTGTTTAAAAGACTGTGATATATACATATAACGGTCTATAGGTAAACGAAAAGAAAGGTTATTAACCACTTATCTAATGGTAATGAGACGAGAACACACACGTAGAAACGTGTCTATGTCATTATGTTAATTCTATTAGCATTGATTGTGGAAACTTCCATCAGGTGCATGGGAACGGCAAATTAGTAATATTAAAGTCTGAATGTTTGTTTAGGAGTACATACAGCTTCGGTACATAATATAATACATATACAATTTTCACATGTATAAGACTAATTATTAGTCACTTAAATATTAATTCTAGGTTAGCCTGAACAACATCTTCGACCATATCATCACTTACCATCAGGTGAGATAATGGTCAAAACTAACCTATCAAGCATAAAAAAGGTATAACCACATATAAAAACACAGTGCATTCGTCTTATTTAACAAAATCTAAAGAAATATAAATTTAAATTCAACATTCTTTAGTTAAAGTACAAGAATTCTTACTCAACGCTACAGCCCATTTTACCCTCTAACTTAAAATTGAGACATTTGCGTTTCCCCCAAAAGAAAATTTCAAAAACCTTGAAGTTAAAAGAGAAATTTGGTAAAAGGGAAAACTTTAAAACGGGCCCTTTGGTAAATACAAGTATAGATGCAAATGGACTCTCTCAAAATTGAACAGGGATTCAAACTCTTACCAACCAGTCGCTGATCTCTTAACACGAGTTCATTACGTGACAAGTGACAGAAATGCTGGTTTGAAAAAGATGTTTTAGTTTGTATATATTAAGGTGTAAATTCGGCTGAATGTTAAACAGTTTGAAGACATTTAGAGGCAGTAAAGTTGTTGTAAATTATGGCCGTATTTGCGGGGTGACATGCACAGCGTTCGAAAATTCGCGAACCTTAATTTAGCTTTGGATTTGTGATAATATGCGAATTGGATATGAAGATGAGGTAAGGTGGTTTCGCCTTCCAGGAAACGTTTCAGCTAAAGTGCCAAAGTTTTGATAACAGTCTTAAGTTCATGGCGCTATGTCGGCTAATCAAAATCTTGAAAGTTAAGGAATCTTAATTTAACAGATTGAGTTAGTTGTTTTATGTAGACCAGTTTAATGAATTTTATTTCCTACTGGGTGAAAGTGAAAAGTTGAAATGCTTTCATGTTTCTTATGGGAAAAGTTACAATTTCTCCTATTTTATTTTCAGCATAAGCTTTCGTCTCTCGGTTTTGGCCTGAAACAATCTTGAGTGCGTACTTTTCATTTCAGCATTTCTTACCATTAAATAATATCAACAATGAAATAAAAAAAAATTACTGACCATAACTACATATATCTACAGATGTGTGACAGGAATTGTTTATGCTAAATTGCTGGTACATATTATTTCTTTAAATATGGTATATCTATAGTCCACTGACAGCTTTACATGACAACTGTTAAATAAAATATGTTATTAATCACCCTTTTCTTTGTGTACCCAGGTATAATATTAATAATTCATTTATGGGCCTAAAAAATCTGAAAACGATTTTATCCCCAAAAAAGAAATCAAGCGTGACGAAGTTCAAATTTTAGATTATTCAAACATTGTCGTGTCGAACCACACGAATTGTAATACTGAAACAAGGGTTTAGTAGATGAAACTCGCATGTAGGTAAGCGGTCCGCTTTCAAGCCTCTCTGCCATAAAATGTATGATAAATGTTGACATCGGCAAGCCCTCGCGTGTCGACCGAACCGTTCCGTCCCCACTACCCGGGGCCGAGCGATCCCGACCAATCTAATAATACCCACCACCCCTCGCCCGACCTTTCTACCCACTAAACCACAAGGCGGAAGCATGGATATCTCCAAAGCTCATTTTATAACAGCCGATTATATCAGGTCATCGAATCAGGGTTCGGTGCACTCGGCACCATATTTAAAAATCGAACTCCAATCGATTCTAAGATGGCCGACTATTTTTCAAACCACTTATTCATCCCTGTTCAAAGCTGTGATTTCACACTGGCCTGCAGCACCAGCGTGTTTCAATTTAGTTTTCGTTTCTTATCAATAAAGAATAAGATTTAAACACTGTAATTAAAAAGACTTTTTTAAAGCAGCATGTATAATTTAATAGCTTTATACTCTTTGTATATAAGGTCAGGTAAAAAGAGACGGGACATTGGAATATTTTGGATTAAATGCATTGCGAACTTGTGATCCCGTTAAAGATTTCACAGCGTGAAATGAAAACGATATCGATACCCATCTCGTAAGCCTGTGTCACGGCCACCGCTTGACACATGGACATACAAAACTTCACTTTATGTACGGTTCAAGACAACCCATTGCAAATAAATTCACAGTTTTAATAATACGTATCAAATTATAGCTAATAAAAATTTTAAATTGTTTTTGGTCGTTTTCTCAAATACATGTGACATTTTTTTAATTAACATATACGGTCGTGTGAATGTACCCTGTTAAGGAGGCTTACGAAATGTATTTTTGAACATGAGTGCATATGATGATGCCAAAGCCGCGATAATATGAATACAAATCGTATTGAGTTTTGATTGATTTTGAAAATTCAAATAAAAATCTATACCAACAATTTGTATGTGTTATCAATACATTTACTATGTAAGACTTAAGTAATACAAAATGAAACGCAGTTTAAGAAAATTAATTAATAACAGTAAAAAGAACGTGAATCTTATTTACTTTATACCTTTGGGTGGGCGATGTTTCAGACATGTAGTATATCTATTTCAGCGCGTTCCGCTTTTTATCTTGTTACGATACCAATTTCATTAACTTGAGATAGATTTAATCTTGAGTAAAAGCCGTACAAGTCTCAAGAGGCCCAAATTAATTTTAAGAACGGAACAACAAGAGGCTAACTCTACATGAGACTTTTGCGTTTTTCAAAGTCGTAAGGCAATGAAATTCAGGCTTTATTCCTGTGTGTTAAGGTCAAAAGGATTTACATCAAGAGATGGATGTAAGATGGTAATAATACAGGCTAGGCATTCACTTGTGGGCAAGGAACAGATGGCTCGAACGATCTTTGGCGTTTTATCAAACATTAGGGCGCTGAAATTATTGTAGGATAATTATTTTGTTAATACTCAGTTAATTGACGCCTGATTCGATGGAAGCCGTATTTCAGGTCCGTTTAATTTGCTACCAGCACCACCGTTAACGAAATTAAGTAATTCGGCCAACAATTAGCAAAGTGTTTGTAATTTCAGAATGTTAATGAACTGTAATACTCTCCTTCCTGTGCTTAATATCTTAAGTTTCGCGAAATTAAACTTCTTGTTAACAAGTCAAAGGTACGGTACATTTTGTCGAATTCGTGGAACAAGAATACCTGTTAGTACGAAGAAAACAGTCTGTTAAGTTTCGCGGGAGTTATAAAGGAAATGCAAATAGAGGGTAGAATATTAAAGGGTGGGTCTGTGAAATGATAAGCTACTTTTTAAGACGCTCTGTCTAAAGTTAGACATTTTCCTTCTGGAGGTAAGCATCAGCGTAAGGAGTCGACTAGCTGTATATACTTGGGCGTTTCCAGCGTGAAGAAATAATGCAGGCTATGTTATAAGCTTTTGGCGGTTTTTATATCTGATTAAACAAATATTACACTGAGAAAATTCTAAAGTCAAAAGCGCCCTAATGACGGCCAATTTATATGGTTTAAGGCGAAAAACCGACCAAACGTAAATACCTACAAAAACGCCTTCTAACTAGAAGGCGTTAAACGAGGTCAGCGAAGGCGAATGTTTCTTTTCGTCTTCATTTAAGGTGTATTTTGTGGTCTTTCTTAAATATTGACTTTTCGATGAGGCTGATTAAGTCGTACGTTATAGTGACAATCACCGTATATAAACCGCCGTAAAAGTAAGGTATATTTTATGGTCAATACTGGAATTATTATCGTATAACAAGTTCAATTCTGAAAATACTTTACGGAAGGCGTTTTTGACGGTTGTGTTTATTATAAAACATGGTACATTTTTATTGATTGCATGGTGAAAATCATCTTAAGAGTTGTGAATTCATCTTACGTATTTACAATTCAACGGTAAAAGGTCAAATTCGATTTAAGCCTTTAAGTCGTTTTTCTCAGTGTATGGTATTCATTACAAAAAACTAAATTATTGCTGTATTTAGTGTGAACAATCCTTAACAACTCGGAGATGTTTATTTACCTAGTTGTATATAAAAATAGGCAGTTATTAAACCAACATAAAAAAATCAAATTTTTACACGATTGCCCAAAAAAGGAGTGTTTTGTTTCCAGGGTTCATGTATTTATGTTTGTGAGTTTCTTTATTCCGTTATAACTTCTAAACGGCTTAACCGATATTAATGTACGAGATATAATTTGAATCATCTTGATAGCGCAAGTTACACTAAGTACATTAAAGATATTGAAAAAAAAACCGGGTGCATTTCAGACACCATATTGAGAGAAAAAAAATTCAATGGTACGAGCAAACGCTTAACAAAAATAAATAATTTGCAGTCGGGTTTTTTTAATAAATGTATACTTGTTTCTCTTAGATTACATATTGAACTGAACGATATATCTATTTATTAAAAAGAACAACAAACATACGGATTAATATTTACATTACTACATTTTCGAGCTTTTCCAATGAAAAATATTTAACCAAAGATTGCTGCCCGCTCACTTTGCTCGTCGCAGCACCTATGTCGTAGACTATCACCAAAATCTTATTTTGATATGCAATCAGTATTTTTGATGTGCACTTTGGATATTTTATGTGCATTCAAACATTTCCTTAAAATAAAAACACTTCTTTTGTAACTTCTTTCTCTCTTTATATACATATTAGAAGCTTGATATACTGTATCAGCCGGATCGTCCACTGCTGAACAAAGCTTCCCCTGTTAAGAGGGTATTTGCCATAATCCCCACGTTTAGCTGATGTCTTGGGGACCGCAGTGTAAGATGGCAGTTCTTAAAAAGGGGCGGGGTTGCTGCCCACGCTTCTTCCGACACCCGCGGGAAGATATAGGGAGGTGTAATTCTAACCCGGCACTGGGAATCTTGATATAAAATGGACCAATATCAAAATAGTTGATATCTAGATTCAAACAGTAAGAACGAAAGAACAATTTGAGCTATGACTAATTCACCACGATAACTCAATAAGCATAGCATGTCCCGGCTCTAGGGATGGGTGGTCCGGGATACAAATCCCACTCATATTTTTTCAAGGAGAGTTGACATTTAGCCGTAAAACCGAAACCTGTTCTTTAACCAAAAACCAATAAAAAACAATTATTTGTGTTGTTCTGTAAAAATCTTTGTATTGTTATCGAAAACGTTTTTAACTAACCCTACAAATAGGAGAGATAAGGGTTGAAAGACGACGATGTTAGACATGGAAAACTTATAAATATATATATGTATTATGCATGCGTTGATGTCTTTTATATGAACACAGTAATTAATTCATGTGTTACTTATGAAATCGTTGAATATATTAAATTCATACCTAAAGGTCTATCTTTTGACAGCCAATTTAAGCATATTAATTGGTATAATTCATGGTGCTTTAAGCATATTTCTTTGTATGCTATCGTGATGGAACAAGAACGCAGCCCATCTGTTGTTAAGCGATAATCCCCGCCTATAACAGACGCCTTCGTCACAAGTGGCGACTTGTTACAACTTAAGTCAGATTTTTGTATTAGTATTCAGCTTGTCGCCAAGCACCTTACGGTGTGTTCCGGCAGCTGTCCCTTGAGAGCCAGTAATTCTAGGTTAGCCTGAGCAACACCTTCGAACACATCATCACTTACCATCAGGTGAGATAGTGGTCAAAGGTTAAATTATAAGGAATAAAAAAAATACCCATCCGATGGTAAGTGATGATGTATTTGAAGATGTTGTTCAGGCTAACCTAGAATTACTGGCTCTCAAAGTTATCTTATCAGATGAGATGGATGCTTATTTACATTGACAAAAATATTTGCCATGCTCTCTGTCTATTATCTTCCTTTCCGCTTATACTTTGGACCAAACTCCCTCAGTAAAGCTACTCAAAGTACTCAGACTTGTTAAGCGGTACGTATGTCGAAGGGTTAACATTCCTTCCAAGGTTCCGCATGCTTTAAAGTCTAACCCAACGGACCAAACCGTCTAGATGGATTTAATAATATTGTACTTCCTTACATTTTGGGTAGAATTACTTACATTTTGGAGAAATTGTGAACTATTTGAAAGAAACCGAGTTCGTTTAGTTCGAAAATATTATAAGCTGTTGGCTGATATTTAAATAAGCAATATTACAAGGCACGTATGGAAAAGGTACATATAAGTACGTAAAAAACTATAACAAAATCTATAATTAAAGCAAAACAATATCAAACCCGAATGACTTTTAAACTTATAAAGGACAAAGGTTCATGAATATACCTACAGTTATGTTACAAAAATTCCAAAAACAGTCAGTATTTTCAGCGTCGTTAAAGTACATCATATACGTTTATAACTTGTAGACAGTACCATTGACCTTTATGTATATATGCTGCTTTTCTTAAACACATATGTTGCATCAGAAAGGTTTGGATCGTATTCAATATTCGGTGTGATTATTCCTATATAATGTATCAGTCGGATTTGTCCACTGCTGAACACGGCCTCCCCTATTAAAGTGGGGTATGTCATAATCCCCACGCCTTGGGGAAGATAGATTAAGATGCCAGTTCCTCAGAAGGCGCTGCTGCCCACCTTTCGGTATTTTTAGTCACCTTTTACACCCACACCCATAGGTGGCAATGGGTGTGACATAGCCGCCCTCTAGCCCGGCACCCCGCGGGCTATTTCCTTAAAGTGTGGCAATAATACAGACAAACAAATATGATGATGCATGGCGGAAGGGCATTTTGCGAATGCCCGCCTGGCTAGCGACCACCCTCAAGTAGAAAATCTGTCGCCAAGCACCTAACGGTGTGTTCGAAACTTAACGCCACTTGCTCAACGAGGTAGGCAGTATTGCTTGTATTGGTGCACTGTACTGTAACAGCCGGATCGTCCCTTGCTGAACACAGCCCATATAAAGGGGGTATTTGCCATAATCCCCACGCTTGCCAGGCGTCTTGGAGATCGCAGTGTCAGATGGCAGTTCTTTAGAAGGCGCTGCTGCCCACCTTCCAGTATTTTCCCCAGTCGCCTCATACGACACCCGCGGGATGATATGGTGAGCTGCAATTCTAGCCCGGCACCCCACGGGGCACTACTTATTAACAATTATGGTTTCAATAATAGGTTCAAGCCAACTTTGTACCAATTGGATTAAAGGTAACTAAGTATTCAATCCTTTTACGGTTTTAAACACTATACCTCCTTAGTCAGTAACTTCTATAAAAAAAGTCTATGACGTATACCTACCTAGTTTTTTAAATATTAGTAGAAATATCTATACCTACTTATAATAAAACCGTAACAGATCCAATTCAGTACATGGCAGATATAAAGAAAAACAAATATTTGAGGGCACTCTGTAGCTGACACTGATGCCAAAACTGTATTTTTTTATTTTTGTCTGTATCCCGGCCGCGCATCACTCCAAAACTACTGAATAGAATTCAATGAAACTTAGCACCATTTGAGTTCATACTACGAAGAAGGTTATTGTATACTTTTATCCCGGAATTCAGTACAGTTGCTTCGGGAAAAGGGATGAAGTCAAAATGTTACTTAGTTGTAATTTATGAACGCGTAGCCCGATTTCAATAATTATTTTTTTGGTAGAATCGTGACGAGTGAGCTCGGCACCCCAAGGGCAGCCCGGCACCCCACGGGCATTCCGTCACCCCATACGCATCCCGGCACCCTACGGGCAGCCCAGCACCCCACGGGCAGCCCAGCACCCCATGGGCAGCTCGGCACCCAACGGGCATCTCGGCATCCTTATTTAGTTTTGCCAGCTTGCTAAGATAAAAGTCTAAAATCTGGAACATTCGCCACAATCAATATTTTAACCATCTATCTTTTGCCGGATACATACTCTCTGAGTAACTTAACTACTGTCTTCTGGAAAATACAAGAGTTATCAAACTCAAAGTAAAAAGCTCCTGCCTGAGCTATGCTTTACTAAGAGTGCTTCACCGCAGACCAAAGCGATGCTTAATATGAGATAAACAGTGCTCAAATGTGATAAATTAGTTTGCAGGTACGGCAATCGCGAACGAAGTCGCAGGTACAGCTAGTATATTAATATAAATATATGCTGATCGTTAATTAATTTTAAATATTTTATAAATTTACATTTCTGAATGTTATTATGATAAGAAACATAGAAATATATTAATGCATTCAATTTTATTTCAATTAAGATAATATTTTACAACATAATTATCGGTTTTTAAGAATTGTCCATTCCACTCTACGCAACAGCTTAAAATAAATCTGGAATATTTTATCCAATAATTATGTAAAATGTCCCATACTACACGTGCCCATATGCACGTGTAATATAATATGTAAATGGCGACATATTTGGGATTTTTTAAGTAACAGTTGCCGTGTATTTCCCTAATTTATATAAAGGATGGTGCAAAATTTTTGCTTTAAGTTGGTTAAAAAATTATCAGGTTGAAAATTATTGTAAAAAAAGAGCTGAAAATAATCTGTAAGAAAAGCTGCTTGGACTTTATTCCCAATGTGCAAAACTAAACCACGTTGGGTTTATAGGTATAGATAAAAAACCGGCCAAGTGCGCGTGGGACTCGCGCAGGAAGGGTTCCGTACCATTATCTCGTTTTCATTATTATTATTTTTAGCAAATGAAATGCGATAAGTATTGGAGCCCCCTTATTTTATTTAAATTAATTATATTTAAAGATAACATAAAACTAAATATTCTGTGAGTAGTTAAAGCGTCTACCTGTCACCGTTATTAGTATCGAGCAAGAAACGGTAAAAAAATGTGTTGTATGGTAGTATGTATTTATTTTATTTTATTTTTAGTATTTTTTGTTGTTATAGCGTCAATAGAAATACTACCATCTGTGAAAATTTCAACTGTCTAGCTATCACCGTTCTTGAGATACAGCCTGGTGACAGACAGACGGACAGCGAAGGCTCAGTAATAGGGTCCAGTGTTTACCCTTTGGGTACGGCACCCTAAAAAAAATAAGGTCATCCCCATTGGGGATTTGCCATAATCCACGCGCTTGCCAGGCGTCTTGAGGATCGGAGTAGAAGTTATCAGCTCTTCAGAAGGCACTGCTTCCCACCTTCAAGATGTATCTATCGAAAATAGGGAAGACTCAAATTTAATAATATGAATGATTTTTTAAACAGTAAATAATATAAAAGAAAAATTAGTCATTATAAGAGAAGGTTTGAAGGGAATTGATTCATTAATTTCTGGAATACATTTTTGGGCTTTAGAATTATTTTTGAAACAAATGAAATGTTACGTAAATTAGGTTCCTGTCATCACACTTTTAAATCCTCAAAGGGATTGTCACACCATCTTTGGCATTATTTTATCGATCTATTATTTTATTTTCAAACAAAATCTCCAGTTTTTAATATTAAGCCTGACCTTTAATGATGTTCTAAGGCAACTCTTTAAAAATAATATTGTGTAATTTTCAAACAACTGATCTTATATCTTTTATATACATACTTCAAAATTTGTACGCCGCAAGGCAGAACATGCTGGAACTTAAAAACCACTTTATAACATCTTATATATTGTGTACCCATGTTTTTGACAAATAAACTATCATTTCATTTAATTTCATTTCATCTTAATCACCTACAATTTGCCAGGATTATAGGTCATCCTTAGTAGAGGACAAGTCCAGTGGCTCTATTCACCGCGCACAGTTCTAGATTAACGACTGCTAATAATATATTATGCTGTGCTGTGAGCGCTGGTTTACGCTTCTTGACAAACGACTAAAAATAATAAGGGTATTTAATAAAATTAAATCAAAGTTTAATAAATAGCTGAATAAATTATAGAATCACAAAAACAGTAGATTTGCACTCTTCCGTCATTTCTTTTATTAATATTATAACATTTATCCCACTATATTTTGCACATATTTTTTAGTATATTAAAGTGGAATGATTGTTATAATAATTATGGCAGGATATCGATTATTCGGTTCTTGTATAAAATACTACTTTCCATATCTAACATACTTATCGGGGGATAAAGCTATTTGCATGATAATTTTATTTCAATAATGTTGTTCTAAATCAACTTAACATTTAGACCACTTATGAAATTTACATTTAAATTATTTATATGCACACTATTTTATATTTAATTTACTTATTTGTTCAGTAGTTGTTATAAATAAGTTATATCAAAATTCACCTCTTTGATTCTTATTTTAAAATAAAACAGGAAAGAATGTACATTATAGAATAGGTTATTCATATAAGAATGTAACTTCTCGTCTAAACTCTTCCATGAATATCATTCGCACAGAGAACAACGCAAATCACCAACTCATGTATAAGTGTGATTTTTTTCATTCGATTATTCGATTTTTAATGTTACCAAGTAACATTTGAGGACTATTAGTTAGAAATGTTTAATTGATCAAGTATTGTTGTTGTTTAAAATACTTATAAAATAAAAACATTTTCCAAATTGCTAATAAATAAAAATTACTTAGTAGATAATTTAAACTTCAATGACCAGCGCGCTGCCTATATAATGTCACATGACTAAGAATACAAAAATGTATATAATAAAAAAAAAACACGGCCGTCAAATTATCCGAACTGAAATCTGGCATTTTATAAGCCTTGCTTCACTTAAACGTAGTAACAAAGAGCTATCCATTGGATTTGAAAAGGATTAGATAGGTACCTATCAGTATTCAGAGAGACATTTCTAAAGCACGTGCCGATTCCAGACAAATCTGAAGCACAAACAAGTATTTTATATAAACCGAACACGTCCTAACTAAATGCATCTCCAGTCTCGATATCGCAAACGAACTCGCTCACCATCAAAATCTCATCTATACTGAGGACACTCGCTCGAACAAAGATTCAATGCCGTTTTAGAATCGAGATTTTGTAAATCGAAAATTCGCATGCAGATCTTACTCTATTCGACTTAGTGCAACTGAGACCAAGTAAGTCTCCCGTAATGAAGCACTGCAGGGGGGCAGGTGGCGCCCCCTCAAGGGATGTTTGTGGATGCGAACTCGGCTTAATTTTGGCGGGTTGATAAGTAGGAAGGTATTTAACAAAACAATGTTTGTCCGCTGTTCGAAACGATGGGTTTAAGGGATTAATTTCATCCCGCGTCATGAGTGCTTGTTGGAATTAAAACGAACCTAGTTAAATACGCCTCTTTGCATCTTATATTAAAATTGGGATTATGAAACAACAGGAGCTTTTCCGTATTGCGTCAATGCTGTTTAAGAACTTGATTTTTGTTTGATAAATACTGACGTTATTAGGTGACATCGAGAGGTCAATAACGACGGATTTTTTGTTATGACTATAATTAATATCCCGAAATAAACTGTACCTATTTTTTTTTTTGCCTAAAAGCAACAAATAATGTTCGATTATCTTTCAAATGAATCCTTTTAAAAGTTTTGTACGATGCTTACGACACCCGTCGGCCGTCGGCGTTTGAGAGAATTGCATAAATAAATCGGCAAAGTATTTTTGAAGACAAAACGCATTAAAAGGACTTAAAATCCCACAAAGACATAGTAGTTTTTTGTTACCTCGTTTGTGAGTAAACATACGCATTTTATGTGTATTAATATCTATTTCCAATACCTAGCAGTTTTAATGCACCAATAGTTACCCAAAGTGTGAAACATATTGTAAAATAAACCATAAGAAACGGTTTTTGTGATAAGGTTACTTGACTTAACTATAGTCTATACTGATATAGACTTCCTACCCTTGTTCCACTCCCGTGAGGTCGACACAATTATGCTCTCGCTAACAACACAAGTGACAACAAGAAGGTATTTGTAAAATATAAGACGATTTAGGGTCTGTAACTTTGCTCGTCAGCTGTCCTTGGGAATGTTCTCGTTGGTGGTATTTATCTACCTAAGCCGCTGTTAAAGGCGTTATAGAGCCCTGTTGTTTACTCATTATGCAGCAACACCATACGTACATCATTAAGAAAAGTGGCAAGCTGCTCATAAAGCGAGTTTTACATATAGTCACCTCTTTCGATTTCCTTTATAAAGTTGCCAGCCAGTAGGTACTATTCTGGCATCCTTCTAAACATCTGCAGCTACGTTTTTTATATACCTTTATAAGTAGGTACTTATATAGGTATATAAAAAAAGCACGAATAACGTGAATGTTTTCTAAGGTGCTATATCGGTATATATCGAAACAAAAGCCGCTCGATTCCTTTTGTTTTCCCCTTAGGGTGGGTACAAACGAACTAGACTCGCACTTTCATTCTATATGTATACCTTCTTATAGATATACCTATTTGTCAGTTAGGGCGCGCTACGGTAAGGTGCCGACAAACGATATCAATGTATTGAAATAGTGTATTTTGTATGTATTCTATGATTGTAGCTATCATGCCTTATCGCTGTCGACGTGACTTGGCTTTTAGGCTTGTTTCTTTATTTTTTCTTTTGTTTTTAGCTGCCAGTATATTTATTTAGACAGGGTTGTAATGTTGTAGAGGTCCGTTTAGGTATGTTAAGCATCAAGGATGTTATATTTTCAGTTACCTTATATGTTGTAGATTGACAAGTTTTTATTGCGTTCTTAAATACCGTCACTGACTTAACTTGCTGCGATTTATTGTTGACTAAATAAAATTAAATATGGAACAAAAAGTTTTTTTACTATGTCTCGAATCCTCTTAGGTCAGTTTAAGGTTCATATAGATTTTGAGTGGAAATAGCATCGAAGTTAATAGCTTCGATAACATGTAAAGTCATTTAAAATACTAATACTAAATAATTAAAATACTACTGCGTTGCGTTTTTTCACCTGACTTTTCAGTTCTTGGACCCAAATCTAACATTTTAGATTTTTAAACTGAAAATTATACCAAGATCGATCAGTAGGTAAAAGAGAAGGTCGTCTTGCAAATAAATAATCGCAACATGTTCCACTCTAACATCAAATAAATATTCAGAGCATGTTTAACTTCAGCACGCGTCAAAAACATATCCATTAGTGTGACTACTGATTGAAGATATCGTACATGTATATTTCAAAACAAAGTCACGTAAACTAGTTCAAACTTTTTTGTTTTACAATTTGCAACTTTCTTCGTGAGGCTTAAGGGTGAATGTTGTAAAATTTCGCAGCAAAATCATGTTGGCGGAGGCGGGTTGTTGACGGTTTCAATCAACAGTAAGATGTGGAGATGAGATACCTTAAATTCTTCTGAAAATAGGCTAATGGTAAATAAATATTATGTATTTTATTCACCAGAAGGATGCATGAATTATGCAGCAGTTTTTGTATATTTTATGGAAAATTAGACAATTTATTTCAATGCCTCACCTATACAACCAGAAATATAGATGCAAATTAAAAATAGTACTTGTATATATACACATTTTAAGAAATGTATTATGTGTGTGTAGACAAAGAAAACACTTGAATGTGGATTGTGGAATTGACATTGAAGAAGACAAGACGTTTCAGCAGTGATTTTAAATAAATGATTTTTTAATACCATAACGAACTGTCGCTTAAGCCACGTAATTTGTATTTTTCACACTCCATAACATATTGATTAGCTTTTCATATATTGCGAGCATGCTACTTGAAAATCAGTTTTGAACTAACTGAAAAGCTCGCTTTTGTGCATCTCTTTCCCTTACCTTCCAACAAAGTGCGTTTAAAATATTATTTGCTTGTTTGGTCAAAATCAGTCTTCCAAATACAGTAATTTTGCTTATTCATTTGATAATTTTATTGCGTTAGAACCAATTTGTGTTGATATACCTAAATCTGTATTTTGATTTATAGTTCTTAGATAATAGTTACTGAAATTGTAAAATTAGCGTCAAGATTTTTTCTACTCAACGGTGGTTCATAACGCCGTTTGTTTTACTTAAATATCGTATCGAATGTAATTATCATACCTACATTAAGTCGTGCACGGGACGAATAGAACATACCTACATCTGATATCATATTACTGCCTGCGGATATGCTTATAAAATCACAACGAAAGGTATTACAGGCAGGAATTATACGTATGAGAAAGCACATTACATTGTCACTAGCAAGTCGTTGTAAGCTAGTCTATTTTTTCAAGCTTACAGCTAACGGCGTGGCACCTCAAGACCGCTAGGTTTAAAAGGAAAATACTTTCATTTTACTTCTAACATATATATTCCCTATATAAAATATAGGTAGTTATACAATGTAGAGTGACCATTAATATAATAATTACCTAACTACTATTTTAAAACCTTTAATACAAGAATATTTATTTTATTACTTAATGTCAAACATTAAACATCACGAAAACGATACATTATTCAGTGCAAATACCAATTGGAGAAAATAAAAATGCGCATTTTTGTACAGCTTGTTTCATGTGCGTACAAATAAAGGAGTCAGCTTTTTACCCAAAAAAGTAATGCGCATGCGTTCGGTGACTACATCCGAAATTCAAAGAGATTATATAACATCACCCTATTCAGTCACCAAAATATAATGTACCACAAACTCCGTCTCAGGAAAACACAAATATTACAGAAGAGGCATCAAATTGTGCCTATCTTTGTTAGACGGCACATCGCCTCCCTCCAGAGCTCTATTATCGAGCCAAATTATTTCCTACGATGTGCACAAAATATTATCGACCACACAGCAAATCGTGTTTACTAACAAATGGGGGAGGAACTGGTACGCATGCGCGGAATACGCGAGCCCAGATAAATACGGCGTCCCGACGCCCAGCCGCCCTCGGTTATGCAACATCATTTGATCTAGAAACATCGGAATAAATCGCAGCGATCATAAGGAAAACTTCTCTACTAAAATAACTTCTAATAATAGATAGAGTAGAGGGATATGTAGGAACGTTGATTTTGAGAATACACACTATCATGTCTAATCAGATTTAATTATAGAAGATCGTTTACTACTTAGGTAAGTTAGAAATTGCAATCTAACTAGAATAACACAAACTATTCCTGCTACGAGGCTCGTAGGTATACATATTCAAGAATTGTATGAGTTCAACTTAATATTATTCATCCTACTATGTTCTTTAGCGTTCATTGCATATCTATATATACACGAAAAAAGAAAGTAAGCTGAGATGAGACGCCTCCAGCAATCATTACTTCGTATTTTATAAAAAGAAAATATATATTCATGCCTTGTGTTGTGTGGTCTTATACATTTTTTTGAAGTACAGAGTTAAATTACTAAGCTTGTTTCGGTTACACAAGTTTCCCGATGAGATAAGCAGGCATCAATACTTGAACCAATTTGTATTCAAATTTATTCCAGCCAAAGTCTTGTAAGACTCGACTTGTTGTTAAGAATTCTCGCGAGAATGTTACATTTTTAAAGGATAACAAAGTAAGGTTTGCAGAGAAATTTAGATAATCCTAGATTCCGTATTTGGAAGGGGAAAATCTTACAGGAAGCCATTACGCCATTCCTAACGCCATCTATCCGAAATCCTCGGAGGCTTTTCCAAACTCAAACGAATGCTGCGGGACGTAGACGAGTATTTTGGTTCTGGTTTGATATCTTGGTTTCAATTTGTTCAAAGTGCTTGTACAGTTGGATAGATATTTCACAAATTTGCTCATGGTGTTCTTACGTTTGTCTAATGTTATTCACATTGCTTCTATTGCTTTTTTAACTAAATGTTGAGAACCTAAAAAATTGTGAAATTCCATCACCATCGGACTGCGTATACGGGAAAAGAAACCTTTTTTTTTAAACATGATTACAAGCAATATTGCGTGCTTAAAGTTATTAAATAAAATAAAAACTGTACAAAGAAAGAAAGCTTATTCGCACAAAACTAGAACGTTATATTAAAAATATAAATTTATATTTCCCTCGTAATGAAGTTTTGTTATTTTATTGTCAGGTATATTTTATACTTAAATACTTAAGATATTTTCGGAACAAGTGTAAGTTAGACTCAACTCTATAATTATATTTAATGAAGAAAAATTCAAGGAAACTTATTATGGAATCAACTTGGAATATGCCAATATTCACATGTATCTAAGTTACTGCCAACTACAACATACAACTCAATTAGGTACTCAATTTGAACATATACTACCTAAATAATGACATAAAACAATATGACATAATAACAAGACTCAAATTATTACAAAATATAATAATGGAAGACTTGATTGTAACATTTCAATAGGTATATATAGGTAGTCTACTTAACGTGAATGTGATAGTTAAGTCGCTTTCAAACGCCATGGTTCTCTGAGATCTATGTAAATTTTTCACCATTCAAACCTATATATTTTTTAAATTATATTTTTAACAATAGTATTTCGTTTGCCTTGGATGTTGTCACACGTTTAATAAAAGTCATAATATGTTATTTAATCAACAACTAAAAGGATCAATAACTATCTTACTTTTATATTTTATAAAGACCTAAGTTAAATATAATTAATATATTATGTTACAAAATAAGGTACTCATCTATTATAAATTGTGGAAAAAATATCTTTTCAAAAATTATGTGTGTTCAAGGGAAGAATTTTAACAGTTTTGCTAATTTTGATGCCTTTTAGTCAAAAATAATATAATATATGAAATAAATAAAAAGCATGATACTTTTAAGTTTTCCTTATCTAATTATAAAAATGGAATAGAATAGAATATAATTTATTTGTAACAGAAAACTAAAACTAAGCACATACAAAAATAACAGTTAAAAATGAAAAATAGAAATCAAAAGCAATAGTTTCCCGCCACAAACCGGCTAAATGGTAAAAAATGGCTAAGCGCTTATTGCACCAACGTAAAATCTAGAGTAATATTTGGATTGTTTTGTTTTTGTATGACAATTTACACTTAATTCGAGTTGAACTCGTGTTTCCACGGTGGCGCAAGTGAGCCATAGGGAAATATTGTAATAGCCTCTAAGCCTTTACTAACAAACTCTAGTATGTTACTAACCTAAAAGTCGATTTATAACATATAAATACCTAATATTAATAAGATGTGTGTCAGTGCTTTTATTTAATCACGAGGGCATAGCACATACATTTAAAATGAAATTAAATGAAGATCAAGTCAAGTGAATATTAAGAGTACACTTCAAATAATTGTAAGTATATAATATTTATAATATTTCAGACTGATTTTACTCGACAGCTTAGCCATGTAGAAATACTATCATTCATAAAACAAATGCATGTAACGATTCCTAAAATATATATTACAAATCAACGTCCCGAAGCATTCCATGGAAACCAGTTTCCCCAGTAAAGCCTTTAGAAGGACGCGCAGCCTACTTAATACCTGTCTCTTTTTCTCACCCCAATTTGGATAAAATTCGAAAGAGATAGCATGAATTACGTAAGCCGCCTGTGTGGCCTTTTAACTTCCTGGGGATTAATGAGATTTTATATTTTATATAGGTGAATATATATAGGGTCTCTTAATTAGGTAATAAGATAGCTGATATCGAACCTGCCTATTTATCATAGTATATAATAGACATTTAAATAGATAAACCTAAGACAGAAAGCAGTTATGGGAATTTATGGGGTTAGTATTTCAAGCGGGCGCTTTTAACTTGGTTATTAATGTTATTTTTGTACCGTGATCCCAACCAGATAATTAGGCGTGGAATATTTTTCGGAATATATGATTATTGTATTGCCAGTATCTGATTAAATATGAAAATTGAGAAATTAGGCGTAATTATCGTTCCACGAATTTTTTACATGGTCGACACATGTTTTAGCAGGATGCCGTCATAATTTTTGATATGAATTTTAATTTTGTTGTTGCGGTGGGGCAACAATATTATGTAGATGTATAAAATAAGTTATTGAGTACACCCCAACCTACTGATCGGTGGGAAAGTTTTATTAGAAATGATAAGGAAAAGAACAAGGGTAAAGTTTCTTCCACAATAAATTACAAAGTTTTGTCCTTTGTTTTTTTTTTAATTATATTTGTAGCTATCTTAACGTTAACAGCGCTTAAATATAAATACCATTTAATGACTTTAACTTGCCAATTTAAAATATTTAAAACGTGCCTGTTTAGAGAAATTGTAAAGGTAGATAGATATACTTTCTTTTTTATCTATTAACAACTTTACCATACTAGATAAATATATGTATAAAATTAACTAATAATAAGTAAAAAGTTTTGTATGGCGTCGAAACTTAAATTAGTATAATAATTAAATAATTAGCATTCATCTTAACTGCCTAAGCCGCTCTAAGAGCTGCGTCTTACTGACCAAATTAATAAAATATATAGATATAATCATATAATTGCACACACGTTTTGAGGATTATATCTTTACAATATAGGTATATATACATAGGTAATTGTTTTATCACCCCGCAAATATGATAACAGTTGGTGTTAGATTACTAAATATAAATATATATATATTGTAATTCTAATCAATATTATAAAAATCATTCTTAATCGTACGCTCGACGAGTCAAAATTTTTCGATCATGCGATGACAATTTTCATGACGTTACGTCGGCTAAGCAAGAAAATTTGGCGGAATTGTCACTATATTAATTTTTGCGTTTTTTAAATGTTTTTATGAATTATTATTTTTTTTTTCCTTAAATTTAAGTTATTATTCCAGTATATAGAGTTATGAATAACAACCGTTGAAAAGCGTCTTTATTTGTATTTCTATGCTTGTTCATTACAAGTATATAAATAATATAAGTTAATTATATAAGTACATGCTTCATGTCCCAGAAAATCTAAGAGAAGAGCACTGAACTCTTAATTTATGCGACATTTATTATTTATATATCAGTTATAAACTTGAAAATTGTGTTGCGCATAAGTAAAAATTAAGCTTTTCTAAAGCTTTTTACCTTTGATTATAACCTATATATAATGTTTATATACCAGATAAAAAGGATATTTTCATTATTGTATATATCTTAAAGTAAGGATAGAGACAACGTGCACGGGGTCAGAAACCGCATAGATATATAACAGATATATACATATGTAAGTAGATATCTACAATTGCATCGCTAACCGTCGCCCAAAAACTGGTCTGGATAAGCATACCGGTGCAATTCAAAGTAATATATTGTCTTTTACACCCAAAATTACTACAGATAAAGACAAAACTCGATTTGGAAAGGTACCTTATATCCGTTTCTGGATGACAATTGATGGGCTATATATATCCGAAACAACTTTTTGAACTGTTATGTGGGTGTTGAGCTCAATTACTAAATGAAAGAAGAAAAAATATAGGCATTTGATACTGTGTTACTTTTTTCCTGATGCATATTGCTGTTCACAATTTTTTGACTCGGATTGAGTCATATTTTAATGGTTAATAGTCTGAAGGCGAGGATATTTTGAAATCAGGATAAAATGCTATTTTATGGGAAAAGTTCTATAGGTTAAACAATGTTCGCCTTAAACTACATAGTATACCTATACTTAATTATCCAACGACCAACTTTTTTGACCAGCTTTCAACTGGATGACGAATAGAATTAGGTATAATGTTGATTCAGAGTTTATTCAGAGATTATTAAAACCTAACGGAAGGCTTAACATATACAACAAAAAAGGAAAGCGTTTAATTTGGGTGAAATTATTCATATCCTAGCAATTTTTAAATGCGCATCTCTACTAATATTATCAATGCTAATATAATGATTAAGGTGTGCCTTTTTTATTTGTCCATTAAAATCACTTTAAAATACAGCAGTTGTCCACAAACAGATAAAAAGAAGGTACTAGGTAATATTTTTTTAAAACTTTAAATACATTCTTGATAGAGTATCCTTTGGGATTTTAGTAGCCACTCCGAATAAAAATCCACATTAACGATTACGCTGGCATCAATATATAATATAGCTTTTATATGAGCACACTATAAATATAAATCAGGCAGGTTGTTAATTGGAAAACCATGAATTTTGAAAGCATTTTTCTTCATGAATAGGAGGGCCAAAATAATGAGAGTCAAATAAATGAAAAAAAAAAGTGTAAATAAATAAATTATTTATATTATGTATGAAAATATGATTTCAAAACTACTTAAATATAATACGACACATAAATAAATCTCTGAATATTGTTATAAAATCTACACTTTGGTTGGCCATTTGCAAATGATCGCCTGGCTTGCTACGAAAATTGATAATCTGTCGCCAAGCAATGTCATTTAACGCTAATTCCCTGACAATATTATGCCTGTTTACCATTTTGGACTACTTAAATCACTTAACATCAGGTGAGATCGTCGTCAAATTTAACGCTAGCCCAGCCGGCAATAAAAAATCCTACAACTTGATCACATAAAGAATTCAGTAATTTCCAGTAAATATCTATAATATCTAAATATAAGGTTTCCTTATACTGGAAAAACATGAATTTTGTATAAAAAATATGTATTTTCCACCTTTATTTTTTTATAGGTGCTAATTTAAATGATGTATATGACAAAAGCTCTGTTTATGTACCCTCCATTTTTTTTTTCTATTGCTGTTAGGCTAGCTTAGGCTAGCTTACCACTAACTCACCTGATGGTAAATGATAATGCGCCTGAAGATATTATTCAGATTAAGCTAGAATACTGGCCCTTAAGGACAGCTACTAAAATACATGCGTGAAGACAGATTTCTACTAAAAGGTGGCATCAAGACAGGCGAGCATACGCAAAATGCCATACGACTATGCTACAATGAATACTATCCTAAGATAATAACCGAGACTGACGGTTGACCTTCCGAAGCACGGAGAGCTCTGTATTAATATCACTGGCAGTCACCCATCCAAATCATGACGTATAAACAACTAGGCAAGCTCCACTGCGAACACTTCAAAATATTAACCTAAGTACCAGGTAAATAACGGATATATAGGATTGTCGACTTCTGAACACAACCTCCTCCATTATCGGAGGGTTTGCCATAATGCCCACTTGGCAGGCGTCTTGGGGATCGCAGTGTGAGATGGCAGTTCCTACAGAAAGCGTTGCTGCCCATCTTCTGGTGTATTACCCTTAGTCGCCTCTTACGACATCCATGGATGTCGAACCGTGCACGGGTTGACATAGGGGGGTGACATTCAAGTCCGGCACGCCACGAGCCAATATATTATAGGTAATATATACAGATTTTTTTTTATCTGTTTGTGCGCATGTTTCCGTTTTACTTGAAAAATATTGCAGTGATTATTATTCATTTTTGAAAGTAACAAAATGGTTATTACAGCTTTGGAATTTTAGTGTTTTTTTTTGTAGCAGCTTAGTTTCGTGTCTTTTGTGCAGGAGTTGGCGATTGGCTCACCCCCCATTACCTAAATATGACTAAAAATATCTGATTCCATAGTGATGTCTAGACACTACTCTGATAATATAAGGGCAATCAAGTAAGGTGTTTTCCATTATCACGCTGCTTTAAACACTCAACCCATTACGAAAATGATGAACTAGATATGTACTAAATTAAATTAATAACATATATATACTCGAACATACAATAAACCTACTACCTACCTACGCAAGACAGAAATAATGTATTAAAATATTGTTGATCTGCCAAGTGTTTGATGTAACGCGTCTTAAAATAAATAAATATAAAATCCTCAAATGTAAAGTTTCTACGTTTTTGTTCTTAAAACAAATATTGCATGACTACAATTGTTGGTGCCAATAATAAAAGTTTGGGCCAGTAATAAAAACTTGGCGCCAACATTAACGAATTGTTTCATGTTTCACGTGATTAGGTATTTAAATAATAATAATAAAAAACGTGTATTGCGTCTCAGCTAACATTTAATTTATAAGCAAATCAAGTAGATACACCATTTTACCTTCAAATTTATATACTATTCATATATATAATATATAATCTTGAAACACTGTGTTTGTACATTTAATGAATCTAAATTTAATACAATTATTTTGGTAATTTCAGAACCCAATTTAAATTTGCAATTACTCAGTAATAAATTATACGTCAAACTTCTATTGGCGAACTTTTGAAACGCTCATAGCGAAGTTTGCTTAGCTGTTCTTAACTGATCAGCAAAGTAAGGCAACGTTCACCGCGGTCAGGAGTTGGATGGGTGACCGCTAGTGACATTACTACTGAGCCATGCTTCGGAGGGCAAGTTAAGGCGTCGGTACCGGTTGTCGTCTTAGGATGGCAGTCGTTATAGCGCATGGTGGTAGGGCATATTGCGAATGCCCGCCTGGCTAGCTACCACCCTCAAGTAGAAAATCGGTCGCCAAGCACCTAACGGTGTGTTCCGGCAGCTGTACTTGAGAGCCAGTAATTCTTGGTTAGCCTGAACAACATCTTCGACCACATCATCACCTACCATCAGGTGTGATAGTGGCTATCAAGCTTAAGTTTATTGTCATTACCATAACGTATCAGTGTTTTTAACAATAAGAATTGTTAAGTAACTAGGTACTTCTTAAAATTATTTATATTTTATTTATTTATAATTTAAACAAGTATTATTAATATATATATTTTTTTTTATTAAGATGTGGTTATTCATTACATACATGTGAGAACCTTAGAGTTACTCAAATTGGCGTCATTAAATTAGAGGCCACATTATTGTAGACAATAGTATAATATACATTTATTTAAATGTCACATTATATTACTGTAATTCTCATGTTAATAACGGTAGGTATTAAAATAACTATGTAATTAATTAAAAATATTTATATTCAAATTTGATTACGGCCCTGATAAATTATTGAGCTAAGTTTATTTTACCTTCATAATATAAATTCCCTTATATACTTATACTTTTTTTTCTTTACACCTACGTACAATAGTTGTTCTAAAAAAACTAAAATCAATAAGTTAAAAATCTCTATATATAAAAAAAAGCGAACTTTCAAAAACTTTATCTCAAACGAAAACCATTTTTCGTTTGAGATAAACTTGTTTATACAAAATTAATTCAAGCGAGATCCTTCAAAACAAAGTTTCAGTCGATATAGCTCTTCTTCTTTCCTCGTCAGAGACACTGGGCCCGATCTGACGCGACAAATGCTTATTTTTCGACCTTCAAAAGTTCAAACATGCCGAATAAATGGTAATAATAGCCACCTGCTACCAGCGACGCGACGCGACAATTCGCTAGAAACCACCATCTCTCTCTAACACGTGGACCTAACCCACAACTCATAACAAGCCTCATATCTCCTTGTGTCTACGCCAAACGTCAATGAACTTTACTAATCTCGCAATACAATTTAGTAGGCGGCCACAACTCCGGCTTGGCCTTCGCTAAGCAAAAATGTTAATTTTGAATTCATTCCACGCAGTATCCTTGGAACGACGATAGAAATAACTGAGATTGAACTTAGACAAACTTCATTAAGAATGGAACGTAATTTCGCGCCATTTTACTTGCTACGGAATGACGTGATGCAATCAATAGGGCGTTCGGATAGCCTATCGGTGCCAAAAATAACACTCACAAACGCTAAAAATGATCACACTGGCCGTTCGTTTTGGGACTTCGTGAGCAAAAATATCGTTTTCGCTCACCGTTCGGATAGCTTTGAAAACGCTACAAATGACAGAGAAAAGTGATATTTTTGACCCATGTCTTTTTGACAACTGCTGGTTTGACAGTTGTATTTGGCGCGATTGAAGAGTTTCACAAGTTTTTTATATAGGTAACTAGCAGAAGCCATTAACAAAGAAATAATAATAATATAGGTACCTACTTTTTTGTAAATTTTAGGGATTGATTCCATATTTCGTACTGTGCAAAATGGTTAAAACATTGTCGGTTGTCAAAGTATGTTATATGCCGTTCGGATAGCATGCAGTAATTGGTGGTCAAAAATAGCAAAAGCTTCTATCCGAACGCTAATACACAAATGCCACTTTCGAAACTGCTACAAACGCAATCGAGCCAAAACGAACGCACTCCAAATGTTTAGCTGTAGGCCGTTGACCGAGTTTGTAGCGATAAACGTTGAATGCAGCGTGTGACATAACTTATCACGTAGAGTAGACCTACTCTTGCCGAGCCTCAAGTATCTTGGTCAAAGTTTACTTAACCCTGAACTGGCGATACCTTGAACTATTCTAGTATCTACCTATACAAAAAAACAATGACAAGAGAGATTTGAATTAGGAGCGCGCAAAAATAAATTAGGTATGATAAAAAATCACATTTAATAAATGAACTCATTCATTTACCGAGCATTAGTATTCTGGTATAAGATCAAATACATTTCCGTCGAATAGTTATAATCTAAATGACTTAATTAAAAGTTAATGAGCACCAACGCATAATATAACGATTTTACTTAGTTTGTTTTTGAATATTTTGTTAGCTGCCCAAATATGTAGGCATCGTTGACGTATTCTGTTAGAATAAATTGGTTACGTGGCTTTGAAACCCACGATGATCCTTGAATTATAAATTAGTACATGGATTCATAATAATTACCCAGAACGAATCGAATCCGGCCGTACGCATAGGAAGTCTTTGATAAAGACAGAAAATATTATTTTTAAACATGTAAGCTTTCGACGAATAAAGTGGTGCTTGAAATTTCGCGATTTTACGGAATTGATTTTTTTAATAATTTCTGTTGATGGTTGTAAAATGAAAATGTGGTATAGAGACCCATTTAAAACTAGTTATTATATTGCAGCCTGTATAATAATTTCAATTAAAAGTTTAAAAAACACCATCTCTGTATAACAATTTTGTTTTCAAGAGTTTTCCTTCTGGCTAGTGCCAGGCAGAAGTATAAAGATGTTTTTATTTTCATTATAAGTATAACAACAAAATTGTACTTCTTTGTCTCAATTTTATTTTCGATATACGTAATCAAACGAATAACATTTTTATTTATGCTGGAAGAATGCTACAAAATATTAAAATGTACACCAATACGGACATTAACGAAGTTATAACTGCCGATCAATCACTATAAGTTTACTTTTTATGAAATAATCAATATTTTGACAAATTCTACTATTAGAACGTCCATTTTGATGTCTGAAAGTAATGGATATAGGCATTTGGAAAGGTAATTGAAATGAAATGTAGTTGTTTTCGTAGTAATTATGTTGTTAGGTAGACTCAAAAGTCTACCTAACAACATAAATACTATATACAATAACAACAATTTGTCGACCAAAACGTCGGTATTCCTTTATGACAACCTATATTCTACACTACAGCAATATCACACCACCACAACAAAAGCATTTAGGCAACCTAATGGCGATTTTTTGTCTACCAGCTGTTTAATGTTCCAGCTCACTACTATATGGTTGGAAGCTTGCCTAGCATACTGGCACCGACGCCATGTTGAATTGCAATGCTTATGCGCTGAGCCAAATAGGTGCCAGCATTAGAACAAATTTATTTTCTTTATCTAGGCATTAAGTAAAAAGCATTACTGGTCATTTTCTTTTCGATAACATATTATTTGTAATTTGTTTCAAAGAGAACAACTCATATGTCATAATTATACCACATACTTGTATTATATCACAAAATAAAATAATGATTAAAAAAAATATCTTTATATATATTAAATTTTTATTAGTTATCAACGTTGTTTGAAATGTCATGTAACTGAAACGTTCTTATAAGACATTTCACAAAACAAACCTTTAAACTAGAAAATTCCCGTAAAGTTGTCTTGACATTCCATTACAGCTTTGTGCAAAACCTCCGTTCCGAAATCGTTCTCCTGAAAGTAACTAGATGTCGCTACTAGGTTCAAAATGAAAACAAACTTTTTGCAAGTATGCGTGAAACTCACGAGGCATTTCAAAACACCCACAACGAAGCAAAGAACGTAGCTACATGCAACGCACACATGGAAATGCTGTTTGAACACGTTCTGACACTGTACACAAGCATAGCTCACAGCGTACAGATTACGTAGCATACACACACAGCCCTAATACTTGTAAATAATACGTGTCGCGTACTCAGTTTGTGTGTGTAAAACGTATCGAACTTATAAAATACGACGCACACAGGTTGAGATAAGTACAATTAACTTAGCGAGCTTATGTGGTACGGATAGATGGCGTAAGTAGTTAGTATTTTATGTACAAAGTGTTTCTGACTTACAATATGAATTTGTAATACTTAACCTCAAACCGATATAGATATGAATAGGAAAGGTTCTAAAATAAGGTTTTGATGTATTAACTACTTAGATACAGGACATACTTGACCATAAAACACCTGAAAATTTATAATTTATATTTTTATAATTCCAAAAATTGATGTATTTATCATGTTATAATTTTGCGGTAGCTACTTACGTTCTACCTAGTTGGAAGCGCGGATTCAAGTATAAATCATTGATATCCTAATTTAGGTTCTGGGATAGCAAATGACTAACCGCACAATTGTAAAAGGTATTTAAGTATGTGATATGGGTAAAAATATTCTTGGGGTACCTCTGCCCTAAGCCAATTTGTATGAATATAAAATGAAACTGTAAGAAGATGGAACAAAACTTTAAAGTTACACTATTTATTGCAGTCACAACAAGAAACAAAACAAATTTGTAATTTTGAATTCCACATAATAATATGAATACTATAGGTAAGTTAATTAAATATGTAAATCATCATAACAAGTTATCATTTTGTCTTCAAAAAGCAGCTGTATTTTTCTCTCTAATTATGATTTATTGTCTGCGATAATATCTGGCCTCGTGATATGTTTCTGTGAGTAAAAAATTAGTCTACTTGGCGTGTTTAATTTTTGTTACCAACAATTCTATTATTATTTTTGGTCAATTCACTGTTTTAGGAGCTTTATTAGGTTTCAGTACGAAGGTTATACTGACTCATGTGGCAATTACATTATGCAAATATATATCCTTACACTGACTATTCTTGATCTAAATGTATAACATGATATGATGATATGTTGTCTTAGGTTTTTGTGATTATTACACATAGTAATTAAACAACTTTAAACGGTTTAAATCGCGTAGCGTCATAGGAATATCAAAATTTACTTCAGCTTTAAAAATACCACTATTTGATGCTTTTAATTGGGCTAGAGCAACAAATAATGACTTTCCCTTTGGAGGGCAAGTCGGAGACACATTAATAGCAGCCTGAAGTAAGCTAACCTGATATTGCCCAACCTAGGAACCTTTTTTTTATAAAATAACAATCTTATACAAAAAAGATTATAGAGAACAGTGAAAGTAACATCATTATTTCAAACTCATTGAGATAAGTATTAATATATTTGTTGTTTTTACCTATATATGGAAATGGGGAGCCGTCAAAGTTGTTGGTTTTAGACCATTTTGGTTACTAGGTCTATCTCAAAAACTAAACTAGGAATTTCAGAATTCTGTTTATTTTGTTTCTTCCATATACACAGGTACATGAACAACAAAAATACTGAACACGCCGATTTATAATGTAGTATTCTAGCTGTGATCAAATATACCAACATCTATTACTTCATAGTTTATGGCGATGGATGTACCTAAATTCGAGCGAGGCCCTTCTCGCAATTGGTCTTATACCAATACAATTTAATAAAAAAAACAACAAACTTATAACTTGAGATCTAAATTTAACTCATTATAACTTCTATAAATACAAGTGAATGCACTCTTGACAAAAAAATGCGATATAAAAAATATCTGTATTGAAATCTGCAAAACAGCATCCCCAGCACCGCGTTAACATTGATAAAATCTAATAAAGACGGGCGAAACTTTCAAAAACCCAAAAAATAGAAAGCGGCCATTTTGTATCTATCGATTGGTAGAAAAAAAATCTATTGTAACCGGCGAACCATTTGCCCATTGGCCCAGTTTCTGATGAGGGTGCCACAATCACAATGGGGCGCCTCTCCCCTTTTTTTCCCTTTTTTTGGGGACCTTTTAAATATGAATTCCGGGAGAATTTGTGCAGACGTGTCAACTTCGTGCTTGCTCTGATTTTTCTGTTTTAATTAAGAATGTAAATGTTAACGGTTTAATAATGGTATAAAATTATTTTTATCTAGACTGGTGAAGGTTCGTGTAGAATTTTTTGAACCGTAAGAAGATCTTTTCATTTTGATGTTAAGTAGTTAGTAATTTTTATGTTAAGGAGATATACCATCTGAAGATAAAATACTATCGATGGTCAAAGATGGCAAAGATATACCAGTTTTCTACAATTGTACATTGTATATGTATATCTGCATTGTACCTACTGCATGTGCACGCAGAGTATTTTAATTTTTTACCTCGTGATCGACTCGATCACTAGAGTTATTATTTATATACTGCCAATGATACTGCAAAATATTAGTTTCAACAGTAGTTTAATTTTTGTTTTTATTTTCACGTGCTATCTGATTCAGACATGAATTTCAGTATTAATATCCACTGAAATATAAATTTATTCTGACCATTGTTTTACAATAAAAGCATTAATTTTTATTTTATTTAAAAAAAAATCCTACCTTTAATATGTTTATGAATAAGCCATACTGTAGGTACATTTTTTCTATATTATATGAGATATTGTTCAAACGGTAGAGCTTATCATCTTTAAAATAAACTTTACAAAAAATCCAATTTAATAAAAGTTACTTAGAATTGTATAAACACTAAAAAAGCTAATAATTACTACCATTAAACATTACTATTCTTAAAAGGTAAGTGTCCCATTTTAGTGAGACAAACACATGTCACCGTCTTGATTGCATCGTTAACTGTAGAGTCTACTAGACTCTACCAAACCGTGTAAGTTAGTCTCTTTGTCCATTGTACTACACTATAATATAGGTAGGTACCTATTTCATAGGAACTGCTATTTAAACTCTGGGAATGAAACAAACTAATATTTCATCCATGACAGTTAACCGTCTATCGTCAGTGGAAATACACAATGCAGTCAACCATAATCTTGACACGTTCCTTGCTCCCACATCTCAACAAAATATATTACAATCCTAGAATAATCGACAAGTAACTAAATTGTATTGTTATTGTGACAGAGTTCTAGAATAACATTTCACAACTGTCCCCAAGATGCAGTTGAGTCTCTCTGGCTTATATTAAGATAAACGTTGGTGCTGATAGTGTACTAAGTGCTGGCATAAATTTGAAAATAAGTACTTGTAACACTGGTCTTGTACAATGGCAATCTTAGACAATGGATATGCAACGAAAACACACTCATTTGTCACTATTTTAGTATCAAAGAGCGTGGACTAAAGTATCCGAGATATATTAGCAGTAGTTATTGAAATAAATTTTAATTATTGAAACGACGTTTTATCGTTGAATGTATTTTTAATGTAAATACATTTTACCAAATTGCTTGATTGTCCCAAATTTCACTCATGGTTAAAACTTCTAAAATAACATTAAAATTACAGATAATTCATACTCTTTGGAGGCATATTCCAGAAATCCCCGGGAAATTTTGGGACTTTTAGTCCATAAATCCCCTTTGCATACCCTTAGAGTCTATTAATCAATATATTTGCACAAAAAGTCCCCATATCCCCATAAATCCCCTTAATCCTTGGGATAAACTTAGGAAGATGATGATATTTAAAAAATCAAATCCAATAAAATCACAGTATTGATCTTTTTTCTGTAATTTAATTCATATAAATTTCCCCTAAGGAGATTTTTAAACGTTTTAACCAAAAATCCCCTTCTTCACACTAAGGGGATGCTAAGGGGATTAACGGGCAGGAAGTCCAAAATATCTCTGCGTAGGAGATTGTCTGGAGGGATTTTTGAAATAAGCATAATAGGCGAAAATCCGTAGATATAAATCTAATAAAAATATTTACCCAAAATTTCTTACTAGCTTTTTAACACGTGGAAAATAACTGTTTTTCTTTCAACTTATTTTATAATTATAAATAGCATGAAAATGTACTCTGATCAATCAATTTTATAACCAGTTGCATTTGTGGAGCAGACTATTAGGGCGTTCGGATAGCCTATCGGTGCCAAAAATAACACTCACAAACGCTAAAAATGATCACACGGGCCGTTCGTTTTGGGACTACGTGAGCAAAAATATCGTTTTCGCTCACCGTTCGGATAGCTTTGAAAACGCTACAAATGACAGAGAAAAGTGATATTTTTGACCCATGTCTTACCGTGGGATCGTTGTGATCGTTTTTTGACAACTGCTGGTTTGACAGTTGTATTTGGCGCGATTGAAGAGTTTCACAATTTTTTAAATAGGTAACTAGCAGAAGCCATTAACAAAGAAATAATAATAATATAGGTACCTACTTTTTTGTTAATTTTAGAGATTGATTCCATGTTTGGTACTGTGCAAAATTGTTAAAATATTGTCGGTTGTCAAAGTATGTTACAAGCCGTTCGGATAGCATGCAGTAATTGGTGGTCAAAAATAGCAAAAGCTTCTATCCGAACGCTAATTATACACAAATGCCACTTTTGAAACTGCTACAAACGCAATCGAGCCAAAACGAACGCACCTTATGTCAACCTCAGTTATATTATAATGTAGAAATATAATATGACTATAACATTATTATTTAACATATAACATTGTTAACCTATGCCGCTGTTGTTGCAAAATTGCAACATCTGCCGCTAAAATACATTTATTTACAATTTTTTTTTTAATATTTGCAATCTTGCATCTAAGTGACTCAGGCTTTACTGGGATGCCATAGAAATAACCAATTAACAACGCAAAAATAAATATGTAGTTAGTTTTTGATCAATGATTACAAATTTTAGCCAGTAATCGGCTTACTTCGTATTTAAATTTTGAAGCGCTCGTAGCGAAGTTTACCTAGCTGTTCTCAACCGATCAGCAAAGTTAAGCAACGTCGCGCGCCGTCATGAGTTAGATGGGTGACCGCTAGTGACATTACTACTGAGCGTTTCCGTGCTTCATAGGGCACGTTAAGCCGTCCGTCCCGGTTGTTGTCTT
The DNA here is from genome assembly GCA_963890685.1 of Plagodis pulveraria. Lineage (NCBI taxonomy): Eukaryota > Metazoa > Arthropoda > Insecta > Lepidoptera > Geometridae > Plagodis > Plagodis pulveraria. The sequence continues at coordinate 13,669,068 of OY982956.1, forward strand.
AGGATGGCAGTCGTTATAGCATGGTGGTAGGGCATTTTGCGAATGCACGCCTGGCTAGCTACCACCCTCAAGTAGAAAATCTGTCGCCAAGCACCTAACGGCGTGTTCCGGCAGTTGTCTTTGAGAGCGAGTAATTCTAGGTTAGCCCGAACAACATCTTCGACCACATCCTCACTTACGATCAGGTGAGATAGTGGTCAAAGGCACACCGATTAGGCATAAAAAAAAATAAAAAAAATATTGATTAGAAGAAATAAAAAAGAGTTTTTACAAAATATGAAGGCTGTTACACATTAATAAGTCTACGGCTATATGCTGCCATTCGCTTCAATTATATTAAATTTATGGCACTATTGCTAATTATGATGGTTCCAGATCCCTCAACCATCACAAAATGTCATACTTGAGAGATCTGAAGACAGCGAAGTTCTTTCTTATATTCGACGTTACGTACATCATAAATTTCTAACTAGCTTACATTTAAATTAAGTAGGTAACTTTTTGATCACTATAACGACTCAAAGGCAGCATTTTCAGTGACTCATATTATGGTGTTGACATAATCGCGTGGGAATGATTATTTATTATTATATTATAATATTAATATTCATGGTAAAATTAATTATTCAGCACTATTGTTTGGTACAAAACATTGATTATTTATATGGAAAGTTACGCTTGGATGAGGGACACAGTTTCGCTTCTATTTCGCTTTTCAAATAAAGACAATTCATGGCGGAACTACGGCGGTTTCGTGGTAGTTTTGTGCTAAGAGCTCATAGAAGTCAACGTTTGGAAACATGGTGATCAAATGCACTTACCGCACGCTGTCGACGTTGCATATTACGGTATAAATACCGAGAAACCATACGGTATGATACGGTCATAATGTTTGAGGTACCAACTCATAGTTTACAGCAGGTTATAAGTATAAAGTACTTTACGTAGACAGCTTAATACGAACTGTTGCTATTTTGGTAGAGTTTGTCTTTTTTTTTATGTTATTGTGACGGGACAAGCCCAAGGCCCACCTGATGTTAAGTGGACAAACCTCTGCCTATAACAGACGCATTTCGTCAGCGACGAATTGCACTGTGCCCGTCACACTGAGACGTCCAGTTGTTAGGTCTCATTAGCCTGTAATTTTTCTGGCTCTCAAGGACTGCTGCCGGAACACACTGTTAGGTGCTTGGCGACAGATTTTCTACTTGAGGGTGGTCGCTAGCCAGGCGGGCATTCACAAAATGCCCTTCCACCATGCGGTGAAGTTCAAGCTCTGGGCGGGATTCGAACCATGGACCTGCTGCATGGCAGTCCATAGCCAATGCCACTGAGCCATCACTGCTTCTTTTTGTCTAGTTCTATCTTCTAGCTATAGATACCTAGAACCTAGAACATTATATAATGATAATCATTTTAATAATATTTTCTGAGGATTTTTATGATATGACAAATGCTAGCCATATGCTAATATCATCTGGGTTTGGCTCTACAATAGGTGATTATACGACTGAAATGCTTTTTGTTATACATATTATAGGCCAGTGAACTATGCTTTCTGACCTGATGATAGCAATGAACTGAGCCGGCTGGAAAGTGACTCACTTGACAGCTACAAGAAATGGTTATGAACAATGTTCTGTACAAAAAAAAAACACATCGTGGTCGTTTTTTTTTGGTGTTATGCTGGCCTTTAAACATCATCTCAACTGTTGGTATGTGATGATGTGGTCTAATATATTATTCAGGCAAACTTAACATGACTGGCTCTCAAGGATAGCTGCCGGTACACACTATTAAATGCTTACCGACAGATTTAACAATTGAGCGGTAGCTGGCCAGGCTAGCATTCTCAAAATGCTATACGGGATACGAACCATCGACGGCTTGCAAGGCAGTCCAAAGCTATTGCCACAAGGCATGTAAAATACCTTATGTTCAACTTCAAAGATTCAAATCTTAAAATGAGAGTTAAGCTAATGATACTAACAACCATGACCAGCCAACCAGCTACCAACGATTTCAAAAACAGTATTCCAATCATGCCATACATAATATTTCGGAATAAAAATTTGAGTACATTACAGTTACGTATAGAAATCTGTAGCTTAGATCTACCAGACAGTTTTTAATCAATACTCTATTGCGTCATTAAGTGTATCGCTGAAAACTATTCGGTTAATTGCCACATTCAGAGACGCCAAATAGCAGAAATTAGCATTAAACTGTCAACTACAATTTAATGCTTTTTATAACTTAACTGATGTCTTTGTACTTTTAATTTTAGTAATTACTTGTATTAACATTAGCAACGTTGATATTTATTTTTTGCAGATAATAGGCCTTTCAACACCTGACAATGCTAGCAAAAGTATTTTATGTGTCATTTTTTATTGCCTTTTACCAAATTTATACGAAATAATTATCTTATAGTAATTAAACAACTTTAAACGGTTTAAATCGCGTATGTTTATAATTTTTTTTTCAGTCACCCCGTGACTACGATTACTGCTAAGTTTGAAACGTCGGGACAAAAATAATGATAAAAATACGCGACTGAAACCGTTTAAAGTTGTTTAATCACTATGTGTAATAATCGCGAAAACCTAAGACAACATTAATTATCTTATTTTTTTTTAGTTGGCGGTATGTTTTTATTAACAAAATACTAAGAACAATACAGCTACTACAATAAAAGCATTTGTACTCATAGGCAGTCCAAATGCTCTAGCCCACTACCAGCTGGCAGCGGTATTGTATTTTATTATCTTATTTAATTATAGGGGCAACAGGGTTATGCCCAGTTTGTGCACCTTTAGTCCCTTTTAGCAGGAAAAAATCTGCGCTGTTTTTCAGCATGTCCCTACACTCTTGTTATATAATTATAATTTTGCTTATTTTTCTTGCTCATAAGTCAAATGAGAAGAGCAATTTAATCAAGTAAATTCACCCCATGCATAAATTAACCTCGAAGATGGAATCACGCATCTGCAACATATTCCGAGTTTATGGAAGTGTGACGTGCACGCGACTCACTTACGCTCTCTAGAAAATATTAGACAGACGTTTTAATCCTTTGAGGTTTAGATAATACGTCTTTGTGACAGTGACACATGAAAAATGGATAAGGCACTTTTCTTACCAAAACTTATAAGTCCCTACTTGTAGACAGCGATGCATGTACACTAAATTGGCGAATGATTTACAACTCGACGAATCTTATGCATTACATACGCATACTATGTTTACTTCATTAGGAATACGTTTCTTCGTACATGTAATAATTCATTGTATTGATGTAAAAAAATTAAGCAACGGAAATGTTAATTTAAATAGTTAATTTTCTTCAGTGGTTATTTCAATACAAAAATGGATGTACGGATAGATGAAATAATTAACTTACAAGCGGGATACGAACCCGCGACTATTCGTCCCTAGGGCCGGGACATGCTTTGCCAATTCAGCTATCGTGATGAGTGCCACATAACATTCATTAACAGTCATATTTTCTAAGTATTCGTATTCGCTTAGCTTAATGCTAATATTACAATGTTAGATGAAGTAATGTTAAGTGAGATTATTAGGTAGGTCCCTAGGTAGTTCATTATGACTAAAGTGCACGTAAAGCTGTGCATACAAACGTAGTTACGTCATATTTTAAATACATACCAAGTTTTTAAACTCTGAGAAATTTTGCCTATTTATCCATGAGCCTAATATATATTCTTGTAGTTTGCCAGTTATTCGATTTATCATTTATTTTTCCCCTAAATTTATTTTCATTTAGGGGGTGTTAGCTTCTTTATTCGTTAACTTAATATAATATAGCTATAAGCTAAACGTCTGTTCTCGCTGAACGCCAATCAAAAGTTAGCGGCACTGTTAGCATCAACGACTCGTTCCCTGTGCGGATATTACGTGTTATGTTGTCATAGAGAAAGACTATCGGAAGCAAGTCGTTGACGCTAGTGGTCGTTTCTAACCAAATCCATACTTTTAAGTATATATTTGTCCCTAAGTGCCAGATAGTGATGCAGTTTTTCTCTGGGTTATTAATGATTGTTATAGAGGGCGACAACATCGGATAATAAGACGGAAATTCTTATAAATATATATTTCATTTTAATTCTTATAAATATAAGAATTTCCCAAACAAAGAAAAATAAATATCTTTTTTTAAAAATTATTAAGTATACGGAAAACTGGTAAACCAAAAGCATAGCTATTCGAATCAAGAGTATGCATGCAAAATTTCACCAAGTTTAAACCCTTATTTAGTAATTAAAATATGGTAAAACTACGTTTATATGGAAGGCGCTTCAAAGACATTAGCTTTAAGTAGTTTTTGAAACGCTAATAAGCGTTCTGGTACTATTATAGAGGTAAACTACCACATCCATACATTTTCTAACATGAAAGAGCCGAATGCAGGCTTTTAAAAGGGGTAAATGGTAATCAAACCGAGCAAGGAGTTTACCGCATTCTGGCCCTTTCCACTTAAGCCCTTTATCTTGCTAGCTCGGAGTATAGCTCTAAGCCTACCCAGTGTAGAGGAAGACTACTTACTCATACATGACCCAGAATACGAAAGTCCTTCAACTTTCGATAAGCAATCAGACAGTGGATACTTTACAGTTATTGTAAAGTTTCTTAATATAAAACAATACCAACCCTAATATCAGAGCACTGCCTGTTCCGAATTAGACAATGAGATTTATTCATATAAAAGCCTAATGCAATTACTAACTGTGCCTCGCGGTTATAGCTGCGTGGTGATGGATGATGATGATGGCGATGAAAAGTATCCTATCCAGCGCCTCATCTATCTCTATACCAAATTTATTCAAAATTAGCCTAACTGTTTGAGCATGAAGATGTAACAAACCTACAAACGCACTCACAAACTTTCGCCTTTATAATATTAGTGAGAAGTGTAGTGAGGTAGTGAGATTTTTTTTTCTTTTTATTGCTGGTATGTAAGCTTTTGACCACAATCTCATCTGATGGTAAATGATGATGTGGTCGAAGATGTTAACAGGATTAGCCTAGAATTACTGTCTCTCAATGACAGCTGCCGGAATACAAGGTTAAGTGCTTGTACTTACTGGTTAACAAACTACACTGGGTTTAAATGTCATTGCAAGGATATTTGCAGTTCTATCTGATTTAAACTGTCATCTGTGTCAATATTAAGCACATCAATCTGCTGTCGAGAGATGCCCTCTCCGAGCTAAGAGCGCCCGCCGCGGCAACACTAAACCGCGCCCTTTGAATACAGTTTTGAATATTTACATCGAGTAAATTAATAAAAGATATGAAATAATAAATAACGGGCACAACATTAGGTGGCCCTCGTGCTTATCCAGTAACAAAGACACAAAAAGAAAGAAAAATAAACAAATAAAAAAAACATTCGTTCATTGTAAAAATGCTAACGACCTCTTCGAGGTCACTTCTGCTTGTCCATTTTGGGATGAATGTTATATATATATATATTATATAGAAAAATAATGCTATTATCTAGTACCTCATTAGTCATTTCGCCTAATTTACTTCCATGTCATTTGTTTTATATGTTTTCTGTAAATTAATACATATTAAATAAGTAAAGACTGTATTCCATGAAATAAACACAAAGGTGTCTATAAACACGTTTCGACAGAAATGTTTTTGTCTCATGTAATAGGGGACGACCCCTGACCATCAACCCCATACATTTCCAGACATCAAACTTATTTTGAAAATTTCTTTGTCAGAATTATAACTTGTATTTTGGCATCGAACCCAAGACCATACATTCCAAGATCTAGATAAGATTCTAAAGCGGCGCTTTCACATATCCACCACCGAAGCAGTATGCGAATATATGAAGGATAATATTGAAAAACACCCTTACGAAGCCTAGTACGACTCGGAATATACCCAAAGCTTAAACCGGATAATTTTCCTCACCCCTTGTTTTGCCCGGCTTACTCTCGAGTCCTTCGAGGCAAATATAGGGCTTTTTGTTGATGAAAAGGGTAAAGGGTTGAATAAATTACCTTTTCTATTACTAGTTTTGAGGAATTTACTTGCAAGTTGCCTTTACACTGAACATTTTAAAAAGGTCTAGAGTTTGCTGCTGTAGGTATACTTTAGGACAAAACCTATTCATGCCAAATATAGGTATTATGGATCGATTTTAATTCCGTTGCTTTTAAATAATTTCAGATTGCTAATATTTTTATCACTTACGCTGAGAGGTTGCACAAATTTCCGCAACATGTCTTATTCTAAAAAAAATATATAAGAATTAGGACGATGCGTGAAATACTTATAACAAGTCTGTAGATATTTAATTACGGTAAAAATAATATTGTATTTCAGAAGATAGCTGATTATGGTAAATCCAATTAAAAGAGATTGTCTCCGAAGCTAGCGATGCGTGTTTTGTACAAAAAAGGTGCCTCGATGTGGCTGTAGTTACGGCAAACTTCAAGTGGACATAAATAAGGGTCGCAATATTCGGCGGTCCCATCTCTACGGGCGACTCGTTCAGAATTTCACAAAAGCGTTACACCAATTTTACGCCTTATTGCTTCAAGAAAAGAGTCTTATTTTACTTGACTGCTCCCAAAATACATCCTTAAATACTACTAAAACATAACCAACTTTGCCTGCGACCATATAAGGCACGCTTTCGAAAAACAACAGCATAACTTCGGAGAATCCGGCGCCGGAATTTCTTCGCGAAACTGTAGCGTCGCATCAGTTTTGGGAACAACTTGGATTAAATAAATTCTTTCGAGTGTCGTTTGTTTAAAATTACGAATCAAATTCGTCGGTAATGGTTTTGTTTTCCAATAAGTTTGTGCACAAGTCGTTGGGGGACAACATTTTCATATTAATTGCGCATTTGTCGGAGACGTGTTTGTATCTGAGATAAGAACACTGAAGATTATTCCGTTATTGAATAAAACTGTCATAACAAACATGCATTATTGGATAAAAGGCAATGAAAATGATATTTTATATGTTAAGGTTAGAATTTGAAACTTTTATAACGTATTTGACAGTAATATTACGAAACTATTTCCATATATTCACACCTAAGGCGGATCAAAAGATTTTTATTATGTCAACTTTTTCTATCTCTATATAACATTGAGATTCAATTTCTGAGTCGTGTTTCATGTATCCCAAGCGTGTGATATGCAAGTATGGCAGTCCAAATTCACTAGGGAATTGATGCTCTCACCATACTTAGGAGATTTCACCTTGTCCATCCCATTTCATACACATCCGCTTGGATCACGTAGGTAGGTGTAACTACCCGGCGGTATGGCTTGCTCTGATGGGTTTCCTTTCCTCCATTTGCCGGCCCAAGAGACTTATTATACTGTGTACACGAGATACGAGGAATATTTTGCTCAAATATAATCAGGGACAGACCAAACAGAGTTTTGTTTTTATTCAATGTTATATGAAATATATTTTGGGACGGTCGGGACACTGAATGCAAATGTTTAACTTCATATTGGATCGGTTGGGGTTTGCCATTTATTAGTAGATACGGTACGTGAAGTTTGAAAGGGTTTTCGTTGTTCAGGCATAATCTTTAGAGGCCACGATATTCTAATGAACTTTCTGATAAGTTGCATAAAATCGGAATACGAATATGTTTATTTCCCAAAATAAATGTACATCGATTTAGTAGTGAGATAGTTTATCTTGCATTACGAATTGAAATTTCGATATCGTCTGCTTTGTAAATCTATGAACTCAAATTGCTAGAACACCAACGATGAGGTCCAAACTCACCGAATCACACGAAGGAAATACTTTTTTTTCATAAATAGCCTTAGCATAGCATTCATAGCCTGTTTTATCGTTGCTGATAGGGTAGTATTTGAACAAAATCACACTCCTTAATTATTTATAGTGACGGTCAATACGGTGGCAGAACCGTCTGTAATTTAGAAAATTAGAGTTATTTTGTATAGTGACGCAAAATGTTTTCAGTGGTTTTGGTTAACAGTTTAAATAGGACATATAATGGTATAAAGCATGCGTTTAAAACCCAGCTATGTAATCAAAATAAGGTGACAGAGCAAAGATATTTGATATTATAACTAATAGGTATTTTAAAGAATCTGGTGAGTTAAGACCCTAAACCATTCTGTAAATTCAAAAATAATAGTAACACGCAACTCAATCTCCGAAAATTGGTTTCACCTACTACAAATGTTTGTAAAAACGTCGGCACCGTAATTATTCGAAGTATTCAATTCTGATAGAACCATTATGACAATCAATTATTGAATCGATTGAATTGTCTATTTCGAATACGATTACATAATAAGAAAATATTTCTTTTTAAATAAGATGCCTATTTTTGTAAACTACTACCTATTTTATTTTATTTTGCACGGGTGCCTACATGACAAAATTCCTGGTTGTTGGAACAAGGTAAACATGCTCGGAGCCGACCGTCGTCGGAGCCTCAATAATATAAAACATGGGCTTACAATGCTTACATCCCTTCTATACCTATATTTGTACCTTTTACCTGACAGATATATCTTGAGTTACTGTATTTGATGTTTTGAATATTATATCAGATATATATATTAACCTGATTTCGCCGAGTTATTAATCGAGGACTAATATTACAATAGATATAGTATTTTTGAATGCTTATACGTATGTATTCAATGACAAGTTTGTTTATCTGGTTGTTTCTTTCCGTCACACAAATAAGTAATGGATAAAATAGTTTCTAAAAGAAATTGGGGTTGTAAAAAACTATTATCGAAACTATAACAATGTGGGAAGCGAAGGATTCATTACTGAAATTCAAAACAAAGCAAGGGATCACTGATCGTCCCATGAAACAAAATATTTTTGAGGCATTTGCTACCTACTCTTCTTTTTATTTCTCTCAATGAAATATAAAATGAAGTAGCTTAAGCTAATTTCATAGTTTTGAGACAACTTAGCCGTACTTGTATCCGTGCTGTACCAATTTTTTAAATTTAACCATATTCCTTATTTAAAAATCATAACTGGCCCCTATGAAAGTATTTATATAAGAGACGTACTTTGGCACAGTTATTGAAAAACCAAGTTAGGATTAAAGACAATGAACAAGAAAATTATGAATAACATAGTGTATTTGCAAGTCTAGATAACACAAAAAGGTACTATAATGGTTTTAGGCTGTTACTAAAACATCAGGTCTAAAAGTGAATTTCACCAATATTTGGCATTACTATACGCGGTTAACTTTACTCTATGTATTTTACAAAAGCAAAAGAAAAAACCTCATCAAAGATTTAAAATATCCACCGTCAAATTTGGCAGTGTAGCTCCATTATCTTAAAACGAATAATGTCAACTTAACGACAGCTACGAAATTACAAATTTCCATAGAACATGTGTTATTGCAATAATAAAAATATTAAATTCAGCTGATAATAGACATGTGATAACCCATGTCATAAGTCATGTGACAAGACACATGCCATAAAAATCAAACCAACATAAAAAAACACTACCGAAATAACAAATTCAAAACAGCGGTTTGATGTTTAATGATACCAAAACACATATGAATTTTCTATAGGATAAAGTATTTCGCGTACCTATTTTCAAACCCAAGCTAGGTAAAATTGTCCCTAAGTGGTTTTAGTAGCAGGACAATTTTTTGCCAATTTTTCTTGTCTCACTCGTCAATTATTATTTTGATACAACCTGAGTAACAATATCAAGAACAGCAAAAACTGTGGTCTTGATAATGTACTTTAATTTATTATATAAGATTTGTTATGATAGATATATTGTTGTTTCACAATACAATTTTACTTTTTGCTGATATTAGTTGTAAACTGTCTTTTTAATTAATAGAATAATTGCTTCCTTTGTTTATATTGTGACTCTTTGTTACATATTATTTTAAGATATTAATAACAAAACATTTGTTATATAACGCCTAACTTTCTTTTTGCATAATTAGGTACAACAAAATAAATCATTATCGGTTTAAACGTATTTAAAAATGATACGAGTACAACATTTTTAATTCAATATGTTACTACTTGAGCAAATGTTTACTAGGTATACAAATTAACAAGGACTACAACACATGACTACTAGGTTTTATGTATATAATTTTAAATCATCTTTCTATATATTTTTATTTTTCATAACACGAAAATGAGTAACTATTATTTCTTTATTTGAGTAATATCATTAGGTATGGATAGCTACAATGATAGCGCACTTATTTTATTGAACAGTACACAAGTAGTTCTTGTATACTGTGATATGAGTGTCATAATGCAGAAAACTAAAGGAAACTTTTCTTATTACGCAGACATCAATCAGGTCAAACGACGGAGAACATTGTCCGTATTCATTTATTTATCAACCAGTGGAGTAACAAGTAATATTTATTCTGAAGAAAAGTATTTCATATTACTAACGCTTAAGACATTAATCGGAGATAAAAACTATAAGAATAAAAAGTCAGTCTATCTCAATTATATTTCACTGCAAAAACTTAAAGCATGTAATTAATACCTACTCTACTAGTAATCAGCAAACTCGGTTGAAATAAATCAAGAAGATCCCCATTAATTATGATGGATAAAAATTCATAGTTGCGAAGGGAGAGGAAACGCCGAAGGTCACGTCCCCAACCAATGGACTCTACCGAATGACGCTACCAGTTAACTTGAATAACCAACCCTGCCTGCCAAGCCAAGGAATATATAGGAACAGATACGCATTTGTAAGAAAACCTTGTACGTATTTTCTAATATATTATGAACTTATAAATCTCATTTCATTCAACCAAGTATAAAACGTAAGTAAAAAACCAGTGTATAGTTTTAAAACTACACTAATAACGTAGTAACGAATGAATTAATTGCTTTAAATTTTATTTTACTATTGCATTATTTTGTTGCTGTCCATTACTAAACAACACGGTTTAATACAGAAAGAAATCGAAAATGGCGCTGCAAATCATTTCATCTCACTCGCACACGTAACACTGTCTATTGTGTGCAAGGGAGATGTAATGATTTCGAGCGCCATCTTTGATTCGTATCTTTATTAAACTGCGTTATATAATCTTTTGGACACCACAAGTTTACTCGGAAGGGTAAATATTTACAAATGTTAAACTATTTACCTTTAATTGTGCTAATTTTCATCAAGATTGATAATGTTGCCGCTGAAAAAAACTAACTGGGAAAATTTAACTGACAAGCGCGAAATTTATGGGAACATTATAAAAAAATATTTTTCATGTGTACCATAAAAACAAAAGCATTTAATACCGTATAACTGACCTAAATTAAAATGATGACTGATTTTATTTTAACCTCAACCAATATTATTCGTGAAGAAGAATTACTCGTAAAGAAAGGCAATTTCGATACCTTAACAAGAAAAACTTGTCAGAAGACATTTTTTTATGAACTACGTTGTTTTAAAATCAGCGTGATGAAGGAATTTATTTTTTATATAATGAAATCTATTCATATGCCGTTTAACTGTGTCATTTTGCTTGAGGCGTGGTATTGGAAAGTGACTTGATATCCTAAGGAGTGGCGGAGAAAACCCTTTCATGTGTTTTGTAACAATAATACAATCTTCACTTAGAAAACTATCGCGAGTTTTGTCCATTACAAATAAATAGGTACCCGGCTGGGACTCGCGTTATATTTACCGGTAACCGGAATCTTTCCGGTAAATATAACGCGAGTCCCAGCCGGGTACCTATTTATTTATAATAATACAATCATAGCCTGCGGAATTGTCCCATGGTCATCTTTATCCTACTACATCCACCCATATACACAACACTTCATCCAAATATATTATCTTACTAACCTAAAATATACTATTACATATAACATAGTCATCACTCTTGTAAGTGTAATACATTTACTCAATACAGCATCGATCGAATCTCAATATTAGAAGCTCATGAATGCCGAACCGACCAAGTAGCAAAGACATAATACATAAACCTAACAAGCTCCTCTGACGAATTTATTATTCTTTGACGGCACGAGGTTCAATGGCGGACGTTAGTCGATAGCCTTATTATACAACGGGCTAAAACAACCTTATCTTATTATATCGAAGTATATCCCTAATTAATTATATATCTCTTATCAATTATATCTATGTAGATGGAAGAACGTTTTAGTTTAACAAGCTAACCGCACGGCGGAGAATTTTAATAAGCAATTAGGTTGATAAGTGTCGATACACAAATTGAAATATTAAGCAATATGCTGATGTGGCAGTTTGAATTACGAAAATATTTGGAATGTGTTTGTATTAGAGAAAATATTTGATTAGTTTCTTGCATCAGAGTATGCATAATTATGGATGTCGTTCAGAAAGTGAACAGACGCACAAATATAATAAGACTATACGAAATGTACACTATTTAAAAGAAGCTCAATTAAGATGCTATTAACGTACCAGTAGAGTAATTTTCAATTTCCCAGACCTATAACACTACAGTTTTAGAGATATGAATCTGTTTCTCGATTTATTATAATTTATAAAAATAATACCTAAACTTGGTAATAAAACTCACCTAGTTCACCTATAAGTAAATATTTTTCTATTCGTTTTTTTTTTAAATTAAAATATAGAGTTTTTTAAGTATTCAGACTATATATTACAGCTGCGGCAACAAAACCAAGAGGAAATATTTTAAAACTTCGCATTTTTGGTACATTTTCTTAAGAAACTTTTTAAATTCCTCCCCCAACATATTTGGCTAAAGCTTTTTCTCCGGACTAACTTTTTTAAATTTTCTCGTTCCAGAAAAACCTCTTCAGTCAGCGATGCAGAACATTTTGGGTCTCGGCGAGTCAGAAGTGCACCTAAGCGGTCGTGAACTTTGCCAGAAAGAATATTAGAAAACCAAACCACTTCTAGAAAAGACAGAAATATATTTTGGGTGTATGTTTCTTTAATACGAGTAAATCTCTTGTTCTACAGTTGAATAGTTTTATTTTATCATCTCAGAGTTTAAAAACCGAACTTTGGTTGTTAACGTCATTGCTTATTTATTATAAAATTCAATAGGAAGGTATGTGGAATGTTTATTTTAATTCCGATATGTTTTTATATCACCCCATGGGGTGCCATGGCGTGTTTTGTTACTCCTTCACGCTGAAATGTCAGAAACGATGGAATGAAACTTGAAATATAGATAGAGGTCCTCGTTTGACATACACGATAATTTCATCACCATTGTTCATCTACGCGTGAAAACCACGGGGTGCAGCAGCTAGTAAGGTCACAATAATCAATAGTCTCAGGATACCAGAAGTATGTAACAATATTTCCACATAACTAACAAATGCCCAAATACGTATCAAAATACCAGAATTAACAGCGTAATGCGATCCCAACTTCAAATTATCTGTCATTGACACGTCAGTTGTCAGGTGAGGGGCTCGCCAACCCAACACTGTAGTACCTGCACGTATCGCCTCCTGCCACCCCTCAGCCCCCGCGCCGCCATTGACATGCAAATGAAACGGCGGAGTGGAAACGGGCGCTGGCGGACCCACTGTTATTTATCTCTGATTGGCCCCGTTTATTCCGCTTTGACAGACAGGTTCCAATTCAGTACGGGCCCGAGCGATGTGCTTACATAATTAGATATGTAAATAAAGTGTGCGAGAGACTTCACCAATCGCTCCTATAAAATTCATACTCAATGACATTCTTAGCCTTGATAACCTCTTGCTAGAACTTTACCATTTAAACAATTCAATGTCAAATAAATTACATTCTTTACGGATGAAATTAAGTGATATGAAGCTATAATACAGCTTATTAACTATTCATTTGGGATATTTGAATTAATCAGATGCGTATTTTCGTAACTTTGGATAGTAGATAGGTAATCAAGTAATAGGTACTTATGCACAAAAAACTCTCGTATACGTTTCCACATAAGGTTAGCACTTCACATCATAACCAAGTTTGATTTGGATCTAATACTCTAAGGATTTCATTTAATGTATATATACAACTAGTTTTGAACCATTTAGTTGGATGTATGCGGAGCTCTACGGACCTTAATATACTTACTAGCAATTACAGTTAATTAATGTTTATGAATATGAATCTTTTTTTAACAAGAACTGCGTTGCAGTAGATGAACAATATCATCACAAATTCATGCATAACTCGCGCCATTGAATCATCTCTTCTCACTTCTTGATTTGTTGACTAACAAATGTTTTTGATATAAAAACATTAGTTCCTTCTATGAAAGAACATTAGAGCAACACGGACTTCAGCCTTAAGGAACTATCTTTTACTTATTGATTCAAATAAGACTTGTAACAAGATTATTATAATATATTGCGGCAGTGTTTTTTTATTCTTTACCTTAATGTCAATCACTTAACCTTCATTGTCTGACTCAAACAAAATTTTTGTTAAAGTAAGGTATTTATTTCAAATTAATAAAAGCAAAAAGCTGTACCTGCCCACATACGATACTCACGAATGTGTACCTCTGCCGTTGATTGAATTGGCAGAGGTGTGTGTACCTTCAATAAGTGTATAGTATAGTGTAGCTACTGTGTAACTAACTACTCAGAATGCTGCCCGCGTACTCTGTAACTAATTAGGTTAATTAGGAAGCATTGGTATGTCTCTGCATGTGTGGCATCTATTACACATATAGAGATTGTATCTATGCTTCTCCATCTAAGCGTATTTATTATAATTTTGAGCGGTAACTTAGTAGATTCATGAACATACTTTTACGGAGTTGATTTTTTATCTGGAGTCACAATCAACCCATTTGTATATTACTAAATTACTACGAGTGAAAAATTATTACCCACGAGCGGGACACGAATACTGTTTTCCCAATATCTAACCTGATGGTAAACGATGATGCGGTCGAAGATGTTCAGGCTACTCTAGCATTTCCATTTGAGGTGGAGGTACCATCCGCAACGTGCCCTAGGTGAGGGATGAATAAAATCTACTGCGACAGGATTCATACTAATACATTTTATCTGGAAGCCCACACTCGCGCTTATAGCGAGCGCTCGAGGCATAGTTGCTATCTTCACCTCAGTTACTTTTTTAGTAAATCAAGGAACTTTCACGACATATTTTGTGCGTTATACTTATTTTATTTTTATTGATAACTGACAGACTAGCCTTTGACCATCTCACCTGATAGTAAGTGATGATGTGGTAGAAGATGCTGTTCAGGCAAACCTAGAATTACTGACTCTCAAGGACAACTGCCGGAATACACCGTTAGGTGTTTGGTGACAGATTTTCTACCTGGTACCTAGCCAGGCATGCATCGCAAAATGGCAATAAAGAAACTTTTATAATTTGAACAGCATTGTAATGAAACCACTTGCTGGCGTCCTTGTTTTATTTTAATTCTGGATCTTTTTAATCCCAGCATGTCTTGAGTAAACAGGTATATGCCGAACATTGTAACTATTGCATTAACGTTAGCGAAGCGAATAAAAAGCTCTAGTGATATTTTTTATTTTTTTTATGCCTGTTAGGTTAGCCTGTGACCACTATCTCACCTGATGGTAAGTGATGATGTGGTCGAAGATGTTCTTCAGACTAACCTGAAGGGATGGATGGTCGCGGGTTCGGTTTCGTCGCGTGGTTAATTTTTTTTGGTTTGTTGTAATTTTGTTAGGTATATATAAACCTCTTAGATAAGCATGTTCTATCTTCGACCACATTGTCCCTGTCCATCAGATACCAGAGTGAAAGAACCAATAACCACGTACAATACTTAGATAAAATAGATGTAGTATTTATAACGGCATATTTTTATAAAAATAAAGTTTCAAATATAAGCTACATAGCAGAAGATATTGTTCTTCACGATGTAAACGTACACGTCAGTACAAAATATCTTGCTGAAAAAATAAAGTAAACATTTTTGCCCGTAGATAAACGGGAAGAATAGAGAGATTTTTTTCGGTTCTGCTTTCGATTGCCTTTAACACAAAACATGTTCTGGAAATATTCATTTCACGAATTAAAAACATATTATATACCTACTACACTATTTATATACACCATATTATATAAGGTGTATTATAAACACGCTTGCAATATGTCCGAGCAAATGCTTTATAAGTCTACTTCTTAACGTACGCCTTCGGAGGGTACTTATAAAATATAATATTATGACTTATTATTAAGTAACTAATTACGATTAATTATCTTGTTAATTTCATTTCTGCTACAATACTATCTGTGGTACATTATTTTTATTTATGTTAGTTTAATTAATTGATTTTTTGTATTCTTATGAGATTAATTAATATTCTGAAACCGTAATATGATCATACTAGGTATTGATAATAATGCTACGGTAATTTTGTATTCTATTGTACACATTTAC
Source organism: Plagodis pulveraria (assembly GCA_963890685.1). NCBI lineage: Eukaryota > Metazoa > Arthropoda > Insecta > Lepidoptera > Geometridae > Plagodis > Plagodis pulveraria. The sequence continues at coordinate 13,685,500 of OY982956.1, forward strand.
AGCCAAAGATCTAAATGAATTTAATTTTTTAATTGTGTTTTGAATAATGATAAAGACTCCGCAAAGTAGACAAAACTTAGCCTTTCGTTGAAAAGTAATACATGATATAGAGATGCAATCTAATCATATTAGTTATGTCGAAGTTCCAAGCAATTTAATAAGTAGGTAACTACTTAACCCCGATACCCAGGAGTTGTAGAAAGTTAGTCAATTTAGTAACTTGCGACTCTGTGTTTCTCGAAATCGATAAAGAGAGGCGGCTCTGCCAAGAAAGACGACCCTGTCTACATTCCTCATTTATCTAGATAAGAAAGCTAGGCTTAAGACAAAAAACACACGTTCATGTGCAAGTACTAATAATAACAAAATACATTCTACATGATTTTACCTACCTACTGATTTTATATGTTTGAGAATAGGTTAATTTTAGGTAGGTACTCATTCGTGCAACAAAGACATAGATTTTATAGTTAATAGTTTTATAATTTTATTACGTACACTATTCAGTAACTTTGAGATAATTGAAGTATAATTATTATGTTTGATGGATTTATTATTCAAGTGGTTTCATTGTTGAGCTAAAGAGTAAATTTATATATACTGGTAGGTACAGGAGATATCAAGTTGCCAGCTGCAATATATTTCAACTTACAATGTATTTGGAAAGTGAAAAAATGTAATGTCAGAAAAGGTTTTATTATGGTTAATTGTACTTATTTACTATACTTATAACAATATGGTAAAACCTACTGTAACAATAAGAACTATTTAAAATTTTTAATAAAATTACCTACTGACAATTTAGCCCCAAATTCCTGCTAAGACGACGTCACGTCAGAATATTTTTCTCATTTACCTACGTTAATAAATTAAGTTCTAAGGTTAATTTTTAAAGATGTTAGTTGGTGTGAGTGGATTTAGAGACAACGAACGTCTAGAAGTGCGTTGGTAAATCTATCAACTTTTGACGTTATCTGATCTTTAGTTTATTTTTCTAAAATTATTTTATAACTTTTCTCTCCTTTTAAAAAGGAAAAATTTTCCCCTTTTCTTTCCGTGGGCGTCGTATGTGGCGACTAAAGGAAAAGTGCGTCAAATGAACAGCATGTCACTTCTCACATCGTATGAGTAGGGTGTTGTGTACATTAGAAGCACAACAGGGCTGCCAGGGTTTCATAAAATATGTTCTTGTGTTCTTGTACTGTTGTTAGCGTAAACATAATATTCGTAATATGTGCTTGTGTTTCGTCCAATATGTTAGAGAAAACATTTTGTATATGACCCAGAAACTGTGTCCGGTGAATGGCAATAGGCTCGCCCCCTACTACATGGGACCAAACCCAATTGGCGAAACTTAGGCGTTTACACACGTCTGCCTCCCCTTCGGGAAATACAGGCGTAATTATAAGTATGCAAGAAATATAAAAATGGTTCCGAAATTACAATTTTAAGTCATGTTGATACATTTATATACTCGGTATGGGCATACATAAGCGGTAGACCTTTGACTTTAATAAGCATTATCATCTATCATTCAACGGCCTGCATCATTCTGAATCTCTGCATCAGTAACTCATACGTCATACGCACATCGGATACAAAAATACCAAATTTTGGGGGGTTCAAATGACTATTTTGCGCAAGTCACGTATCGGTTTGAGCTTATCCGGCGTTAGGTTTGATGATAATAAGTGATACCACGAAATATGGATGTCGAAACCTTAGGTTATACTGGAAACGATTCTTTACTGGTGAACTATATTTTTCGTTCACTGTCTTTGGTTATGTACTTTGGCGTAATCTAGCCAGGTAAATATTTTAAGGAAAATTATTTACTTTAGGGTTGATTTCCTTGGTTTGTTCGTTTTCTGCGGAGAGCATCCTTGTGTCATTCTGGACTACAATACTAATGTGTAAATGAAAAATAATAAATATCATGTCTATCTAAGCCGTATTTATTATTATTCTTTGACTAATTACTTCTTCGAACTTATGACGTCATCGAAAAATTAATTAAACAAAAATAACGAAAAGCTATTAATATAAAATTCATATCTGTTTAGTAATTAAACAACTTGAAACTATTAATTATTACGGTTTATATCGCGTATATTTATTAATATGTTTGTCCCGACGTTTCAAACACTTTGCAGTGATTGTGGTCACGGGGAGACTGCAAAGTGTTTGAAACGTCGGGACAAAAATATTGATAAATGTACGCGATTTAAACCGTAATAATTGCGAAAACCTAAGACAACATCATATCAGTTTACTTATATCATAAGTATATACTCCTTCAGCATCCCTTGAGCGCCAGTAAAATTACTGGCACACGAGACTTAATATTGCCAGAAATAATAATTTAAGTTACTAATTATACATTTCATATAATTTCTATACGACATAGTTATTCTTAAATATTACCATCAGTTTTACATCGAAAGGTAATACAAGTTTTCATTTAACACAACTTAATAATTAGTTATATTTTATTGATTAAGAATCACATCCCCAAATAAATTTTGTATTTCATCTAAGTGTGTTATGGTTACTACAGTAAATTTTTCCGTTATTTCTGTAATATTAAGAATTTTCCCCGTGGGGTGCCGGGTTAGAATGTCACCCTCCATTGCTTCCCGTGGGTGTCGTAAGAGACGACTAAAGGGAATAATACCAGAAGGTGGGCAGCACCGCCTTCTGAAGAACTGACAACTTTTACTGCGATCTCCAAGGCGCCTGCCAAGCGTGAGGATTATGGCTAATCCTCCCGATGGGGAGATCTCGTTCAATAGTAGACCATTCGGTTGATGTGATCATGAATGAATTTAGGCGAAGTGTCGCATCTAGGCTTTTCCCACATCCTAGACAAGGAGCATTCGCTCGGCGTCCTCACCGAGTCAATATCAATAAATGGGATGCGGGGAAATTGGATGTGTTGAGGCCCCGACACCGACCGACACTGTACGTAATAAGATAGTAATGAGCCTCGTAAAAATATGGTCGTTGGCTCCCGGTCTATGACTAAATATTTAACCAACTTTGTGTCCCTGGACGGTTGTAAGAAACTAGTAATTTTTAGGTCTTTTGTTTTGTTATATGATCAAATATTTCTTTTCATTTATTTAGCAATCCTCTACAGATGTTGGTAACAATTTGAGGTGATCCTAATGTTCGTCAACTCGTCATTGTTTTGGTGCCTAATGCCTAGACGTACGAATATATATTTCAAATTGGGAAAGTTATTATTAAGAATTTAAAATGAAACGGAACCGATTTCCAATACTGAAAATTAAAAAATAACTTGCTGAAGTCGGTAGGCACCATGCTGATTCAAAACACTGACTTTACATTATTATACTCCGACTTCCACTAGTTTACATAATTTTCAAAGTTAAAAGTGTGTTCTGTTTATATATTTTTTTTATTTTTTTCATTATACATAGTCATGCGTACTCCTGAGAAGATCATTCATACGCCTGAAATACACCATCGACAAGAGTTTCAAATAACCTCCCATTAAATCATCAAGAATGTAACAACATTTTTCAGTTAATTGACTCTAACATAAAAATTACTCAACCGATTTTAATGAAATTTAAATAATACTACCTTGAAAGTATACTCTACGAAACAAAAACAAAACAACCAATTGCATAACATACTCGTACAAAAACATGTGGTTGAATTGAGAATATCTTCCTTTTTTATCATTTTAGACAGTGTAGATAGTATGTCTTGTATAGGTATGGGACACGGAATTTGCTCAAATACTGTTAAAAATAATATCTCTATAAAATTATCAAATATATTTTCGTTATGGATTCAACAACTTTATGTTTGACCGTATTTGTTATTTGATATGCAATAAGAGTTACTGATGCAGAGATTCAGAATGATGCAGGCCGTTGAATGATAGATGATAATGCTTATTAAAGTCAAAGGTCTACCGCTTATGTATGCCCATACCGAGTATATAAATGTATAAATGCCACAGATATACGTAGGTACTTTATTTAGTAAAAACAAATAAGTCACCATTTCAATATAGCTAGGTATATCATCTAACCTAATGTAAATTAAATAACAAAATTACAAATTTACCAGTGAAAAAATTATATTCATTTGCGGGATTCGAACCCGCGTGTCATGTTAGCTTAATTGGTTAGAGCATACCCCGGCTAAAGGGGTGGATGGACGCGGGTTCAAAATCCCGCACATGACTATAATTTATTTCTCTCGTAAATTTTTAATGTATTTCGCCAAGCAGGCGTTATTGCAAACATAACAATATTAAATTAAATCAATTAGTACTCAATTCATCCATTCGCTCATTATTGAACTCTGGATGTGCCTATAAACAAATGAGCTGTCCTAAAATAGTCTAGCTACAGTTACCATATTGAAAGGAACAATGGGCAATAGGCATCAATAGGCCTATTCTAATGAACATGTTTACGAAGCAACTTCTAAGAAAGAACCAACATTACTAATATAAACTTTAAATTAAAGATTATCTGACGCAATGTAGGTAGATATTACCCATTATTAACTAGTGGCCAATGTTGGTATTATGGTCGCTAATTCTTGATAAAAATAAAGCATAGTTGGCATGGTGTTCATATAGGTAGTACTAGGTAATGTCAATAAGTACGGCCGAGGTACTTTAATAATCTGCACGTAATACGTATAAAAGTATGATATTCTTTTATTTTGTATAATTTTAAAGTTTAAGCCTAATATGAGACAAATTCATATCAGAGTTTAAACTTTACACGGACCCGTACCAACTTATAGGTGTAGGTATGTATATGTCTACGTTACTGCTTATAATCACTACTACTTTAAATTAAAATCAAGTTGCCTTGTAGAGATCACTTTTTGTGATAAGGCCGCCTATTGTAATACTGTTATTATTAAGTAAAATGTAAACTTTAATATTTTAAAAGTGGTGTAACAATAAAGAGTTTTCTATCTATCTATCTAAATTATTTGTTTTAGTTTTGTGTTCTCCAATAAATTCATTTAGTACAAAGAGATAGTTTCATTGTTACTTTTAACTTCTTATTTTATTATTATATATTAAGCCAAATGTTTTAATTTATATTTTCAATCAAAACATGGACAACGATAAAGTGATACTCACATTGACATCCATACTCAGTTGAGCCATTATGAATCCCATAACCTGTAACAAAAAGCAAATGGCGTTAATTAATTCTCCACTATTCGACCAAATCGAAGGATCAAAATGTGTAGTCGGCCGGTTGCATCAGCCTACAAAGATTGATTTGACATTGACACGCCGCGCATGCGTATTGCCCTAATTTCAAACCGAGGTCCCGAATCATAGAGACAGCAGGATGCATATTCTAATAAGATGAACAAGGACAGGTATAGGACGCGTAGGGACGTCTGGTAACAGGTTTGGCTGGTATCATGGCCGACCGTTATGCATCTGCATGCATTTTAAAGAATTGTATTAGATGCGGCTGAACGTTTCCGTTTGTGAGAACCGACTTTCTCTTTGGCTTAAAAATAACATTAGTATTCAGAAAGTGCAGTTGACAGCTAAGTGAGGCGTCATAATTATGCCGCATTCACTAATATAGTGGATTAACCCGTAGGTAGAGGTCAAACATACTGTGAGAGATCGATACCAACGCACCATGTATACTATGAATATTGATAAGTAAAATTCACGCGTGCACGAAAGTTATCAGTTCATTGAACCTGAAAAATCAATGGCGTCTCCAACCCGAATTTTGCCGCCATCGAAAAACAAGCTCAATATTCATGAGCAAAAAAACATGGGAGAAAAATCTTTTACTAACTTAATTTAGAGTTATTTGCATAGACGGATAACATAATTTATATATTTTTTAATAATTAGGACAAAATAGTGTTCATTAAAATTTTAATCTATTCATATACCCAATAAAAAATGCTTGTTTATGTAATGTGGGTAGCCACAGGGCATGTTAAAGTAGGTAAGTACAGGTTTATGCAGAAATTTTGATTTTAAATGTATCTTCTTGGAATTTACATTATTATTGATCTGATAATATTTCAATGTCGAATACGATATAAAGTCGCATGTTTAAAGCTCAACATATAAATCGAGTTTGAAGTCGATATATATTCAAATTAACATAATTTGATACTTGTGAATAAGGCATGTCTTATAAAATCTTATCTTGCGTGAGACAAGATATCTAACGGTGTTGTTTGATTATGTGTGGGCTTTCTTGACAATGACGTTAATTAACATACTGATGGATAAAAAGATGAAGCAGTTACAATGTATTAAAATAGTCGTACATAACAATTATAAAACCTTCCGATATTTAATTCATACTCAGGTACCTAGAGCTAAGCTACCGTCGTATAGTCGTTTTCAAATTTAATTTCAATGTAATTTGGATTTCACAACAACACTCAAGCTAGGTATTTCCATCAAAAAGCGTGTCTTGTAATCGCTCCAATTTGTATAAAGTAAAGTAAATAAAAGTTTAAACAGATTAAACTCTAACGAGGGGAGGTGCAGGGTAGGTTGGGGAGGGGAGGGCAAATTATCTCGTCCTATTTTCCCTTCTAATTTCACGTTAGGTCCGCCCTTGTAGAGTCCACCAGACGAGCGGTCAAAACTCGCGAACATATTTTTTTACCCTTATTAATATCGGATTTTTTGATTGAATAAAGGTCGTGCAGACTTAATTATCCGCATGAATTCAAACAAACATGATTCAGTACAATCCATTAGCTGCTGTTTTTGTCTTTAAGATGCAATAAGTTAAGGATATTCATAGTATTTTCCGTGAGGTTAAAGATAACTATGAAGTCTATGTTCTAGTATGCTGATGAAGGATTTTTTTACTGACAAATTTTCAAGCAATATATACAGATTTTTAAAAAGACACTAGAACAATGTATTGCCGATGTGCGGTGCATATAACAAACTTTGAAAAATATAGTTAAACAGTACATACACAATTGATAGGTACAATTTACTTTGCCTGATGAAAGATTTCACTGAAATAGTTTTACAAAAACGCTCGTCTAATAATCGAAATGAGTATTGTCCAAATGAGAAAATACACCTTGGAATTCACCAAGCGAAAATTAGTCCGGTTAAAAGGTTCCAGCAGTATTCTTAAACGTCCTCATTAAGCAAAACTACACGAAAATAGTTGCATACAAATTAACATTTTTATTTTTTGTACCCAAAAGTATATTCTACATGTAAAACATACCTACATAGTAATACTTTTGTTGTTTGTCGCAGTGTACAAGCAACTTGAAGCATAAATTGTGTCAAAAGCACGCTATTAGGCAATTTGATACCATAATGGACTTAATTTAACCCATAGGTATACCGTGCTGGTTGTCGATTGAGACAAGTAATAGTAACATGCCTTGTATACTTTTCTATTTTATTACTTTACTTTCAAAGTTTCGTATTAACTCAAAACAAAACAAGAAAGAATGCAAACGAGGATGAAAAATCTCAACATTTATTCAGTTTTCTTTTAATCCGAGAAAATATTATCATGTTTAACAAGAGCAAGAGTTATTACATTTGCATAGGAATCGGCGTGAGTTGATATCACTGAACTTTATTAGGGGGAAGATTCTATAAACACCCAATTTTATTTATGCACTGTTATTTACTTTTCTTTTGTTTTATTCAGATCTTGCTCATTTTGATTGATTTAGTTGGAAGTGAAGGCTGAAACTGTGACTGGATAGGTTTGTTTACTTTTGCCAGTTGGTATTTTTTTATCGGGAGATACAAGGTCGGTATAGGAAGGAGCGTTCCAGATCAATACTAATATACCGTACAAATATTTTCGTCAACCTGTCAAGAAATAGTGGGAACCGTGAAACGGGAGGCTCAAGCTCATATATCGTAGTCTTTTTTTTAATAGCACATTGATATCACAGTCTCAAACAGAAGTTTATATTTAAATCATCTATAATTTGATTGAGATTAGAATAACTATCATGAAAGCAAATTGCCTACTAATATAATTACCTAAAAGATTGCTTTAGAGTGAGACCAGATGATGCTCCGACATTTGTATGAGTGAAATTTGTATTTGTTTTTTACTAAAATAAATCTTAAACTTGTGAAAGATTTTTTTTTGTTGTAATCATCATTATTATCAATAGCTATAATGTCCAAAGGAACTGACGTCCTTTAAAAAAAGCATACAATCATTCTACCTGTGTTCTACCTGCAACTAAAACTTTCCTTTTTAAGATTTTTGTGAATTTAGTTTTCCTTTATACTTATTATATGACTCATATTCATAGACATTAACTAAAGCCGAAATTAAAATTCATCTAAATCCAACTGTACACATACAAGATCGAGAAGGCGATTGCTTAATATCTATGTAAAATTATACAAAAATAAAAAGAAATAACTATAACTATTAATTTATTAGACAGGCTCATTTAGAGCTATCTAACAGCTCACTCAGCAGGTGAACCAAAATGTATAGATATTTATTCATAAGTCCAGTTATACACCACTAGATTTACATAATAGTTCCAAGCACTTGCCCAATCTAAACCGCCTTTGAAGTTCAAAATGTCTGATGTTCTTTTGTTTCACATAATTCTTCTAGCTTCATTATACATTGAGATAGAGATATCTCTACGTCATGTTCCGTGTCGGTTTCGAGATTTCGTCACGGTTTAGTTGGAACGAAATATATAATAGGTATATCTTCTGTGATACGTGGGAGGTCCAAAGTTTTGATTATGGCAACGCCTTCCTATATTCCATTATGGCTTTTGGCTTTTAAGAAAGGTTTTGATTGAGAGATTGAACAAGTTATTATATATATTATATCAGATTGAATTGACCAGTACAAATTAATTCCTGCATAATGTGATCCATCCGTGAGAATCATTTTAAGATTTAAGTTAAGTTTTTAAAGTAAGTATTTATATGTAGCATTTTATAACAAAAACAAAATAATTATTGTGTATTGTAAATTATGAACCTAACCATCGTTCATCAAATCTAGAAATGGCTATTTTCACTCATCAGTATAATACGTCTTACTTACTCAAATGATAAAAATAGTCAGCCTCATAGCCGGCCGCCTGCCTTACACCAACATATCATGAGTATTGTAGGAAGGAGTGTTATAATTCTGTATCAATCTGTTTACAAGATATGTAACCATAAAATATTTGTCAAAATCCGCAAATTTAATTAGTATACAATATTCAAAACTTGCAAAAACAGACGGTAGTTGTAAAATATTTTACAACTACCGGGACATGACCTCTGGGCCTCGGCGCAGACGTCGGTCACGGACACACTGTGCCACGAATGAATTAGTCTTGACTAATTTTTATTATTTGATGAATTAGTCTTGACTAATTCATTCGTGGCACAGTGTGTCCGTGACCGACGTCTGCGCCGAGGCCCAGAGGTCATGTCCCGGTAGTTGTAAAATATTTTATGTTTCAAAAGTTGCAAAATAATAAAAGGTTACAAAAAATACATTCATTTCGCTATAATTTTTTTTTTTAATTATTTTAATTTTTAATTGATGTTGACGCAATAATTTAAAGAAAGTATTTTCAAAGTTTTAAGAAGACGTCAGTTAAACGTCTCTTACTTACGCCGTATGGCTGTTATATTAAGACGTCTTTTCGAGCAGTCGAACACGTAGAGAAAGACCGTGAGTAGTCGTATATACGACGTAAAGTTACTGTCCGGGTTATTTCCATAACAGGTACGTTTACACTCTTTTTGATGTGTTTTTTTTTAAATAGAGAGTAATACTTACTTACTTACTCAAATGTTTCAAATACCTCGTTAGTAAAATTAGAGTTTGGATGAAAATGCATTTTATATTATGTAAGGCACTTCCAATGTGCATTTGTCAATCATATCTATCAAACATACGTAGGATAACGTTCCCACTATATGAGTGGTAAATTACAAACATACTAGGCTACGTTTATCATCTTTTTGCTTCGACAATGCTGAATGTATTAGAAATTAAGTTACTTCAGCATTTAATTTCACATACTGACCGTTTTTTTTACATATTTCATTATCTATAAAATAAAAAGTTTTTTCTCTTCAAGGGCCAATGACAAATAAATGATGAATTAGTTATTTGTCATCGGGCACAAACAGCTACAAGTAAGATAATTCCAAAACAAAAACACCACTAACATAATCAATCTCTTTGTTACAGATTCCGAATGTTTTCGAGTTCCGCACCCACCGTATTTACATGTTTTTCTAATCTTCATTCCTGATATCGTCTATTCGTGACTTGCATCGAATTTAGCTTATTCAGTCCTAGAGGAAATGCTTTGATTAAAGTATACAGGGTGGGAAGTAATGATCTCAAGTAAGATACAGGACTGTAACCGGTATAGTTATAAAGTTACCAATGTTACCTTCAGTGATCCTAGGAACGCTTTATCATACAAGTAAAATATATGAAAACTTTTTTATTGACATACATTATGCGCCGCGGCTATTCAACGGGGTTATGCTGCCAGCATGCTGGGCACGCTGCCAACTGGTAGTGGGCTGGAGCATTTGTACTGCCTGTGAGTCTGCAATAACTTATGGGTATCTAAATGTTTTTATTGTAGTAGCTGTAGAAAACATTGGATATCATATATAGTCAGTCAAAAGTTCGAAAAGCGTAACGGGTCAAAAAAATCTTCTCATACGCTACGTGGAACTTTTAATTATTTATTCCTTTTTTCACGTCGGATTAGCGGGAAAACTAAGCGTAATCGTCACTCATCATTTTTTTCTATTTTATTAGTGGTTATTCTTATATAATAATTGAATAATTGAAATTATTTTTAAAGTATTTATTTTTAGTAAATATTCCCCAAAGTAACGCTTTAATATTTCAAAATTACCTTAATTTAGTAATATATATTAGAATGTATTTGATTAAATTCTTAAACTCGCAACCTCGGGACACCGTTCTGTAGCATTAACAATTACTTTTAAATTTGATGCCAAAGCGGATGCTTCACAGTCGATGTGTCCCTCTGTTTGAATCACTCCTACAGCGGAAAAGACCATAATGAACATCTGAATACCTACCACACTCTTCATTTACAAAACTGATAATGCGATAGTACATTCGGGGTTTGTGGGTTCAAATATGAATATAGAATGTCTACCATTTTCGTATCTGAAATGTTGTATTGTTTTTTGTATTGTATAGTACAAGTGCAATGAAATTAATTGACAACTTAATTTATGCAAAAATTTAAATATAAAACCTTAGTCGAGATTGATATTAAGATACAAATTACTTACAAGACACGGAATGAAAATACAAGTTGTACGTGGAAAACATTTTATGTATTATGGAATCAAATATTGTAATAATTAACACTTTTTGCGTAACAACAGTTAAAATATTTATAAACAAATGGCCCGAGTTTCTTATCAATACTCGCAGTTGGTTTATAATCCTTTTTGCTGAAAGTATGTCATGAAATAAATTATTTTGACTAAGATTTTGACGCTTTATAGAATCTAAGTTAAAAATAGTTTTTCGTACTTATGTAATTTCTTAAATATTGTTATTTCAAAATGTACAAAAGATAGGTAGACAGTAATGAACACGGCTGTGACACACACAATTTTCAGCACCCTGTATATACCAAATGTAAGTTATAGTAGGTACATATTACTTATGTATGTATACAACATGAGTCAGACAATTTGTCGCCAACGACTGTGTTCCGAGTGATTTTTTTCTAAGAAATCACACTTTATCGGACGTGTAGTTTGTCTTCTAATGCAATATCACTTGGATCTCTTTATAAAAATATATATTTATTTCTGTATATACAGTAACAAAGCGCCGAACATCACATTAACTGATATGTGTTAACTATTTTAAATAAAAATCTGTGATGTCAGAGGTGTTAACCAACCAAAATATCTAGTTATTCCTAATTCAAAGTTATGACAAAAATGCGTGATAGCAAAATGAGATTAAATCAAAAGTACAATAATTAACCAGGTTCTTTTCATACAATTATCCGATTAATTGGTCCAGTAAAACCTGCAAATACAGAATTCAACATTATATACAGGGTTATTGCTAAAATGCTAACAACCTCTTAGAATTGACTTCTGATAGTCCTAAAAAACATTTTGAGATAAAACTTTTTTATTTTAAAAAACATTTTTTTTTGTTTTCTTTTATGTGTTTGTTTATGAGTATTTGCCGGAATAAGCACGAGGACCACCTGATGTTAAAAGTCTCTTGTTCCTGTAATTTAATATTTCATATATTTTATTATTTAGCTCGATGTTAATATTCAAAACTCTATTCAAAGGGAAGCGCGCCGGGTCTAGTATTCCCGCGGCTGGCGCTCTTGGACAACCTTCTCAAGGAAAGCTGCCGGAACACACCGGCGTTTGGCGACAGATTTTCTACTTAAGCTTAGCAAAATTACCTACCATCGTACTATATCCAACATCTGCTATCCTAATACAACAAACGGGACCGATGGCTTAGCGTAACCTCCAAAGCACGAAAACACTAAGTAGAATGCCACTAGGGACCAATCCAAGTCTCGACCACAGCGGACGTTGCTAAACATAGTTGATCACAAAGCAAGCCACGATAAGAGCGCTTCCAAATTGATAACTTTACTGGATATTATAAGTTGTTATTAAAGTAGGTATAATGCAAATGTAAAGTATTCAGAGTAAAATAAAGCCACAGGACCTCATAGAGACCTCTCATCCAAGTTATTCTAACGGCACCAGTTTATAGCAAGAGGTTTGGGAGTGTAGAGAAACAAAGGGGCTGTTTATCTGTACGACAAAAACAAGAACTTCTAGAGATGAGTAAGGAACCATTTAGACCGGAGTAATACTGCCCAAACTTTTTTGCTACGACACACATCGATGTAGATATTTTTGGTGTACTTAAGTCAGATTTATGAACAAAAAAGTTATAATCAAATGAAAATATTAGGTACCTAACTCACCGCTAAACTTGTGCGGTAATATACCTATGTAAAAGAACAGGCTGTTTTATGTTATGAACTTATGAGACAGAAAACTCATCCACCTTATGGTAACGAGTTCGCCTGTCCATTTAGCAGGTTCATGGTTCGAATCCCGCCGCGGGCTTGAGCTTCACCGCATGGTTGAAGGGCATTTTGCGATTGCCTAGCAGCGACCACCCTAAAGTATAAAACCTGTCACCAAGCACCTAAAGGTGTGTTCCGGCAGCTGTCCTTAAGAGCCAGTAATTCTAGGTGAAGCCTGTTAATACCTTCAACCACATCATCACTTACCATCAGGTGAGATTGTGGTCAAAGGCTTAACTAAAGGAAATAAAATAAAAAACTGATATGTCACCTTTCTCGTTCTGCTTGACACTGTACTGCAATCGTCATTTAGCGACGTTAGTTCTTATGCCTAGTTCGGTTAGTAATTTTACTTGCTGCAGTGTCCTTAACGTTTAAAAACAGTGGTGCTTGCACACTAATGCTTGGTAGCAGAATATCTAAGCCTGCGGTGGTACCCATCAGGACGAATTCTTGCCAAAGAGAACTACTACCTGGCAGGCGAACAACACGTGCCATTCAGTAGTCACTTTGTTTTATTCTACAGACAATGAAGACCATAAGATATACGAACCATAATCGATCATTTCTCTAGTTGCTCTTCAATAGGAGTACGTGATCTAACTATTTTCTTTTTAACCGAAGAAACATTGCAGTTTTATTTATGGCCAAAAGTCTTTCATTATGGAATTTTTAAGAACAAGCACGAGGCCCAAGTTCTGTTAACTGTACGCCCGTTACCCTTTGACATACAGATGTTAAGCCTCACGTGCTTGTAATCTTATTGCAACACATAGTTAGGTGATTGGCGACAGGTTTTCTACTTGAAGGAGGTGGCTCGCCAGGCGGGCATTCTCGAAATGCCCTTCTACCATGCGATGAAGCTCAAGCTGGCATTGGGGATCGAACCATAGACCTGTGGCATAGCAGTATATTATAGGTCAGCTATTATTGATTCAAAATCTTGTTCATCAAGATTTTGAAGTTACGATGAGATCGAAGGTAGTGCATGCTTGCAAATATTAGGTCCTTACATATGAAATTGGCGTTTTGTATGGGAGGAACAAAAAGTCGAATATTTTTTAATATAATATATTTAATTAATCAAAGTATGAACCATTATTTTCTATGCACTTTTGCCATCTCATAGGTAGTTCATTGATCCCTTTACTAAAAAAACCAGTCGGACGGGAATCAATAAAATCTTTGAAGGCGATTTGGACTGCCCCATCGGAGTTGAATTTTTTCCCTTGCAAGAAGTTATCCAAATTTCGAAAAAAATGGTAATCTGTTGGAGCAAGGTCCGGGGAGTACGGAGGATGTCTTAGACTTTCCAATTGAAGCTCTTCTAATTTAGTAGCCGTCTGTAGCGCAGTGTGTGGTCTAGCGTTGTCGTGAAGCAGCAGTGGCGTTTGTGTGTGAATTAAAACAGTTTTATCACTAACATTGCAGCCTGCAGCTAACTCGGACGTGGTTTGCGATGGATCCGCTTCCACAATAGCCTTCAACTCTTCATTATCAACTTGAGTCTCAGGCCGTCCACGGGGCTTGTTCTGCAGGTCGAAATTTCCAGAACGAAAACGTTGGAACCAAAAACGAACTGTGTTTTCTTTTGCAACACGACCGCCATACACATCATTCACCCTTCGAGTTGTTTCCGCAGCACTAGTGCCACGGCGGAACTCGTACTCGTAAATAATGCGATATTTAAGGTTTTCCATTTTGTAAAATGAGTGACGCAAACAGAAAAAAACAGAAGAAAAAAAACAAATGAATGACGATCATCGAAGCACAAATACATGAGTCTATAGCTGTACAAATTTGAATTTGGAATTCCTTACCAAAGAGGAGAAATTCGTGATTAAAGTGGCCAGTACGAAAAACGCCAATTTCATATGTAAGGACCTAATATAACTGTCCAACTAGTGAATTGAACCCAGTTCTTCGAGATTTAGAAGCAAAGTTAAGCTTTTAACCATTCGACTGATAAGGCATATCTTTAGCATTGATAGCTACGAAGCAGTGGTAGGTGGCATGTCATACAAAACAAGAATAAATTAATTTAAAAAAATATAAAACCCGACTGTAAATTAATTATTATCGTTACACGTGTTACCATTCCATTAAAATTAAAACAGCAAGTTTTATATATATTTATGGAGTTATTCAAAGACCTTTATTTTGATACTCCGTTCAAGGGGATTGCAAGAAATAAAAAATATCTCATAATATGCCGTCTCAAATCCGCCAGTTTTTTTTACGTACATAGTGTTTCTTGCTATAAAGACGAATCTAATGATGTCTCATATATGATTCGATTAAGCCGTTTAGAAGTTATGGTAGAATAAAGAAAATCACCAACATATACATGCACCCTGAAAACATAACACTCCTTTTTTGGGCAGTCTTGTAAAAAATACCTTCAATCCCCCGAAAAAAAAATTGAATATAGTTAATTTCCTTACTGTTTCAGCTGGATCGTCCACTGCTGAACACAGCCTCCCCTATTTAGGGGGTATTTGCCATAATCCCCACGCTTGGCAGGCGGCTTGGGAATCGCAGTGTAAGATATTAGTTCTTTAGAAGGCGCTGCTGCCCACCCTCCAGTATTTTTCCCTTAGTCGCCACAATCTAAAATCATCAATTTCCTTACCAATAAGTAAATACATGATTTTTTAATATAACTCAAAGCTGCGTTACACTTGAAATTGAATAGATTACTTGGGTTGGTTTCGCAGAGAAGTGAAAACGGCCGAAATAGCCGCTCATTCTGTTGGCAGCTCGCCAACCCTATCTTATCTATTCCACAGCGTAAGTTTCAAGTATTTGCATTGAAGGCAGAGCGAGGCTTTGAGATGAGGAGCGGATAATTGTGGCGCTCACATTGGGTGTGTTAACTGCGAAGTTACCCGTGGGTTATGGAGGTGTGCCGCCGAGTATGAGCGATGGCGGGCTTTCAATTTTATAAAGGGGTATCCCTTTATAAAATTGAAAGCCCATCACGGATTTTATTTTCTTATAAGGAATATTTCATAAAGAATGCCCGTGGGGTGCCGGGCTAGAATGTCACCCCCAATTTCTACCCGTGGGTGTCGTAAGAGGAGACTAATGGTTACACACTAGAAGGCGGGCAGCAACACTTTCTGAGGAACTCGAATCTCACACTGCGATCTCCAAGCCAGTCGCCAAGCGTGGGGATTATGGCAAACCCCCCCATATTGGGGTAGCCTGTGTTCAGCAGTGGACTATCCGGCTGATATGTATATCTCTGAAATGAACTACATAACTTTCAGAGGTGTAAAAAAACTTATCTTTCACCAGATGCTTTTAAAATCTTATCTCGGTTTGGACACTGATTGTCATTGCGACATATAACCTTAAGTATTATTTTGTATTTTTGATTGATTGAGGTTTTTACTCTTCAATATCTGAATATTTAAATTATTAAATGTGAATTGGTAGATGGTCATGTCCAAATGAAAGGCTTTTCATAACCACAAATATTTTAATAAAAAATAATATAGTAATAAAACACTTAAAAATTTTAAAAATATATCTAGTGACAATTCCGCCTGATTTTCCTATTAAGAAAGATTTTTTCGATCGAGCGCTCGTGATGAAGATGCTTCGTGTAGAATCGAAACGCGTCGAAAATTCTTCCAGTTTGTCTGCGTGGCGTTTGTGACATCACGTCGGCTTAACAGGAAAATTAGGCGGAATTGTCACTAGATATATTTTTTAAATGTTTTAATAAAATATTTTTTTTTTGTTTTCTTTTTATATTTTTAGATATTTATTATTATAGGGATTAGTAACGCCTGAATCTATTCATTATCGAAAGGATTTTCGTTTTCACACTACAGTTTTGCACAGTTTTACAGTTTTGTTCTTATATCATCTTATGGTTTTCTATTCACAACTAGCATATACATTTTGTTTGAATCTTCAGGTTATATATATTTCTAACCTGTGTGTAGAAAGAAATAATAATAATACATAATATTAATTTATAAACTACTGGTTGATATGCGCACGCTTCAACGCCACATTTACGACAATCCGAAATGTGAGAAAATAATAATTTCTTTAAAATGAAAGCTAAGGATCTCTAACTCTAAGAAAAAACGATTTTACTATACATTTAGATTTTATAAGGATCTCATCACGTTTTAGAAATTAATTAATTTCAGTTCTTAATAAGGGACACTTTGGAATTTAATAAGGGTTTCCGTAATGCAACACCAAAAAATGTTATACTTAGATAATTATACAGTCAGCACATTCTTATACTTGTCCGCACATATAGTAGTATAGTATAATAGAATATATTTATTTTCTAATTATATATAATAAATAGAAAATAAATGTATAGATATATATGCCCATATTTTAAGATCAAATACTCGACTAATGTATTTTATTTCTATACCAATAAAATTGACCTAAGTAGGAGCCAGGACTCACATAAAAGGCTTCATTTTTAACAAAACGCCATAAAACTGCCGTGCTTGCTTTCACTTTCAACAAAAAATTCAAATTGCGTCAAACTAGATTTCACTTTTGTATTCATAAAAAGGTAAACAATAAAAGTTTACAATAAACAGGTAAACATTGCTTTAGAGTGTTACAATTTTTTATAGTCGTTCATTGCTACCGTTTTTCGGGTGATGCTTTTATTTTTATGGTTTTATTATCTGTTTTAAAGACGAACATCTGATTTATCGCCTGAATACTGAAGAACGAGCAGAGTTTTTTATGAATTTATTGTCGGCTTAAAGTTCAACCCGTAAACGTTGTAATACAATAAAAATAACACAGATATTTAAGATTTTATATGCGTTTAATGTATACGAAATAAAATTTGACCGTCCATACATTTGTATTTATTGTTCCTTTAACCTGAAATTATTTCGATATTATTAAGACATATAAATTCCGTCCACACTATCCAGAAAAAAACATGATTTCTGTGGAGGCTCAATCCAATCACTGATATAGCTACCTATTTTAGTACAAATGAATTGGACATAAATAACTTATGATTTAAACTCGATCTCTTATTTTTTCTTTAACCAAATCCTTATCAAACAGTAGGTATTCGAACAGTATATAATAGTTTTGAGCAAAAGGCCATCGCTTGGTTCACCCAGGAGCAAAATGTGCAGAGTTGGCCCGACCCGACCATTCCAAAATTCTATAGTTTCAACATGATCTAACTTGGGTGTAGTTATTTCAAGTTGTTGGTGAATAAGCGAATAATTTTACTCAGAAGATTGCAAAAGCGGGTGGTTTAAACGCGATGAAATTTCACCTCGGGATCGTTTTGCACAGCTATATTTTTGCTGTTGGGGTTTTTCAAAGTAATTACCTTAGTTTTTGGGCTTACAACGAATTTTAATTCAGTTTGTACCTAATTGTTTTAGTAAATTCATATAGAAAATAATGCTGTAAATACTGTCTGATGATGTAACCACTAGTAAAGCTATAGCTAGTGGCTAGCTATAACTGCTAGGTGAACATTGAAATATGTGAAACATAATAACATTATGACATAAAACCCAAACTAAACAATATGTGCTTGTGTAGATCTTTGTTTTGTTAGAAAAACATACTATACAGACCCCAAAGACTTGGGTACGAATATAGTAGTATGATTCTAGGGTTGTCTTCAACCAACAAACTGGAACGCTAAATTTGTAAGCCTTCCTGCTTGTGAGCTGAATGAATGAATGCATATAACAATAATGGTAGAGAATAGAAATAGAGAACACATAAGATTCTCAATATGCTCCCAAAATTCAGTAGAAAGACGAGGGCCCCTTTGGCGGACGTTTGCCTTTATCCCCTCGCTTGGCAGGCATCTTGGCATCGCAGTATAAGATGTTGTCTGTTGAGTAGCACTACAAATATACAAACTTTGTATATATTAGCATTTTGGTCGACCATAGTTTCGATTATTTGATCATAAAATCTCAGTCCCAAAATGTAAGAAACCAGTTTCGAGTAAATTTTTCTAGGTTGGTTGCTTTCGTGTCTTAATCTAGAATATTATCAAAAGTACCCAAACAAAATTCGACGGAAAGTTATTCCAATTCTAATAAACCAATAAATAACACAGCAGCTGATCACAAAGTCTATTAAATTTATACAATTTATATCAGTGGCCGCAGGTGGATCTTAATTAACTTTAGAATTCAAGAAATAAGAAAAATCAAAGCATTAATTTAGAGACAATGTTTACGATAAAGTTTTTAATGTATTGTGAGTTAATAAGCTTTTTAAAATTAAAATGACGAACTAAGCGGTGTGTTTCATTCTATATATCCTCAATATTTTGTCTGTTTTACCAATTATATAAGTTCCTGTGTCATTGTCCTATGTCATTATAATAAAAAAATACAATTGATTATTCTACTTCCTGCGTTTATCAAAATATAATTTCTCTGAAAAAGGAATACGGATATGATATGATTCGTAGTCTATTCATAGTTAACTATAAATATTCATCAGTCGGTAATGATTGATATAAAGTACTTTGCCGTGTCCGAAAAAATGTCTCTAGATAAAATAAACTTCAACATGACAAACTATCGGGAAATTATATATAATACACGAATAAATATGTAAAGAATTGTAAGACTAAAATAGCAGAACGCTAAACTTACCGCGGCGGGCGTGGTTTAAAAAGTGTAGGTACCGTGCAGTGTAACAACATTACTTTGACGCGATCATTTCTAAGCGCCAAATCAACTAACTATATCAATTGAATTTGGAAGATAGTGCATGTTTTGTTTTTGTGAACTTGATGAATCCGAAATCAAAGCTATAACTGTATGAGAGCTTTACTCTTCTTTACATCTTTATTCGTAGATAATACGCAAGACATACTTGTACTCCTTCGTAGTTAACATTATTATCAGCCCTTATCGACTTACTGCTGGGCATAGACCTCATTCTTATTACGTAATTCTGGTTTTGTGCATCTTATATTTACCGTAAACGTTTACAATATTATCTTTTGCATTGCTGAAATATTGTTAAGTATTATTACTTTAATACGTCACAGTCATGCGTATTTTGTTTAGTAAAAGTTCTAATACGAATGCAGTGCAATTTTACGATATTGTCAGAAGGACAACTTTGAACTACAGGCGGAAAAGTGCCAGGAATTTTTCCCAGTGATTTTGTAGTTTATTTGCTTAGCAGTAGGTACTGGCGTGAAATAAACATTACGAAGATTTAATAAATTGATCCCATCATCGTTAATTGGCGAATATAAAACAGTCTCGTGTTTGATAGTCCAATCAAATTGTATCTAGATTTCGCTCCATTCCCTAACAACGACGGTTTAATTGTAAGAACGAAAGGACTCCATAAACAACTATGGCTAATATGCCATAGTTTATATTCGTTTTATTGATCGTTCGGTGGGAACCTCGATAGTTTACTATAGTATAGATTTATCGAAGTAATGGGACCCGTATCCCGCTCGTATTTTTTTTCTTTCGAAATTATTTTGCACAATTACTAAAAGATATTGATGATAAATTTTATCGCGAGTAAATGAGAGAGCATAAGGCAAAAACAAACGCCCACAGCGGGAATGTAGGCACCTAGTACACATTTCAAAGAACGTACGTATACCTAGTATACACCTTCGCCGACAAAACACGTAAATTATTCAGGTTGATTTGAAGGGTACGTCAAAATAACCCGATGCCGTGTCCCGGCCCCATGAGCTCGAGATGAAATATTGTTTCAGTCGAAAAACACGACACACGTTTTTTCGCTATATTCCGATGTTACTATGATGTAAACTCACGCAATTTTCACGCTAACTTTGCTACGAAATGTGGGAAATAATTTAATTTTACCGGTTGGTTTACTTCCGACAAAGTTACCGGAGTAATTTAGGTCGGCTCCCTGATAAATTTGGTAAACTTTTGCTCATATTATAATATTTTCATGTTCTTTTTCGTGTATTTTCCTACACTTGGTAAGTATATTTACTTATATTGTGATTTCATTTACTATAGACTATAGTGTCGATTATATAATACGAATGCTGTATAATGTCCATCAGAAAGTGAAAGATGACAGTGCAACTGCTTTGAAAAAGCGTGACGCTTGTTAAAAAATATATATAATGACTTAAGGTCTTATAATATAATATGATAAGATCAATGAATTCCTGCATTTTATTCCCGGCTAGGACAAGTCTTATTGGTTTTTCATGGCAACATATTTTCAGTTATAATCTGGAGTGGTAGATAGATTTAGCCTTGTCTTCTATACATTGTGCTAAAAACGTGTGACTAAATGTAAGTATTTATACACCTTTACCTACCACTTCGGACACAATTATATATGTGTTTGATGTGAAGTAATCTGATGAAGATTGTTGATTAAAAATGGTCTGTTTCGTTATAACGAATTTTTCAGGAAATTTTGGTATAAAAAGCTTATTATTGTATACCTACCAAAAGGTAGTGTTTTAATTCATAAAACTAACACAAAGTCAAGGCTATATATATTTGTAGATTATGTAACTTCTTCGGCCTACTATATATAGAATATCAAACAGGTACATTATTCATAAACAAACTTTTGGATATCAATTTTGTATGTCATTTCTCCGAAGATCAATTCAAACAAAACTCGCCCCGAGCTTTTAATAAAACAAACCAAACAAACATCCAAGAACTGTAGGAATACGAAATAGGAAAATATAGCAAAAATATCAAACATTTTCCCAGTGAGGACGCGGCGAAACTATCCCCCTTGATACAAATTTCACGAGGACAGCCAAATACATTTTGCATGAAACTTTAGGCGCAATTCTGCTTTTTAAATGACGTCAGAATGTTTTTATATGTCCCTCATACAATTGTAAGCATAGAAGCAATATTTCGCATTGCACCCAAAAGATTTTATTTACTTTCTTTCTTACTCTAAGTAGTCTAATATCATGAATGTTTTTTAATTTCTTATATGTCCTGAATGTATCTAGCCACGAGGAGTAGAACTTAGCTGTGTATTAATATAGGTATAGGATTCATGGCACACCATTCTCTGATCCTATGTACACAATGTAATGCAATTGAAATGTCGCAATGGTAAAATGGCAGAATAGATATCCTCTTCTAAGCAAACTTCGAGGCGTCGCGTCCTCTTGACTACATTTCCAACTATTTTTGCAAAAATATATTTGCAGCTGTCGATATTTGTTGAGAAACGTGAAATTTTACTCTCTGATGTTTGTTACTAAACTATTCAAGTCTTATTATTTTTTTGGAATTTGTTATGTTTCAGAATAATACTTTGAACGTTGATTGGTGACATGTTTTTTTATGACGATGAAAATGATGATTTGTTTATTATTACTAATTGAATAAATTCATCACTTATTGATTAATGATTAATATTCTACTGTGACTATAAAGCTTTGGTAGATTAGTGTAATCCTTATTAAAGAACCTCTAGGACCTGAGTTTGACGTGGGCAGATATTGGGTTTTTCTGTAGTAGGTACTAAATTTTCAGTAGGAGTCATGAGTAACTGTGCCCGGAATATGCAAATAGGCTCACCCGCTATTACATGGTACCTAAAAGCATAAGTGTTTTTAGAAACGTCTACCTATTTACCTCTAGGGAAAAAATACAGGACGTGATGCCGTGCCGGACCAGAATGACACCCCCCATTGCTATCTGTAGGTGTTGAAAAAGTGACTAAAGGTAAACCGGAACGGTGGGCAGCAGCGCCTTCTGTGGATCTGATATCTTAAACTGCGATCCCAAGACGCCTGCCAAGCGTGGGGATTATGGTAAACCCCCTATAATGTGGCAGGCTGTTTTCAGCAGTGAACTATCCGGCTGATACAGTAACAGTACAGTGATGACATAAATGTTCCAAAGTAAGCGCGTGAAAACATACCACACCACATCGGGTTCTTCTCAACGTTCATCTATCAAGCCAACTAGCAAGTAGCTGGAGTGAGTTTGATACGGAATAGTCCACTTTTTAAATTATCAACTTTATTTTCAGTGAAATAGTAGTGCGACCTGACAACGAAGCACCAAAGAGCAATACCTAATAGATACGTAGTGCTGACAGTAAATGTTACATTAATATTTGAAAGTCACTACACAATCTATTCAGTTTAAATTAGTGCTATCCTCTAAAGATATAGTTATATAATTATTGGAAGATACAAAACAGTTGGCACAGCTCTATATATGTATTTCTCATTTCATGGGTTATATTATAATGGTTGTGTAAAGTAACGATACTAGGAGTTTATGAAGCAGCGGGATATACGTTATGGCGTGCCTTATGATGCCACTGATGATGACTTATGACCAGTAGTGAGGTGTGGGATTGGTTTTGCACGGCGATGATTTGAAGGGCTGTTAGTGGAGGACGGATGCCATTTCGGGGTAAACCCCCATAACCTACGCGATTAAGATTAAACCCAGTGTGTTGTAATGATTCTGTGTAGTCTCATTTGCAGAATATCCATTTTTGAGAGCTGATGACAAAACTATTTTTTATTCAATATGCCAACATGTTATGTATAAAGGCAATTCATGAAGTATTACTTTATAAAACCATTAACGTATATCTATATTTATTCTTAACATATCAAAAACCAAATTTAACAACTACCATGTTTACTTTGTTTCCTTTAAACTACAAATATCTATCTACCCTTAATCTCAAACTTTCATGAGTACACAATTTAGCTGATGGAAAGCCATAGTTATTCAGTTTGGTACATGCATTCAATTTGGGACACTCATACAATGTTGCATGGTCGAGACTTGTTTATTACCTCGGATGAGCGTAATATATTTAATTAAATTAAGAAATTTATTGATACTGTCTCTTTGCTTCGTCGGCATTTAGGTCATTTGGCTCCACTCCTTTCGCAACGTCATTTTGCGAGCACATATTTTGTGAAACTTATTAGTCTGGGAAGTGCGGGTAGAACGTGTTAAATTTTCAATTGTTTAATATTTAGGTATTTATAAAAGCTTATTGTTATCTTGTGTATGTATATAATAAATAAATAACAAATAAATTAAAAAATCTACACCTAAGTTATTCTTTAATATGTTATTGCGTATGATTTTTACTAAGATACTTTTTATTGGCATAAAGAAAACAAGTGATATTGAAAACCAATGTTTTAATTTTTTTGTGACACAAAAAGCTCGACTTATCATAATGAAATAAATTGTTTAAAATCTAAGGCATCTATTTATGTAAATATCAAACAATCTAATGATTCCAATATATCAAAGAACAGAAATTCACGGAATGAGCAAAAATCAAGCACAAAATATGCATTATCTGATATGGATAAGATTTATTCAATTATTTTTCCATTTAATTATATTTTATGAGTATATAATGACTAAGTATTTATTAACAAATAAATTACCCAAAAATCCTGCCATAATAGTAATTATAAATAAAATAACAAAACTATCATCATGAAAATAATGACAATATGTTGATAGGGGTCGAAAAAAAAAATTGTAATGTAAATATACCAAAATAAAATTAACAATCCTTGTGGGTGATGCCGCGGGAAAAGGTAATTCTAAATTAAACTGCAATAAGATAAGCAACATGTATGATAAGAAGCATAACTTTAGGTGAAAACACTGAAAATCATATATTCATTCAGTACTTTTATAGAAAGAAAATCTCAATCTGCATGCTCCAGCATAAAAGCTTTTACAAACGACAAGTAATTGTTTTGTTGTTTTTACAGCTGCGGAAGCTGACATGCAGCCACCCGCAAGATTTTTTATGGGGTGCAAATCGCACTTGTATTATCGTTTATTTTAAGGCATTTCAGCGGTGCTTCGAGATCAAGACAAGTATTTTGAGATTTTGAGCGTACAACTTGTTATTATTTGGTAAGTATATTGAGCTTTTTAATTTACAAATAGGTAACTTCTTGAAGTTGGTAAGTTTTTGAGTGCTCACACTTTGCGTTCGAATATGTCATAAAAGTATTTTTCAAAGAATAGGTATGCATCATATGCCATGAGGTGCCGTAGAATGTCACCACCCATATCTACCCATGGGTGCCGTAAAAGGCGACTAAGGGACACCAGAAGGTGGGCAGCAGCGCTTTCTGAGGAACTGATAACTCAAACAGCGAACGCCTGCAAAACGTAGGCATTATGGCTAACCCCCGGGAGGCTGTGCTCAGCAGTGGACAATCCGATGGACAATACAGTACAGATATGCATGTTTTCAAAAGTTTATGAGATTATTACACAATAAATAAATACAACGTGTAATATGCGCGATTATATTGTGAGAGCCAGTAACTCTAGGTTAAGCCTGTTAACACCTTCGACCACATCATGACTTACCATCAGGTGAGATTGTGGTCAAAGGCTTACCTAGAAGCAATAAAAATACCTATCTGCTGTAATACCTTCATCCTTGAAATACCTACACGAACAAAAAATAAGGGTACATGCGAAGAATAAGCTAGAACTACAATGCGAGGATCCAACACACAAAAACATAATACAACGTCACGTAGAAATGCCGCGATGTTGTTCCCTCACAAATTGGGCGCCTGTCTACCGCGTTCATTCGCATATTGGCTGGTATTGCACACGCAGCTATAAAAATGTGAGCAGTATGGAACATTCTTCGTTCCTCATTGGATAGCTCACGCCAAAGGGCCACAAACATTGAAGGTATACGAAGTTATTTTTTCTTTTATAAAACTGACGGCATTAGTCTCTGGTAACTATATTATTCATTGCCATAATAAAAGGCCTGATACCTTATCGGCATAAAAGCTTTTACAAACGACTACCCTTGTTCAGCATTTTTTAAGAATATCAGGTAAAAGTCTCGCTGTCATCGTATGCGACGACGTTTGTTACTATCAGTCCACCACACAAACATGCTAAAGCGTGTGCTTATATTTCCAGAGCTGATTCTTAGTTTTACTAGGTAGATTTGGAGCCTGAATAGTTGCCGCACTATACCTACAGGTTTGGTAAATTCTTTATTTTCATTCTAGTCGTGAGGCAGCTGCCCCTGTAAGAGGGCAGGGAGAATTTATTTGTAAAACAATGTTACTTTGAAAAGTAAATTCACTTATTCATACTATTTTATAAATATTTAGTGCACACTTATGTAATTACATTCATAATTTCAAACTTTCTGAATAAAAAAAAAAAATTATACGCTATAAATATTATCGCTATGTATAAAGGTACAGAGTTGAGAATGCACTGACGCCGGGGCATCCGGATCGGATTATGACTTATAGTACGTCGCGGGTGCCTCTTGGTGACCGACTAGGGTATCGGCCACGCCTCCGCTGGCCGGTAGCTAGCTTACCGGGATGGATCGGGCGTGTGTGAGGTGAGCAGTACATTTTGTATTAGATTCTGGCCTCTTTTTGGTTCCAGTTCTATTCTAAATAGGAATCGGGCTGGACAGTACGGACTAAGAGAGATTGTTGAGCTGGAGCAAAAGTTTAGTTACCTACGATGGGACTTCTTGAGATTATTAATAAGTCTTGTTTCACTCGTACCCGTAGTTGTTGGGAACGATACTCTCAAAGTTGTTAACGAATATGTCTCCCATCTCCCATGGGATATACTGTTCTTTTCTACAGCTTATACGCTATGCCCTACTCTTCTGACCACAATCTCACCTGCTGGTTAGAGAGATGAGGTTTAGGATAGTAAATTTACTTAACTTGTTGTGGAAACTGACATTTAAAAGGACAGCTTTTGAAGCAGTGATGGCCTAGTTACAATAGCTATGAAATGACGTGCAAGAAGTTCATGAGTGAAATTCCACCTCACGTTTGAGTTTAACTGTATGCTGGAAGGATGTATGCTTTAAAAAGCTCGACTGGCTTGTTACCATACTATCCTCAAATAGAATATCTAATGCGAAGCACCTAACGATAAGTTCTGGCAACTGTCTTAGAGAGCCAGTAATTCAAGGTTATGCCTGTGTAACATCCTTTTCCACACAGTCTCTTTCCAAAATGTGAAATGCCTGAACACACCATTAGATGACAGATTGTCTGTTTGAGCAGCAAGCACCACCATGTAAGACTCTTCAGTTTTGTAGGTGTAGATTAAAACTTAGATAAAGAGATTACCCAATGAAACAACCAGTGTGTTTTCGTTAATCATCACGCAGAGACCCAAAGCTGCTCAACAAGTCCCTGAATCCAGTGACGACTAACATGCTTTCGACGCAACGGCGACTAGGGGCTCCTTTGCCACGATCAGAGTCCCACAATAAGCCATGAAGTGACCTGGACTAGGATTCATGACAAAAGCCAAAACGGTATAATTCACAGAAGAAGCAATGCCATATGAGAACATAGGCACCAACTAGAAAGACCGACGATATTTTGAGAGCTGCAGGGAGCTGTTGATGCATTTAAATGGCATAAACCACATATGGTAGCATTCATTGGAGGAGGCATAATGTTTAACGGTGGACGTCTTCTGGCGGATGGGGTTGAAATGTTTGATGGACAGCTTCAGATATTGGAAAAAGATACTGAAGTGATGATGAAACATGTCTGTTTTAATAAATAGAGAGCTAATCAATTATTTTTTTTTTTTTTTTTTTTTATGCATGATAGGTTAGCCTTTGACCACTATCTCACCTGATGGTAAGTGATGATGTGGTCGAAGATGTTGTTCAGGCTAACCTAGAAGTACTGGCTCTCAAGGATAGATGCCGGAACACACCGTTAGGTGCTTGGCGGCAGATTTTTCTACTTGAGGGTGGTAGCTAGCCAGGCGGGCATTCGCAAAATGCCCCACCACCATGCTATAACGACTGCCATCCTAAGACAACAACCGGGACCGACGGCTTAACGTGCCCTCCGAAGCACGGAAACGCTCAGTAGTAATGTCACTAGCGGTCACCCATCCAACTCATGACCGCGGGCGACGTTGCTTAACTTTGCTGATCGGATGAGAACAGCTAAGTAAACTTCGCTACGAGCGCTTCGAAATCTATAATCTAAATATAAGCAAGAATTACAAAACCACCTCTCAACCTCGCGTATGAAGTTCCTTCAAGAATTGGGCGCCTGTCTGTCTACCGTACCCATTCTTATTATTTCAGTATAAATATATAAATATATATATAGCTATAAAAATATGGACAATCTGGCAGAGTTTTTATTTTTTCTGTAAAGTATAGATTTGAATTAAACTTTAAATAGTGCCGCCTGTATCACAACTCCCTCCTTTTTCAAATTATGATTGATTGTTTTTATTGCTGGTAGTCTAGTTTTGCTTTTTCTCACAGTCCATTACTGCTTTGTTATGATTTGGGAGTTTATATTATTATGGTTTCTACTACACAAAGTACTTATATTTTAAATAAAAGGAATTGAAATGAATATATATTTAAGAATCTATTCCAAAAAAAAACACCATATCAAATGAGTTTTATGTACATATATTTACTTATACTATGAAACATATTATAAGTTGTAATATTTTAACCACGTCACCCAGACAACATAAATTCTGGCAGCAATCACTAGACACGCCCTACTGTCCTTACTGTGGTCATCATTCTGAGCATATTGATGTACACAAACATACCTACCTACATGCCTTACATGTGTAGGAACTATTTTGGTGACAGGACAAACTTTGTCTTATAGTACTATGCTGTATTCTGCGGCAATACTATGATATTCGGACGAGAACGATGAGAGCAAAGTTTGGATAGAAGAAAATAAATATGAAGTAAGTTCTTACATTTTAATAAAAGAAATGCCATGAGATCAGTGTTGTTATTCTCAAGACAAGGACGCTTCTACCATCATAGTAGAACGATCTATACCTAAGTGTCATATTTGTTGATTGAATTATACGTATCTTCCAAAACTAGGAATAGGTTTGATTCTTAAATCATAAGAATCTACTTAGTGAAAAGGGTGCTAAGAATTTCATCGTTACCTTTATATTTATAAATCAATAGTAATGTCGTCGGTAAATCATAATTTGTTAACATTTTTTTTTAACTTACTTTGTGACCGACTATACACTATCTAAATAACTATAAAAACTCTATAGAAAAAACATCTGTCCGAGTCGAGAATCGAATACTAAGTATAAGTTTTTTTTAATACATGAATTGTTCGAGTAAAACAGTAAATCCAAGTTTACAACTGTCCTAGCTGATAGCAACTCTGTTTATAAATTTGCTATTTATTTTTATGTCTTTTAGTTACTGAATGTATTTCTATTCAATTTTGCATACAAGTACATTTATTTATAAAATATGTCCTGAAAGAATTTTATTTACCCTGATTTGACACAATAATAAACCATGCCGACAAAGAACCTATCTGATAATCGGTTCATTGTAAGGTATTTTGTAATTAATTAAGATCAATGTTTGCACATTTATACTCCAGAACTAGAAGTATCAGTGCCTCAGCAGACACATCTACATAATGAAAAATGATAAATAGAAATACCTACCCGAAATCAAATGATTTATGTTCACTAAAAGCAGAAACGTAGCCCAGCAGAACAACTTTTCTGAAATTTTATGTTTTTTATTTTAAAAATATTAGAAACACGTCACGCGTTCGAAAAGTCACGACCTAATGATGCTTTGTGTAGAAACGAAACACGTCGCAGATTCTTCCGATTATGTGACGTGGCGTTTAAGACGGCTTCGAAGACAGCTGAACACACCGTTAAGATTCTCCAGGAAGTAAGGAGATATTATCACTGAATAATTTTGTTTTTTATATACCAAAATGATTATTAAATTTTTACAGAGTAACACTTAAATCTAATAATTGTATTTTAATATACATTTTCACCCGTTTATAACCACTGGTTATCCTACTAGCAATAATAAGATAATGTTATCTAGAAAACAGTAATAATCTTCAATCAACCTTTAATAAAGTAATTAAACAACTTTAAACGGTTTAAATCGCGTATATTTATCATTATTTTTGGCATTGTTGTATTCCTTTAATAAAGTTTTTTTAAGAAAGTAACATCAAGTTGAGCTCTAGACTAGATCTTTAACCTACGAGAGTTACATACAAAATTCTCTACCAAGTATGAATGTTTTTATTTTCAAAGGGAATTTCAGATTTGAAAGCTGGTTGCAGACGGGATGAATTGGCCAGACCAAAATAACGCTTGGACGTGCTTCGAAACCGAAAGGAATTATTTTTAAGTCCCCCACCACAGGAGAATACAAAGATGTTGAAACTATGAATCTTCAGGGCGTGAGAGAACGTAGGTATTAAAGGTTCAACTATAGCGTTAATAGAATAGTGTATGTGAATGGCATGAAATAATTTATATTTCTAGACTCAACTAGGTTCAAAAAGAGGTTTTCAATACTATTTTGCACTCGTGACATTTCTCAATGATTATGAAAGATAATTTTATTTCAATATTACTTTTGTAACTTTTTGTTTTTTATTTGAAATATCACTAGTTTCGAGCTTCTAGCTTGAAGAACAGAATTGAAGCGCTCGTAGCGAAGTTTGCTTCGCCTTTCTTAACCGATCAGGTAAGTTAAGCAACGTCCGCCGCGGTTATGACTTGGATGGGTGACCGCTAGTGACAATACTAATGAGCGCTTCCGTGCTCCAGAGGGCACGTTTCCCTGTAGGTCCCGGTTGTTGTCTCAAGATGGCAGTCTTTACTACCCTCAAGTAGAAAATCTGTCGCCAAGCACCTGTGTTCCGGTAGTTGTCTTTGAGAGCCAGTAATTCTAGGTTAGCCTAAACAACATCTTCAACCACTTTTTTACTTACCATCAGGTGATATAGTGGTTAAAGGCTACAATCAGGTATAAAAAAGAATATTAGGAAATATAGTACCAACTGTGCTATCACTGTAATGATATTTCAACGCCAATCATTATAACTTTTTAATTGTTTTTTTAACAACTATTATTTTAAGCATTTCTTTTCTAATAGTTATATCAGGTAGTAAAGACTGAAGGTAGCCTCTACATATAGCTTTGCATACGTGGTAAGTAAGGAAATCTTGAGAAGTGAGTATCCAATGGCCTAATACACAAAAATACATAAAAAATCCATAAATCAAATTTTATAAAAAACCTTTCAGTCTTTTTTGAGGTGAGTGGCAAGATATACTAGAAAAGCTATCGCATGTGCCTATATGATTGTAATTTGTTATAAAAGATAATTTTCTCTAACTCTGTATTTTCCATTAGCCGGGTTGCGTTTTTTGATAAAAAATCTGTTATAGTTAAAAGCGATAACGTAGCACCTATTTTATATAATTTAAGTAGGTACCTAGATATGCATCAAATCACCAATACTTGACATGGTTCGAATCCCGACCATGGTCCGAATCCCGCCGCGTGCTAGCTTCACCGCATTGTGGATAGACATTTTGCGAATGCCCGCCTGGCTAGCTACCACCCTCAAGTAGAAAATCTGTCGCCAAGCACCTAACGGTGTGTTCCGACAGCTGTCCGTGACAGCCAGTAATTCTAGGTTAAGCTTGTTAACACCTTCGACCACATCATCACTTACCATCACGTGAGATTGTGGTCAAAAGCTTCCCATCAGCAATGAAAAAAAACAACAGGAAGTTAATAACATAAGAACAGAAATTACGACATGAACGCATTCCTAGAGAACAGGAAAATAGATTAATTCTTGCTATAAAGCTCACTGGCCTGTGAAAGAGTATGGAGCAATTAAAAAATGAAATTATTGTTAAAGGGTGGCTTTTAAATATTTCATTATGAAACTTTATTAGAATGTAAGAAAATGCATTTTTTAAGATATTACAGGTGAAGTCTGTTCACATGGTTAAACAAAGAGCACGCATTGCAAAGATGTAAAATAAGCACTTAACTAGTCGTTTTTTTTATTTAAAGCTGATAGGCTAGCCTCGGACCACTATCTCATCGAAAGGTATGTGATGACCACATCATCACTATGTTGTATTTTGTGTAGTTGCTCAGGTTCGCTTTAGAATTACTGGCTCTCAAGGACAGCTGCCGGAACACACCGTTAGGATTCTCTACTTGAGGGTGGTAGCTAGACAGGCGGGCATTCGCAAAATACCCTACCACCATGCTATAACGACTGCCATCCTAAGACAACAATCGTGACCGACGGTTTAACATGCCCTCCGAAGCACGTAAGCGCTCGGTAGTTATGTCACTAGCGGTCACTCATACAAGTCATGTCCGCGGCGGACGTTGCTTAACGTAGCTGATCGGTTAAGAATAGCTAAATAAACTTCGCTACATAAATTAAAAAGGACGATGAATCTTCTCTCAGAAGAATTTGTTTAAAAACGATTTTTATTTTAGTAAATAATACGGGATAACGTCTCGCTGAGCACTGGTGGTGGTGCTCAGCGAGACGTGAACGCGGGCGTCCCGAGCTCTCCTTGAAAAAGACCACCGGATATGGTTGAAACTATAGTCGGAGCTATCTGACTTATTTACGTGAGTTATCCCGTATTATTTACTAAAATGAGTGAAAAACACGTTATTTTTTATAACGATTTTTATTATTATTTTGTTCTGTTTAGCCCTGAACTTAATAATGATCTGCGAACTATCATAAGATAAGATACAAATAAATAATTATTTGTGATTGATGATGTAGTCGAAAAATGGCTGAACTTAGAAAGGAAACTGACTTTCAAAGATAGCTGCCGGAACACATTAGAAGATGTTGATGACTGCACCGCTGATCTAAAGGCGCTGCAGAAATTATTTACTCCAACAGATGTTTTGAACAATATTCATACGTAGAAACGTATTTAACAAATATTTGTGTTTCTTGAATAACAATAGCTAATTTATTACCAATAGTTATTTATTAAACACAATTTTTTGGACTAAGTATAAATCCAATTTTTGATAAGTCTCATTTCTCGTTATGCGGTTCAATCACAAAAGCAAGGTTTCGGTAAAGCTGCGGTGGCATAGATGTGCCATCAGCTTCAAATTTGAAATTGGAACGAATGGAAGACCCCCGGTAATGGGGCAAGTTAGATGAGAGGGAGTAGCGAAAGGGGCTGGGATGGGGTGACCATGCTTATAGATACCGCAGTTCAATTAAATACTCGAAAGGTAATATTTGAAATTAACTTGCTCTTTTCTATATGATTTTCACTTTACCGCTTCGTATCTTGGTATCTCAGGCCGCCGTATTTGTACAAGCAAATTGAGAAAAACTGGACCAAAACCTCACTGTATGTGACCATTCAACATTTCAGTTGAATGGTCACATACAGTGCATGCTAAACATAAGGTTCTCTCAAAGGCTCCTCAATCCTTAAAAGAGACAAATTACAATGAGTAGTTAGAATGGCCACTGGACACTATCATCTAATCAAGCACCTATTCACTATAGGTGTAAAAGACAACTCCTTATGCAGAGGCTATATGAGTAAGAACAAGGTAATTTGTTTATTTTTACGCTGAGGCTTTCTTTAAAAACCAACGCATCTATTGTACCTAGACAATACTTTTGGGCTTTAATTATAAAAAACCTCAATACTTCTCATATGATTTCTAGGACAGTCATGGCGTTGTGAACAAAGACCTCCAAGGAACAAATTAAACTCTACTATACTATGCTCAAATGAAAATAAGGATCAAAGAAATGGAAATTTATATTTAAAAATAACAATTATTTGTAAATATTTTAAGGAAACATTAAATTATTCTCGATCGTGTACTCGAAGTGTCAAGACCTCCTGAGGATGCTTCGTGTAGAAGCAGAAGAACGCGTCGAAAATTCGTCCGGTTTGTCTGCGTGGTGTTTGTGATGTCACGTCGGCGTAATAGGAAAATAAGGCGACTTTGTCAATAGATTTATTTTTGTATGCTTGATAGGTTAGCCTTTGATCGCTATCTCACCTGATGGTAAGTGATGATGTGGTCGAAGATGTTGATCAGGCTTACCTAGAATTATATGTATATAGAATAGAATTATAGATATATTTTTAAAATTAAGTTAAGTAGTAAAAGACAATGCCTACTCCGAGCCAAAAACGCCCGACGCGGCATCACTAGACCGCTCCGCGCTCCATTTGAATACAGTTTTGAATATTTACATCTAGCAAAGTAATAAAAAATAAGGTATAATAAATTACAGGCACAATAGACTGTTCAGATCAGGTGGTACACGTGATAATTCCGTCAAAAACACATAAAAAAACAAAAATATGAAAAAAAAATTACATCTCCAAATGTTTGTTAGGACTAGCAGAAGTCAACCCTAAGAGGTCGTTAGCATTTTTTTTAATAAATCTGTATATTTTTATAATAGTTTTTTAAATTTATATATATTAATGGAATTGTTTTTTAAAGAGATTAATTTGATACAGTTTTTTGGATTTGGATAGCAGTTTTTTTTATTTCATAATATGGCGTCTAAAATGCACCAGTTCTTTTTAAATGTACCTATCTAGTGACAGGTACGCAGCATGTTAAATCTAACCATATATCATTCATTAAAATCAGTTAAGACGTTTAAAAGTTATGGTAGAATAAACTATACTTCGTAGTATGTTGTTAATAAAGGCATAGCGCCTAAAATAAAAAAAAAACAACAATGAAATATATTAATGACTTCATAACGCATCATTGCACCGATTTTAATATACATATATATATATATATATATATATATATGTATATATATATAAAACAATGCCATGCTCTTCAGATAAAAAAGTATATTTACTTAAGTGATTTTAATTCGAAACAAGTAGATACACTTACAAGTTATTTAATTGTATTCAATTCCCGTAATATTTACTTTATTTTATTTCATTTATTGAGGGATAAATAACAGCTACACATTAAGGTTAGGTATACATAGTGTAATAATAATCATCAATAATATAGCACAACTGATAGGGCGTTCGGATAGGCTATTGGTGCCAAAAATAACACTCACAAACGCTAAAAATGATCACACGGGCCGTTCGTTTTGGGACTTCGTGAGCAAAAATATCGTTTTCGCTCACCGTTCGGATAGCTTTGAAAACGCTACAAATGACAGAGAAAAGTGATATTTTTGACCCATGTCTTACCGTGGGATCGTTGTGATCGTTTTTTGACAACTGCTGGTTTGACAGATGTATTTGGCGCGATTGAAGAGTTTCATATGTTTTTTATTTAAGTAACTATCAGAAGCCATTAACAATGAAATAATAATAATATAGGTACCTACTTTTTGTTAATTTTAGAGATTGATTCCATGTTTCGTACTGTGCAAAATTGTTAAAACATTGTCGGTTGTCAAAGTACGTTTTAAGCCGTTCGGATAGCATGCAGTAATTGGTGGTCAAAAATAGCAAAAGCTTCTATCCGAACGCTAATACACAAATGCCACTTTTGAAACTGCTACAAACGCAATCGAGCCAAAACGAACGCACCTATAAATGACTGAATGTGCAGCCAATCAAATACCTTACAACTTGTCTACTTATTATGATGGAGATGGTGTCCCTAACACAATGAGTTCTCTATCGCGCGCTCCGAGAGAGATGGTACAACTTCCACTCTGTCCGCATTTCTCGCCTAGCTTTAGAACAGATAACACGATAGATACCCCACCCCTACTATTCCTTCACTCAGTTTTTATAAAAATACATGTATGGTATCATTAACATTCGACGGGGCCAAGTCTTACTAGGCTCATCTGTTATTAAATATGACCCAAGACAAATGTAGTGAGACCATGGCTCTTATACATCTCTCTCTGCCTACCTCTTCGTGAACATACGTAATGATACATGTTATTTTTTTGTTTAGTTGATTTTGGGAAACAATTAATAATAGTGTGGACATACAAGTTTACATAATATGATGTAGGTATTATAAAGGCGAGAATGATAAACTTAAAATAAATATCTAGTTAAGATACCAATTAATTCTTGAAGTAGCAAATCTCTTATCGAATGTAGTAAAGATGCTTGGTCAATACAATAAGCACGTTTTAACCGACTTCTAAAAATGTAAGAGGTTCTCAATTCTACTGTGTGCTTTTTGTGTATATGTTTGTTACGAGATTACTCCGCCTATTATGAACTGATTTTGACGACTGTTTTTTTACATTTGAGGGTTGGGCATAATTCCAAGTCATTAAAATGTTATCTAAATCCGTGGAGTAGTTTTTAAGTTCGTTATAGACAATTAACTAAAAATATTTTTCTTTTAGTACCTGGATGATTTAATTAACTCTTGTTTAGGGTGAACAGTATTTTAGGCAACTGAATGATCTCATATGCATTACTAAAGAGGGTGAAAAACTGTTTAAGAAAAACATAACCGATTTCCAACACTATAAGTATGAAATTACTTGTGCAAGTCAGACCATGATAATGTGAGTTAAGTGTATTGAAACAGCATGGTACCGTGGGATAATTCATGTAATATATACCTACAAATCTAAATAAATAAGCTACATAAACTCTTTATTGTAACACATAACTTAATTTAAATTTTAGAATTAAACTAAAGATATAATATAACTAAGTGAAACAATGGGCGGTCTTATCGTTTAAAGCTATTTCTTCTAGACAATTTAACAATAATGGATATGATGTAAGTACATGGATAGGGTTAAAGCGAATGTTACTAAATACAAGAAAAAATCAAATAATTTAACTTTTTTAACAAAACTTAAAATGAATTATAATTATAGATAAAAATATACGTCACGTATAATATCTATCAGTTTTATTCAATATTGTATATATGTGTTCAAATTGTTATAATTTAACTTAATTTAATTAAATACATTCGAATAATGTTGCTTTGTACGAATCAGGTTTTGTTACTTGAGAATAAGTTCATGTTTCAAAACAATTAAACATTACCAAGTGAACAGACTTTCCAAAACTTGGAAATTCTAGCGGAAAGCCTTTTTGATATGATTTAATTACTGAGTCTTTGTGTAATAATTAATAGTGTGAACTATTTTGTTCCTGGTATATGAAAAGTGTTTGATAGGAAGGAAAATTTAACATTTTTGCGACCAAAAGGCTGGCTATAAAACTGTCCGTATATAATAATACATTTAAATATTTACCGTATCAATGTATAAATAAATATTCATAGAAAATTTATAACAGTATTTAAAATACATACATAAATAGTTACTATTATAACAATGAATAGATTCAGGCGTTACTTTGCAGGAATCCATATTTAATAAAAACTAATATATGAAAAATATTTTAATAAAACATCAAAAGATATTTAAGAAAAAAAACTCGGTCGTACGCTCGACGAGTCAAGACTTGAGTATGCTTCGTGTAGAATCGAAACATATCGTCAATTATTCCGCTTTGGCGACGCGACGTGGCATTTATTTGGCAAATTAGGCAGAATTGTCACTAGATATATTTTTATAATTGTTATTATTACAACTATAATATTTCATGAAAGGCACATAAGTGCCTGTACCTATAATATTAGATCTGAGAAATACCAGAATTTTAGATCTGATATTAACCCAAAATTATAAGATGTTTAGTAATTTATACGCAGGTTTAATGACTAGCACTTTCAGGTCATTTTCGTTTAATCTTTCTTTCTAGTAATACCAAAATAGGTTAGTACTAAATAGATGTTTGTCTAGATTAGGAACACGAATGGGAACAATGAAGTTGATTGGTTTAAGACATGCGTAGAATTGTTTATGTTCAATTTGTCAGAATTGTCCGAGGAGCGTGAAAAAAACCATCTTCATTATTTGCTTCGAAACATTTACCTATTCATATCTAAATGTATTTTTACTCATTAGGTTTCTAATAAGCTAACTTATTCGATTATCTAGTAACATACCCGTATCTTTAAATTTGGTAAATCTGTTTTATATCTATACATTAACTGAAGTATATAGTTCTATTTTTAATAATAGAACGGTAATTATACACTGGTAGCGAATTTTAGCCTACGAATTTTCATATTATTTGAGTACTCGCATGAAATCATTTAGTAAGCCGGATTTGTTATTTTACAATATATGTAAGCGTTTATTAAACTCCGAACATATCATTGAAACTAACACATTTATCACATCCTATCAACATGACTTCAACGAAAGCAAAAGTTATTGCTTACAACTTAAGTGTACTCAAGTAGTCGTAAAATTTTACCGGCATTTTTGAACAAAATACTTAACCTGAATACTGAATAATTTGTCAAGTTCAGAATCATTTCAAGTATGTGTCACTATTTTAACGACTTACTTACTCGTATTATGTACCTTCCTTAGTATCGTGTTATAATTGTTTTCACTTTAGCTTTTTGTTTCATTGATGCATCAGTAAGGGTACAATATTATTTTGTAAAACGAGAGAAAAATGTTGATGTTAAAGAACCTCCTTTCTTTATTGGCTATTAAAACTTACCGGTCACTTACCGATTATGACTAGTAATAAAAATACTTGAAATATTGTAAGAAGCTGATGTTACGCGTCATTGGCAAATGTTCTATTTTATTAATTAGAAAATTAGTTGGCAGTGCCTATGTAAGTACTTACTTAGCGAAGTTGAAATTACATAAACACTCATTTTACATGAAAATCCAGAGGTACTAATCTCACAGAAAATTGCAATACATTTCTAAATTACCAAACACTTACTAACACATGATCGTATATGATATCTTATCCGCGAAGTATGCTGTTAAATCGAAAATACAAATGTATGGTTCAGGATAACATGATACTTAACATACCTATTTGCAACTAAGCATGTATAATAAAATGAATGGTATTCTGCCTTCCATTTATCTACCTACATACAGTTCCTAGATTAATCACAAATTAAATGCTTAGAGGTTAAATGAGGACGGCGGCGTGTCTATGAAAAAATTATTTTCAAAGGAGTAATAACTCCTTTATATGTAAAGTTTCCTATATCTTTCGAGAGAAACACTAAACTAGTTTAATAATTGATACAAGTTCCAATAACAAGTTTTATTATTATATTTTGCTCTCCTATACAATTTATGTCGGATAGCATAATCTGCTAAACCTCTTATTCGCAAATATTTGACCTCATTCGACTCTCAAAATCCAATAAGCCCGGACCAGTTCAACCAGCCAAAGCATCCTATCTAATAAGAAAACTAATTTAAAACTTCTACGGAGCACAGCAGCGCCAAATGCCTAAAGTTTGGAATCACCGCCCCGTTCCGACCCAAATACGAACCATTCAAATAGCGCCACCTTGCGGCGAACGGCTGAACCTTTTCAATTGCTCTTTTTACGAGTTCCACGCGCCCCTGTGTGCGTGAAAGCTTTACGCACACTTACGCACAAATCAAGTTGACTTTTGTGCGTGTGGTGAACTTTTATGTGCTTGTGTCCCGGGCCATGTACAAAAAGGTTGTCCCGTTTACGTTACGCGTCCCTTGATTATCTAGCGGCTACATAGATGGCATTGGGTGTAGCGTCGTAAGAACTTCACCCACGCTTAGGAATGCTGTTCACTCACCTAATACTGGCCAGCTTTTGAGGCGATTTAGTAAACACGTCTGCACAATATTCAGTCCGGAGCACGTGGTAAAATAAATTTAGGTACGCGAGCACTGTCTGTCTGGCTTTAATTAAAATAGAGACGTGCTGACCACCGCGAGGTTTTGTCATAACTGTGATAAAACTGCATGTTTTTTCTTTCATTTCATTTCCACAGTAACACACCGCGAAGAAATGTAGAACGAAACTGCATTGGTCATTGTTTAGTTTGCCAATTTATACGGGTCGGTTACAGTTCTGACTTTTATTGAAGCATTATCGATAAAAACAGTCATAATGGCTTTTACGGCCAGCCTTAATAGCGATATGTTAGATTTTCACTTCGTTTCCTTGACTTAAGGTAAAAACTAGATCACACATTCTATACATATTCATAAGAGTTCCTGTTTACATAATAGCTTTACAAAAGCGAACAGGAAATTTATGATAAAATTATTGAACAAAAAACTAGAATGAAACATAAAATAAAAATACTTATAGGTGCTCATAGGTTTAGGTACTTAGGTATAGGTATATAGAGAAGAAAAGAAGAAAATAATACTATAGTATTAATAGAATATGGTTAAAGAAATTTACAACAGGAATTATTTTGGTAAACTCTATAAACCACGTTAGTTGCATGAAAAGGCCTATATAGCTACAACCATTTTTTTTTTAATATTTTGTGTATTTACTCAAAAACATCATATAATAAAAAAAATTGTGCGAGGGAAGTTCATTCATACATAATTAGACAATATAATATACATATCCAAATTAATATGCAAATAATAGTCAAAGTAGGTACTCACAAATTTATGAGAGTACTAAGATGTCGAGCAATAGAACAGAGTAGAGGTAATAAAGTACATATTGTATCAACCTCACTTAACATGCAATAAGGACATAAAGAAAACAAAAATAGCCATTGGATAATAAATTCTCCACACTTTTCTCATGGTCTACTTTACAAAACAAATGAGTAAACTCATTAGCTCGCTTTCCAATCAGTCCACAATCATTCCTATCTTGATAATTCCAGCTATTTTGTGATCTAAAATCTTGATTAATCTAGCAACAATAGGTCGGCCTTATCACCACTGTTTATCAAGTTTAATATGCGTAGAAAGTTACCTACCTTATCAACGCTGAAACTGACCTGTTTCGTTATCAGGGTTTGCTCTGAAATAGTTATTGTGTTGGCTATATGGACTGTGCAGAGTTTTAATGGATACGAATATGCTATCGTTTTCAATTTGAATTTGGTTTCAAAGGTATAATTGAACAAAGCGTAGGTGAGTATTACTCACTTATGCAGAGATTTATATAATTTAAATCATAAGCCATGACTTAATAATTTACTGGTTTTTTATCATACATTTTCTCTTTATTATTTCCAGCAGATAGGCGTATAAATAGGTGGGGTAATATAAAACTATTTATTAATTTTTGTTTATAATATTTTAAAATGTAGAGGTATCTCGTTGTCAGTGTGGTGTAGATACATCGCGTTGTATCGTAGGTTTAATCCGTTGGTCGGACAAGTTATTCAGTTTTCTTAGGT
The DNA here is from genome assembly GCA_963890685.1 of Plagodis pulveraria. Lineage (NCBI taxonomy): Eukaryota > Metazoa > Arthropoda > Insecta > Lepidoptera > Geometridae > Plagodis > Plagodis pulveraria. The sequence goes on from OY982956.1 coordinate 13,726,720, forward strand.
GTGTCATGTTCATGTTTAATGAAAGCCTCAGTCTTAAACAATACCAGATAGGTAGCAATAGACTCCTTCCCTCATTACACAAGACCAAACCATATTTGGTTATTTTAACACCTCTGCAAAAGTAGTACTTACCTATGGGGATATACGTGTGAAATTTTTATGATGTTTTAAAAATTACTATAAAGAACAATTATACACGAAAGCACATTTTCCAGATCCAGCTTCTGGTATTAAATATTTTTTCCTCTTTTTATAGAAATATGTAGTACAAATTCTACCACATCGAAAAGGTAAATTTTAAGTAGTATGCAAATAATCATAGACTGAAAAAATATAATAGCAAGTGACTAAGCCAAAACTTACCTATTGAAAACATAAAATGTATTTGAACTCACTGTTTTGTCTCATATAAAGTACTAGCCCGCCACGGCTTTGCACGGGTATTTACAAAAATATTAAATTGATATATAAAAAGTAGTTATTGTGACATAACTATAACAGTTATACATATGGAAATCCGGACTTTTTTGTATAGATATTGATGTTTTTAATAAAATTGTAGTACATAACATTGCTCTATTGTCAATGATTTCCGCAGCGTACGGGCTATAGCGATATATTTGATATTTTTCTACATTATCAAAGTTTTCACACGGATCCTTTTTTGAAAATATATATTATATTATTTTATAGCCTATGTTCTGCTGTTACATACAAATTTACAAATCTTTCCTCTTTATAATATTAGTATAGAAGTGTTAAACTCTGTGGGTTTTTGCATGGATTAATATGTTTAGTTCTATTTTGTCATTATCCTGAAAGTAAAGATTTCTCAAACATATAAAAATGATTGTTTAACATGGCCATTCTAAATTTATAATTTGAAGATATAACAAAAAACTGGTAAACCAGAGTATATGGACATTTAAAGACATAAGGCTCAAGTACATTGGATGCTAAATTTTACAGAGTTGCCAGCATACACTATTCTTAAATGATTGTGGACTTATAGCTGCTCAATTCATCATAAAAATGGAGAAGATTATTTTTCGCCTGGGAGCTATGTTTGTGATACTCAGGCGTGCAAGATCCCTGTCAGCTTAATTAGTTTAAAATAGTAATTATCAACTTAAAGTGCTTAAGTGGTTAGAAAACTCAATCTATCAACATTAAAAACATTGCAGTACTACTTGTTTTCAACACACTATGCGCTTTGCCTCAACGCACACAAATATCCTCAAACCAACATCCGAGGGTCATCGGTGCGACCTCCACACCTCAGCTGATCGGCCGTTAAACATTTACAGCCTATGACGTCACGTCTTTTTCTCCAAATGATTTACAGCATCATAAACCTCCACAATAACTGTACCGATTGTTCAACAGCTAACCGCAATGTTTAAACCCTTTCTAGGTAAGGCCCGTTAATTTTTTGTTCAGTTTTGCTCTAGTTTAAAGGACGATATTATGCAAGAATATGCAAAAAAGGGTTGAGTTGAGACAATGATGCTTTTGTGAGTATTTCTTGGGATGGTATTGTCCAATTTGCGCAATGCGTTGGCGTTTTTACGTGGACTTGAACCGTAAAATGTAATTGTATGCATTATGCTCCAGTTGAAGCAGTTATGTGGAATAGTTTTCAGTTTGTAAAGATAGAGTTAGGAGCTTTTGTGAGTGCGTTGCCATGTGCAGTTGAATTAGAATGAATACAGTTTGAGAATGCTGATGGTACATTACAAATTCAAATTCTGTCTCTAGAGCTAGAACGAAGGGCTTCACGTACCTAATGTATTTAAACTGTAGATATATGTTGTGAAGTAAGAATCTTGTGTACGGTTAGACGAGTAAAGGGTAATATATTGGTGATATATATTATGAAATGCATATTTTGCATTTGAAACATGCCCTACCAGCCGTCCGCCTGGCTAGCTATCACCCTTAAGTAGAATTTCTATCGCCAAGCACCGAACAGTGTGTTCCGACAACTGTTATTGATAGCCAGTAATTCTAGGTTAGTTTGAACAGTATCTTCGACCACCTCATCAATTATTATTATGGTTCGGATAGTGGTTAGATCAATACTGCAATACTCAAATATACGTCATAAAATCCAAAAAAACTCAACCCCTTAGAACCCTTGTAAAATGATTTTGCTATCAACATTATTTACGTTTTATATATCAGACTTAATGATGGATTAAATTTCACCTAGGAGATTTACACTTCTGTTTTTCAACTTAGCATTATAATGCAATATTTAAAAAAAAATACAGAGGAAAATAAACAGTAGATAAACATTTACACACAGAACATTATCATATAACTTTAACTAATCTGGTAATGGATCTTATGGTACAAAATAAGCATTTGACCAACGCTCTTGATGGACACATTATAAATAATTTATTGTTTTCATTTGGTAGCAATATCGGCTCATTTTCGCTATCGTTTAATTGATCATGTTTATTTCAAGGCATCTTCGATCCTTCCATATATAAAATATGAAATATTCCCGCGTATTTACATTAAGTTTTTTTATTTCAGCACAATAATATCACCACCAATAATAACAATATAATTTTATTCCCGCTCTATAAAAGTCCCTTAGAAAATATAAACAAGACAAAATGGTGAAAAGCACGAAAATAAAATGTCTGACTATACCATAATGCCACAGGAGCACGCAGTAACTATTACATAATCTATGATACTGGCATGCAATTAGGCGATCGTATAGATTTACGAAAAGAAAAACATTGGCGGAGCATTTTCAAATAATTGGTCGTAAATTGGCGTCATTAAATTGTATCGAGAAAGATTTCTTCTGGTGTTTTCAGAATTTACTAGAGATACTTTGTTGCCTTTTACTTTCCTCACAATCTCAATACGAAATTTTAGTTATATATCCTCCACATAGAATGACGGTAGATAAATACTTGACTATAATGGCTAACGAACAAACCGTATGCATCCAATAATAAACAAAAAAATGCAATTAGAAGCAGTGATGGCTCAGTGGCATTGGCTATGGACTGTCGTACCGCAGGTCCAGGGTTCGAACCGCACCGTGGGCTTGAGCTTCACCGCATGATGGAAGGGCATTTTGCGAGTGCCCGCCTGGCTAGCGACCCCCCTGAAATAGAAAATCTGTCCTAATGGTGTGTTCCGGCAGCAGTCCTTGAGAGCTAGAGAAATTACAGGCACGTAAGATTTAACAACTATGTCTCAAGGTGACGGGCGCAATCCAATTCGTGACTTATGACGAAATGTTTCGGTTATAGGCAGAGGTTAGTCCGCTAAACATCAGGTGGGCCTCGTGCTTGATCCGTCACAATAACACAAAAAAATAATAGGTATCACAGGGCAACAAAATCAAAAGACCCTTAAGATTATGGATTTTAGTTATAGTCGTATCATGTATAGGTTTACATTGAATACACAAACTCTGTGTTGTACCTACTACCTATATACCAAGCATATAACAAAACCCTATAACGAAATGTATATGTATCAATATATATCAATGTAATTTATAAATCTGAACTAAAGAAATTAACTCAATTGACTTGTTTATTGGCCTGACCGCGCAGCAAAAATTCAATTAGATCTTGAATGTAAAGTTGATTGTATCAAACTGTCAAATAAAATCGATATGTCCACTTTAATTTACGAGCACCAATTGCATTTTTCGGATTTGTATTGCCCAGAACAATCTTCACATCAGCGTATTACGAATTTTTGTTGGCGCACACTGATCAACACGGCAAGGTCGACATAGCCTCCAGTGCAAGCCACATGGTAATTAACTTTACCGACGTCAAAAAGGAAGGCATAATTGAGAACCAATTTGGTTATATAAGTTGTTACTCAGTATTTATGAAACTATTAAAATACATTTTTATTTGTAACGATATTATTTAAGTCCCATAGAAAATTCCTCAAAGTCGGTTCTCTAGTTTGGTTTAAAAAATCTAAATAACCGGAAAATACCTAAGTCGTAGTACTTAATTAAAACCAAATTCCGTTGCACTTCTGTGTTTTATTTTATTTTAATAACTTGTTCAACTGCTGTTTCAGTAATTTAATTTTGTATTTAATTCGAGTGATCCGGCTCGAAAAGTGTGCATTTTCCTTTACACTGCTCACATCACGACATTGTAGTAGAAAATCTGTCGCTGTAGGAAGAACAGGCAGCTTCTGGCAGCTTTTGGCCCGATTGATTAAACACCCAGAAAAACTTCTTACCTAAGTGTAATATATTACAAACTGAACCTCTTAAACAAAAAAAAAACAACAAATAATATTTTTATACAGTTGAGTTTAACAACAGACTTTTTTTATGCACCTGAGCATAGAGCGTTTACAGCGGACACAAACAGGAACTTTTCGACCACGAGACATTATGGAACATTGTTCAAATATCAGTTTCCATTTCAATTAAAAATATATGTATTACTAAATTTATCGTTGCATAACTTTTTCGCAACTGAAGTGAAAATCTGAGTGTATAACTCGGGTTAAAACCCATTTTAGCCGCAACTTAAAAACCAATGTTAACCATATTGGCTAAAATGAATTGTTTTACGCACTCGTTCAACAATCTACTATATTTTATATTTTGTTTATGCCCGGTGTAAGTGGACTAAAACGGCTTTTAAGCTCTAGTGCAAAAAAGCAAGTATTTAAACACGAGTGCATAGTAATATTTTTACATAAATTTTGTCAAAGTGATTATACTCAAAAATTTATAAAATAATCTGTATACATTTAACCTGATATTAGAATATTGTTCAAATATGAGGTTGAATTTGGATTTATTACTTACAATGTCATTGTTTCATTTCCTCGCAACTGAAGTGAAAATCTGAATGTACAACTCGTGTATAAAACCCATTTACCCTGGTCTTTGGCTCGGGTTGCTAAAAACCTCAGCTAAAATTACTTGCACCACAATAGCACATGAATAAATTACGGTTATTTATTCATGTGACAATAGTAAATTGAGTGTTTGTGCACTTTGCAATTTGATTGAATACTTTTTTAAATTATTAACAGTCTGTGGGTATATGGTCTTTCGTTAGTATTTATCACTTGCTGTAAAAAGCTTTATTATTTACCGTTAAAAATAAAAAAAAACTTGAGCTATGTGCGGTTCTGTACGAACAGACACTACCTAGTATATTTATTAACCAAAAACTAGTTTTTCATTCAGTTCGAGATTTTTTGCGCAAATCCGTTTCGCGTTTGGCTAATTTCAGCTATTCGTCATTTCAGTTTAATTTTTCTTTAAGCGATGCAGCTATAACAGGTTAATTCTCTAATTTTCACCTTTTATACAGAATCCGCCATAAAAGACAGATGTTTATCTAAACATTTCAGCCTTACCTAATACGTTTCAAAAACTATTAACAGAAAGACATCTTTCTAAGTAAAAAGTAAAAGAAAATATTACCAATTGTACTGTAATAATTTTTAACCCTCCCAGTACGAAAATGCACTAAAAAGAATATAATATGAAAAAATTATAGACAAATACATCAATTTGAAATTTGAAATTTTAGGGGGTCACGATGGGGGTCCAAAATTGCAAAATTGAAAAGTTCTATCCAAAGGCTGAACATAGATAGAGATATAAGTTACTTACATATCTAAAGTTTCCAGAAGACGGTATTTCTATCGATATATCTAACGATAAGACAGATGCAACAATATCTTGTACGGTATACTAAAACCTCATCTGTCGATAAGTTCTAATGTGAATCAATATGGTTGTTATCCTAAAAAGGGAAATAGTTGTCTAGGGACACCTACCGATACAAACCGTTATTTGTGTTTAGGGACATGTTTCCTACGGGGATAGTCACGAGAGCACGGTAAACACCCTGGAACCAAGCCTGTTGATATTAAACTCACAGATAGAATAAAAAATAGCAAGTGTATGCCAGACTACACTCACCACAACTGATCTATCACTGCTTCAATCAATATTGGGTAACATAAACTATAAATCAATATAAATAAAACGGTAGCAACTACACTATCGTTGGATTTACACGGCATGCTCAGGTACCGTACACATCTTACCGACTAGAAAATATTTTTCTACTCTAAATATATACATGCGTAGTGTCTGAACACATAAATCATGAACTCGTTACTATTTACGAGCGCGGTTAGACGAGCGATTGGAGCTTTAATTTTAGCCAATGACTCAGTGATAAGCACCGGGGATTCCAACTGGCCTGAAATGTTTAGTAAACAGAAAACATGTGAAGTTGCACTATGAATTATTGATAAAGACTAGACTTTATATACACAAATCGTGATATTTTATCATATATACAAACTACTGATGTATTTTTATTATAACAAATTTAAGGGTTCCGTATTTCTACGTGACACTGTTACTAAGACTAGCGGCTTCCGTCTTTCTGTTCTGAATTTGAAGGGTCTTAGTTACCCAGTAGGAATTTTTACTAGAACATTTAGATATGTGTCACAGTATAAAATTAGTTATAATTTAAGGGGTTCCTCGAACGATGGTTTCTTTTTTGCAGATTTTTGTTATTGATACAACGTCAAAACGGTATTACATCAAAAGTTGTATGGTAGTCCAATAGTATAACCGTATACAAATAGTGCATACTCTAAAAGAAAATAACATAGGCACAATAAATGTGTATGACCTGCTTCCTTTGAACGGAGCACTGCAATATGGATTCCGAACCGAAAAAAAGAACACAATTTGTTTTCGTAAATATATAACACATACATTGTGTGGTAGTCTCACACTCACAAACCAAGGGTTTTGCACCCTTGGTTTGTGAGTCCGACTCACATTCGGTGTAGTCATCTGCGCGACAATGTCTTGCGTTTGCACCAATCAGTTCTTGAGGTTCTTATGCTCGTGATTTTGTATCAGTAGGTATGTTTTATGACAATACATTACACACGACATATTGTAGATATGTTTGACGAAGGTTGACCTTTGAGACCAGAGTAAGTAGGTTTGGCTTTGTTGTACAATAGCGGCCCTGACGCCGTCCCGAATTAGGAATGTTCTCGTTGGTAGCATACCCTGTACACCTTCCAGTGATTAAGGACATGATGAATAATCAGACCCGTCGTGATTTCGCGAAGATATGACGTTGATTGCAAGAATCTGAGTAGTGGCATGCTGCTCATTCAACTATACCTACCTTTCTCTAGACGCATTTTAAGGCCATCCAATGTAAAAATATAGATAAGTCAAAACAGAAACTTAAAAACGTTCTATATTTACTAACTAGTGCCTAAGTTTTATTTTAAACTATGATGATCGGGAAAAGTATCGGGAATATATATAAAAAGTACCTATTTCATAATGTATTTTCTTTATATATTTAATGGCCCGGTTGAAAAGCATTTACATTCGGCTAAAGAAATGTGTATGAAAATGCCATTCATTTACTACATTATGGCTTTTATCTATTTTATTATGCCTACCTATCAAGCATCACCTACTTTCTTGTTCCTAGCGCCAAGTTTTTTAGACACCCAAATGTTTTATCTATTGGCACTTAATGTCGCCAGCGTCTGTTATAATTGACTATCAGTGTCAACGCTCCGAAATCAAATGAAGTGTTACCATAAACACGGCCTGAATATTTGTGAACATACGAAAAAAGAATTTTAAGAGCTTGTCACACTTTTTCTAAAATTCTAATCATGAGCTTACGCAATTCAATTTTCTAAATTGTACTAAGTCTTGATTTCGTTTAATTCGTAAGTGTGGTTAAATCCACTTTACGTCAACTACAGTGTCGTTGGAACTTTCACCGCTTAGTTTGTGTAATAAAACCCCTACCTAATCGCTTTCAAGGGCTTTAAGCGGCCATGACCCGTCGTGAGTGTCGGTGTCTGAGGATATAACATTGCGATTGGATGCATAAGTACAATCCACATGTATGACAAAGATAATGATGGTTATAGAAGACATGTTCAAGTTTTACTATCATTTCAGTCTACTGAACAGAGTTATTCTCCGGTCAATGTACGCGAAGAAATGAAAAGTGAACTAGCATAGAACAATACTTACGAAGAACGTACGTTCGTTCTATTGTTCAAAATAGAAGGTTTCGCTGCTCAACCTCACGTCGCTGTTGATTAAAATTTTATCGGTGAAAGTGGAGCTACCGAGATTGAAGCAATCCCATTGAGAGATAAGAATTCGAAGACAATTAAATCAGTCACGTTAAAGTAAGGTTCAAAAATTTGACAGAATCTGTTGGAATATTAAATGAGAATAAAACTGACAAGATAGTGTGTATGATAGTACTAAAGTAGGGAGTTTACGTATACGGTTTTGAGATGAAACCGGTCATGTGTTGGGAGTAAAGCACAGGTGGTTACTCCCAGCCAATGGTGATAGTGTTGCTTTTACCGTGGGCAGTACTCAGTAGATAGATATTAACGGTGAGTTGACTGATAGTAGACGCACGACGGTATAAAGCTGAGTGGGCCTAATTTATTTACTCACTGTTATGCGTTGTCCTTGTTTTACGTTGTTTTGTTACAAGACGATAATGATAAAGACGTTCAAACAATTCAAAATCACGTTCGTTCAGATATTAAAAAATATTAGATTATTTCTTGATATAACAGTTACTGTTCAATGTAATCTAAGCTTTAAAAATCAGTCGTTGCGAGTTATCAATCTGTCTTAGTAGATATATCATTTGGATTTTGCTTTTATTTCATGCTTTCAGACATATCACAAACATTATCTTATCTTTTTTTTTCATAAGCACGTCGTATAAACATCGAATATTTTTTGAGATCATGCACTCATTTGAATATTGATGGTGTACCAACATGTTTCAACATTTGAATTTACATAACCGAGCACTTGTACCATAGAACCAACTTTCTTTTCAAATGTCCGTCGATAAAATTCCAATATCGTCTCCAAATCAAAATTTATTCACCGAGCCGCATTGAAACCTGATAATCTCGAATAGTTTAGCCAAAATCAACTCATACAAAATACGTAAGTTATTATCTGATTCGTGTCGGTGCGATGCGATGTTGCTTGTTCATTAGAATTCTGGTTATTTAACTTTGGGCTTTATCTGAGTTGAGAATAAAGTTGATATTTGGGTTGATGGGCTGGATAGGGTGGGATAATGGGGTCATTTGGCCGGAGCGACGTGTAGCGCACGATATAGGTAGATACATACGTGTAGAGGCGTGTACCCAAAGTGTCGGAATATTGGCATCGTGTATTTGTCAGCTCTCTCAGCGTGTTATCGACATTTTTGCATATCTTATTTTTTATCTGTGTGATAACATAAAATCTTGATTTTTTCAGATACACACAAAAATGAGTTGAATTCTAAAACAAATTGGCAGAAAAAATGTTAATCATCCATAATAAGAAAAAAAATTGAAAAGAAAAAAATGTGTTTTGCTACTTCTGGCATTTAAACTTGTTGAATATTTTTTTCCAATTCATAGTGCATCATCCATGACGTCTTGAGTCTACTGGCCTTATTTTAATAGTTTTATTTATTTATTAACAGCTGACGTAAAAAACCTAAGTAATAGAAGGAAGTAATTACCAACAAAAACAACAGTAGACCGGATAGATTGCGTAAAGATTTATATTTTTGATTCTGATGATATTTGTCTGTGATTTCAATTTGAAGTGTAACTCGGTAGGTATCTATTGAGGTTACAGCTGATAGAGGAGAAAAGGCAAATAACACTCATATTTTGTTCCAACCTCACTTAGCATGGAACAAGGGAAAGAAGAAGGATACGATCCAAAGTGCCTAATAGACAGCTTGCGTGGTATATACCGATACACCGAAGTTGGGGGCTTTAACTTCTTGCTCTACGTAGATACTATAGTATTAATATGCAAGTAAAAATGCATTTTAAATAAACAAACTATTCTGTTTTAAGCTTAGAAACTTTCCTGAAAATTATATCCTACAGTGTATCTACGACCTCCAGTTTTCCCATATTCCGGGTCCGCTATAACGTCCGGATCGGGAGACATAGTCCGTCCATTGCGGGAACCGTAAACCGGAAACAGGGGACCTGATTGGTTAATTTTGTGCCTAAAATTTTATACCATGTACCTACTTGTTAATATATATGACGCCAGTCATGCACTGGTCTATTTTACTCCTTCAATGGCACCCTATTAAAATACATCTGCTTAGAAACAAATCACCGTATAATTTGATAATAGTTCGAAACGTAATATTAGAACGTGAACCTAATTGTACAAAATAATATCTACGTTTCATTTTAATTTATTGACTAATACCAAAAAGTTATTATCAACATTTTTGTGTTTCTGCCTTTGAGGATTCCCAAGATTCTAAATTATCATAAATATAACTAATAGATATTAAAAAGACCTTCAGAAACTGTCCGCTTTTTTTTTTAATCATAGTTAAGCCTTTGACCACAATCTCTCCTGATGGTAAGTGATGATGTAGTCGACCACATCATCACTTACAGGTGACTTAACAGGCTTAACCTAGAATTACTGGCTCTCAAGGATAACTGCCGGAACACACCGTTAGGAGCTTGGCGACAGATTTTATACATGAGGGTGGTCGCTAGCCAGGCGCGCATTCGCAAAATGCCCTTCCACCATGCGATATTCTATCTTTATCCAAAAGTTTTACTATTACCATAGACTTATAGCATCTTATGACTGTCAGCATAAAAACTTTATACTCGTACCTACATCCTTATCAGCCAGCGATCCAATCAATATTTCATAGAAAAAAGCCTCTCAATACTGCAGCGTCAACATTTCCCTCTATTTTCGCAAGAAATAGGTATTTACACGAGAAAATTTTATACCGCCCGCTTGCTAAACCCTCGCAGGGTAAAATGGCGCGTAACTGAGGCCAAGTATTCCTTGCCAAGTATTTTCTGTTTTGAACACAAATAAACCGGGTGCTCTGCTCTGAATATGCTCCACTCTGCAGAGTTTTGTGCCAAGTATCGAGCGGGCTTTATAGAATAGGTACTCGGACTTTATATCCCTGAATAATTAAGTGGGTCGGCTGATTAACTTATTTGGTTAATGAAGTTAGGAATTTTGGCAGTTTAGTTATCTGGCGTGAGGTTATTAGTCGTAGGCAGAGATGAGATTTTGCGACTTTGTTATTATGATGATTTGGGGCGGGAAGCTGGTTCGTTGCATAAAAAAGTGTTATAAGGTAAGTTTTTATATATATGTGAATATACTTTTATAAAACTTTCTTTCTAACCCTTTATCATGATCAAAAAATGTGGTGGAAGTTTTAATAACATTAAAACTAATGATAACGGCAAAGCTGTTTATTAATAACATTTTTTGTTAATATTTTAAGAAAACATTAAATTAATATTTTAATAAATTACTTAAAAAATATATCTTGTGAGAATTCTGCCTAGTAAATAAGTGTTTTATTAAAATATCAATTTAATGTTTTATTAAAATATTTAAAAAATATTTGTTATTTTAAAATAAGGATTTCCGCAATGTAATATATAAATCTATTCAATAAAACTATTTATGTAATAAAAATTGGTCTATTAATAAAACTACTGGTAAGCAAAATTGTGACTATTTGTTTAGGAAGTTTATTTTTTGAGCGTAGAATCGTAAGCTCACGCACTCCGTGATGAAGCTACTCTGAAAGTAGCAAAAACGGGCGAGACGCCTTCTCAAAGTAAAAAAAAAGAAAGAAAAAACCTTAAGTTAAATCGGCTAAAAATGTCCTTTAGTATGTGTCAAAGTTACGTTAGTTTTAATCATTTATTCTTTTTTGAGGTTGTAAATATTATTTAATACCCATCATTGTCAACAACACAGCCGATGCTATAAAAAAAAAAGATGCAGAGAATTAAAAATCATATCATGAAAAATAGTAAAAAATAACGATACTTTGCCAAATAATATCCCTGATCATTATTTGCATTATTTTCTTTCGACACCGTTTACGGGTGATATTGTAATTGCTATTATAAAATGAGACCACCTGTACAAAGGCTGTAGGTATCTAAGGTTTATTAGCTGTTGCAATATTGCCGAGTAAAATTTTCAGCCCAGGTATATTTTTGAAGACTTTGGTTTTTTTACATCATCTTCACTGGTATTATACATTGCTTTTTTTTAAAGTTCTCTGTTCTTCATAGTTTCAAATTCAGTCATGAACCCCTACTTGAAAAGGCCACTTTGCGTAAAGCAAGTGGAAAATGAACAAAAGAATGCTAATGTATACCAGAAAATAGTAAATTATTAATCGTAAGTGTTCGTGGATCTGTATCGTAAGAAGAATAGTAAAAGCGAAAAACAAAACTTTTAAGTTTTTTTTTTATATACAATACAAGCAACTGTCACGGGGTAAGCAATTTATACATTTTTAGAGCACAACATTTTTCACCTTGAGCGAAAATAAGACCCGTGGATACGTATCTCGGTTTTACGCACCACGGCACGGGTGCCATAACCACTGGACTATTGACGAAAGCTCGCCGGAGCCGAATTTTGTGCTCTAATTGTACTTGTTTAACCGTCATAGGGGACGGTGCGGGCACTTGACCCCTTTCGTAAAATCATTTCTGAGCTGATGCCTCCACTCTATAAGAAATGGATATAAATTACAAAAATACAAATATGCGTGAGGAAAAATTTAAGTCATGTGCGGGATTCGAACCCGCGTCCATCCACCCCTTTAGCCGGAGTATGTTCTAACCAATTGAGCTAACATGACAATGAGTCATAACAATTTTTTTCCTATCGTTCTTTAACCATCGTATTGGGATGGATTTGAAATGTAATCCGCATAGCAGGCGTTATTGCAAACATAACAATGTTAAATTGAATATAATTGCCAAGCTTCACATTCAATATTATGGTACTTTAATATTTTTAATTCGTCCTCATCTTTAAAATCTTGGCGAGATCTGCAATCTTATGGTGCACAATGGTACAAATGATGCACAGAATTGGGCTATATGTGATTCTTGCTGAGCGTGCGATAGTGCTTCTTATCATATTTAGAAATATAGAAGGATACGCGAGTTATACTAGTGTTTAAATAAGCACTTCTTTCGATGAGATGAAGTCTAGTAGTCTGGTTAACGGCCACAGCGTCCCCTACGGCGGTTAAATTGATACAATTAGAACACGAAACTCGGCTCTGTCGAGCTATTCTCGATAGCCAGTGGTTAAGACACCTGGTCAAAACGAGGCACTAGGGATTGATTTTGAAGCGCTCGTATCGAAGTTTGCTTAGCTGTTCTTAACCAATCAGCAAAGTTAAGCAACGTCCGCCACGGTCATGAGTGGGATGGATGACCGGTAGTGACATCACTACTGAGCGCTTCCGTGCTTCGGAGGGCACGTTAAGCCGTCGGTCCTGGTTGTCATCTTAGGATGACAGTCGTTATAGCAAGATGGTAGGGCATTTTGAGAATGCCTACCTGGCTAGCTACCACCCTCAAGTAGAAAATCTGTCGCGAAGCACCTAACGGTGTGTTCCGGCAGCTGTCCTTGAGAGCCAATAATTCTAGGTTAGCCTGAACAACATCTTCAGCCACATCATCACTTACCATCAGGTGAGATAGTGATCAAATGCTAACCTATCAAGGATAAAAAAAAAGATTACCCCTCGAGGAGAAAAATTTGTCAATTTTAATTGTATTCTCTTTATTAAAGTATGGATATTTTTTTTTAAATATATCTGCTGTATTACTAATACATTACTTAGACGCTACTGTGATTTATTGACACAACTTCTATATGTCTTCTTAGTCGAGCATCGTCTATAAGCTCGAAATAAAAAAAAAATACAGCCTGTATATAACGAAATTTCCAGAATTTTAAGAAGAGAGAAGCAATTTTAAGATTTAACTCTGACGAATCGTACGAGTTGAATTAAAAACTAAAAATACTGTCAATAAAACACAACACTTTTGGCAGCAAGACATACAATTTAACCTGTTTTCAGTCCGGTATTCAGAGACATACGAAAATACGTTCCCCAATCTTGTCGAAAGGTGTTCCTATATCCGTTATCAGTCAATTAGGGACGTTACGTAACACAAACACATCGTAAATTAGGCTTCACACAAACACACTTAATGAGGATACGTAAACACCGTGATGTGAGAGCACTTGTAGCCAATAAGCGATCTGATCGGACGCTTGTACTGATTGTTTGGAGATGGACCCTATTTCTTGTTACATGGTATTTGTTTGGCGTAATTCTCGAGGGTGATTGGGGGTGTTAACCTTGAGGGTAAGGTGTAAGTCATGAGATCACTGAGAATAAATAAACGCAAGAAAAAAAAATTGTGTTAAAATATTATGTTGAATATTTTAAAACCGGTTCATATAGAAATTTTACTAAAAATAATACGAGTTTCGCAAATCGACGTGTGTTACGCGATATCTTTACAGGGTGTACCGATTTTGATGATTTTTTTTATATTCGAAAGCAAGTGCTGGTCATGTACTGTACTGTACTATATCAGCCCGATAGTCCACTGCTGAACACAGTCTTCCACAATATAGGGGGGTTTGCCATAATCCCCATGCTTAACAGGCGTCTTGGGGATCGCAGTGTTTTACCCTTAGTCGCCTCTTACCACACCCACGGGTAGAGATGGGGGGTGACATTCTAGCCGGGCTCGTGGCTTGTCATATAGTCCCATTAAAATTTGAGTGTGATCTGACGAATAGTATTTGCTTTATCCTTATATTGCGTATTTTAAGTTTAAAGTAGTTCTTTTTTGCTAAAATTTTTCATATATTAAACATAGACTCAAATAATCTACTAAAAAGAGTAAAAATACTTCGAGAAATATCTAATGTTTTGCCAAAATAAACAGACCATTCGTATCTTTAACACTCGCTACTCTCATCTATTCTTTAGAAGTTTCTAGACGAATCATCGTGTTTGTTCAAAAGCAAGTGCCCGAAGAGTTTTACTTTAAATGCTTAACCACCATACGGTGACCTCTTAAATTTTGAAGCAGACCTTCTTAGTTGTAGAGGAAGATGAATATTTAGAAACGCAAGGCAGGTCTCGTTGGAGTGGTTGTGTATCTTCAAGAATATCAGTTGGACAAACATACAGTAAGGGGGTGAGGTCGGAAGAAATGGCTGGGAGGGGTGGTGTTTACTACGCTCTAGGGAGGTGAGCAGAGAAATGAAATTGGCAGATATTTCGGCTATGCGACACACACGTGTAGGTAAGCTTCGCATGCAATGAAAGTTTTGCGAGGTTTTTCCACTTTCGACACGCTCTGAATAAAGTAAAAGAGGTAGGTACAACCTACGTTTATATTTATGTTGGAAATGAAAAAGAACCCTTGTGTTATGCGTGCACGGCGAAGCACTTACCTACAAAAGTAAATATGAAAACGTAATAACATCCAACAGAAAACAGAAAAATGTTGGGTTTTTGTCGAAGTATTCAAATTTGTCGGACCGGTGAAAAATATAGAATTAATGAATAGATTTTGCATCTAAATTACCAAATTTTTGTGTCATAAACATATCAAACTGAATTTTGTAATGATAATTTAGGATTATTTTAATATCGATAACCTCTAAATAGCTACTCGTTTACGATCAATAGCTTCTCTTTTGTCACATTTGATAAATTAAGTTAATCTATTGGTCTTAACTGTTTTGAAAGAAAATACCCAAAAGTTCGTATAAATTCTTCGTAGAATTAAATATACCTATAATAATTCGATGAGGTGGAATTAAATACACTTATAAGATGCTTACTAACAATAAAAAAAATGTTATAACTAAATATCTTCACAAACTCATGTGGTTTTATCTCAAAAGTTGGATTAGTTTTCGTATAAGTTTGCAACAAAGTTGATATTTTTCTTCGGCTATGAAATACGAGTAATAGACATGTTTGTTCCCTTTGAGAGATTGCTCTCCAACTTTGCAAACATTTTCGCTAAAACCTCTATAAAAATATATTTACTGCATAAAAATTTGTTGAACAAACTTTTGTTATGGGGAGTAAATACAAGAAACAAATCATAAAAATGTTATCCTTTATACCCTCTCGCTTATTATCTTTGGTAAAAACAATACTAAATAAAATCTCGAGTATAAGCCAACCGCTTTGATGAAAGTGCAATGTAGCCATTTCATCAAGAAAGGAAAGCGAGAAATAAAAACATCCATTTGCAAACGAATACTAAGTTCTTTATTTAAATTATTTCAATTTAGCGGAGCTAGCTCGATCTCGAAAAATTCGTTCAGATAAAAATATGATATCTAAGTCCCACAGAAAACGATATATATTTATATGAATCATGTAAATGATTTATATGAACGATATACTTAAATCATGTTATAATTATTTTCAATACACATGCTTGTAGAAGCTTTATTATTGAGGTGATATTTGTATCAAAATGGTATACTTTCACGCTATTTTTAGTTTACATTTCAGCTATAAGGGATGTCACCAACTCTGCACCAAGACCAAGGGAATTGTTGTTTAGTTCATTCGTTTAACGTTAATTATGGTTATTCTAGGAACGGCTACATATAAAACAAAGACGAATTTTGCCTATACTGAGTCCAAGACACGAATCAGATAGTAATCTTATTGCTCAAGTATAGTTAGTTGCTTACGTCATTATCTTACCTTTGTCACCACGCCTATGTTATCTTTATTCCTGTGTAATAAGCGAAATTAAAAAAAAATAATGATCAGTATTTTTTTTACCGCATGTCTTGAATGTCATTATGTCTTGAAACAACTACAAATTATTTAGAAAAATTAAAAAAAACCGACTGATCATTATTTATTTTCGTTAAACGTATAAAACGTTCCATTGAAATCTAAACTACAAGTTATATATATATTAATAGTAATATTGTGAATGTTTTTTAAAGCCCTTAATTCCTTATCATACCTCGCTCAATGCTTTGAAAGAAAAATTTTCTCACAATGTAGCGCCTAAAATCCACCGATTCGTTTTTTTTTTCATGTATCTAGTTTCACTTGAGGTATTAAGATGAATTTTACGATACCACATACATTAAATACGGTTTAGCCGATTAGTAGTTCTGGTGGAATAAAGAAATTCACAAACATACATACATGAACCCTGAAAACATAATACTCTTTTTTGGGCTGACGTGTAAATAGTCGCATTGAACTCGTGCTACGTCAATTTCTCCAATTTGGGATTTATCTATGATAAATCTTGCTTACGCCTGTAAAGTTTTGTCACAGGTGACAGAATACACCGTCAGCTAAGGCTCGATCTTACAGCACCGTACTCTCCAATTGACATTCCGCATTCGTATTATAATGTACTTTAGTAAAAGTATATTTTAGTTGTAGCTATATAGTGCCTGCAGCGGTGTAGGTAGGTAGGTATGTATAACTTTTATTTGGGTATAACCGATTGTAACTTGAAACTGCAAGTCAAAGTGACACCTGAACAATGTATACCTACGCCTATAAGATGGTTATAAAAGGGTATCAACGTATACAGCTGTCATACGAGAACAATATAGCAATAACACTAAACTAAACAGGCAGGTACGTGTCTATATACGGGAGACGTAATTTCAAAACGTCTCCAACAAAACCATTTGACAATCAAATTGAACGCCTCACACCACTCGACTCATTTCCTTTTTGTTACGTAGAACGGTACTCATTTACATAAATTTACCTATTGTTATTCTCGGTACGGCTTCCATCTTGCAGAGACAAATGAGATCTCACAAACTTATTTCGAAAGGAAATTTTGTTATACGACGAAATAGGCCGTATCGGAAACGAGTTAAATAACAGAGCCTCTTTTGTTTTGTTTTAAAGGCTCGAGGAAAATAACAAGCCAGCGGAATATTGATGAGGTCGGTCTCTAGATTGGATTTCAAGGAGATTGTATTTTATATTTGCGTAAGCGTTTTAGTGGCGCTCTCGGCGTGGGTTTCGTTCCTTGTCAAATATCGAAGGATATGAATATTTTAGCCCGAGTAAAATATTGTATCGCGAGTGCGACATATGGTATATGTGCAGGATAAAATATTGGAATACATTTGTATACATCTATAAAATTGTGAATATGAGACCACTATGACCTAGTTGACCAGCCAAATTGGATTGATCCATGTCTGCAGATTTAGATTTGATTCCTTTTGTATAATATACATATAACTACTAAGATGTCCTTTTTAATTTTACTAGAAATATAATACCATGAAGTTTGGTTAACACATAAAATATATAGCTAGTTTAAACAAAGGTAAAGAATTTTTGGTTTTTTAACTACTTATAAGAAATACTGTGACTCTCTTTTTAAATTAATATTTTCAAATAAAGACCCATCTAATCAGTGTAATGAAATCAATACCCGATATCTGCCGGTAGATTTCCCAAATATAAAAACGAAAGACAAGCTCTAAATCTGAATTCATATCATGCCTTATCTGAACGGTTTCCGAACGGGTAAGCCCGACCATAACGTATGTACAGTATTTCAACTTTCATTAGTTACAAACACAATCAAATTTTAAAAATACAAAGCACATATGGAGATTAGTCTACCCGCAGAGCATTATACGAAGCAAAACCATAGTCGTGGAGGCTGGACACCGTAAGCGTCCAAAAGTTGAGTGCCGCCACACCCTTTCCGCCTTCAAAAAAACACTCTCGGCAACGAGTTCTAGATCAACAATAGATACAAAACTCATTGCAAAATTCTCAGCGCGCTCTTTGAGTGGCGGCTACGACCTTTTGTTTGTCCAAAAAGCGTGGATATTACAGAAAATATTACATCAGATGGACGCGGGTGTGGCAATTAAAAATTTTCAGCACAAATTTGCTTAAGCTATAGTTGGGTAGCCTAAGCGTGAGTACGATGTAAAAATTCACTATCATTGAGAAGGAGTTCCAGATATTAATTTGATAATAGCAACAATTAAATACTTTTTTTCCTATTAATGAAGCAGTTATGAAAACCTATAGCACGGATTTGTTGCCAGAATATTTGTTCATAGTTTATATTATTCTGAATCCAAACAATGATCCTCTGCGGAGGAGTTCACCTTTAAAGTGATCAAAATCAAGGAAAATCTCCATTATATGTCGTGGTTTAGTACAGTAAACATAGTATAGTTGAACATACTACGGCTATTATCATCGCTGGCTGATTAAATCTTATCGATCAAATTAATATTCATAGCAAAATAGCTGTTTCCTGGTTACTAGGACGATAACAGCAGTATGCAAATATAACTGTAAAAAGTGCAGAAACACCAAACAAAACATCACAATTTTCTGTACCATTTTAATCAGCAGCGCGCCTCATTTTTGGCCATGCCCTATCTCAGCTTATTATCTTTTAACTGTCAAAACATGCAAGTTAGGGTACTGTCAACATTATTCGTTACCCCGACCGTGTATAGTATACCCGAATAGCGGTAGGATACCCGGATACCCGGGTTACGTGCATCTGCGTCGAAAAGATCTCATTTACTTTACTGCTCCAATACCTATGTTATCTCGCTGGCTGATAGCTTTTGTAAGATACGTGATTTATTAAAAAGGTTGATTGGTTCGGGAAATTGATTTATTAAGGAAAATACAGTCACACTTATGTTTGGTGTAATATAAACATGCAACACAAGTCTTTTGATAGGTAAGTACATGTAACATTACTATCGATACGGCGATAGTATTCTACATATGTATATCTCTGTATACAATTACGTTTGTATATGAGTAGGTGTGTATACTGAGATATTTCTGCTATCGGCTATCTATATATTCTACAAAGGCAACTAGGTATACAATTACGTTTGGATATGAGTAGGTGTGTCTACTGAGATATTTCTGCTATCGGCTATCTATATATTCTACAAAGGTAACTAGGTATACAATTACGTTTGGATATGAGTAGGTGTGTCTACTGAGATATTTCTGCTATCGGCTATCTATATATTCTACAAAGGTAACTAGGTATACAATTACGTTTGGATATGAGTAGGTGTGTCTACTGAGATATTTCTGCTATCGGCTATCTATATATTCTACAAAGGTAACTAGGTATACAATTACGTTTGGATATGAGTAGGTGTGTCTACTGAGATATTTCTGCTATCGGCTATCTATATATTCTACAAAGGTAACTAGGTATACAATTACGTTTGGATATGAGTAGGTGTGTCTACTGAGATATTTCTGCTATCGGCTATCTATATATTCTACAAAGGTAACTAGGTATACAATTACGTTTGGATATGAGTAGGTGTCTCTACTGAGATATTTCTGCTATCGACTATCTATATATTCTACAAAGGTAACTAGGTATACAATTACGTTTGTATATGAGTAGGTGTATCTACTGAGATATTTCGGCTATCGGCTATATATTCTACAAAGGTAACTAGGTATACAATTACGTTTGGATATGAGTAAGTGTATCTACTGAGATATTTCTGCTATCGGCTATCTATATATTCCACAAAGGTAACTAGGTATACAATTACGTTTGGATATCAGTAGGTGTGTCTAATGAGATATTTCTGATATCGGCTATCTATATATTCTACAAAGGTAACTAGGTATACAATTACGTTTAGATATGGTTAGGTGTGTCTACTGAGATATTTGCCTTCATATTCAAGAAATACTACTGCAATGCTGTAGTTGAAGACTTACACAATAGGTCCGAAGACCGTAGCGTTTCGGACGGAACATCGACAAGTTAATGAAAGGCATTTGTATGTAACGGACTTAAGCAAGCTTCCTCTTGGGTCCAATAATATAACTTACTACGTGTGGGGATTGCAACTCATTTATTGTTTGGGAATTTATATGTTTTTAGCATATAAGAACTATATTTATAATTTTTTCTTCTGACTCTGGGTGAAAATAATTACTTTGTTAGTGCCTTAATTATATTAATAATAATAGGATATTAAAAGATTATAATTCCGTACTATTTATAATCTATTTAATAGTAGATTCTAAAAAATACCGAATATCAATTTTTAGGCGACAGATTTTCCACTTGGGGGTGTTATTGCTTTTAACCATTAACAGAGAGATTTTCCAATTTTGCATGGTGGTAGGGCCGCCAGGCTAGCTCAAGTAGAAAAACTGTCGCCAGGCACCTAACGTTGTGTTTCGGCGGCGGTCCTTAAGAGCCAGTAATTCTAGGTTAGCCTGAACAACATCTTCGACCACTTTATATCTATATTGATTGTTTCTATTTTTAACCGTAATACGCAGTATAATTTCATTAGAGCGTGATATTCTACTATAAAACGTTATATATTCTCCATGGCAACATTTCTAGAGTTAGGTAGCACGATAAAGCTGTTATATTGAATGTTTCATCAAAACGAACCTGTCATTAAGCTCGTTTCTAACTAGTTTTCAGTAATTACCATGGTATTAATTAAATATTTTTCTAAACCGGCGGTATGCCTTTCTTAAGAAAATACTATAAACTGTATACAACACTACAGCTACTACAATAAAAGCATTTAGATCTCTATAAGTCATTGCAGACTCATAGGCAGTCCAAATTAATTAATAATTAATTTGAATTATTCCAAGTTAATTTAATTACAATACAATTATTTTCATGTCAGTATTTGATGTTAACGTCTTAAATTTTCGTACTTATGTATCTACTTATTGTAGTATAATTTAACATGCAAGAACGTTTCCTAGAAATTTCTTTTCATAAAACCACTTCTAAAGCAAGTGTAGCGTCAGCTTATAAGTAAATTCACAATCATAATGTCAACGTGGGTATGGATTCTGTAGATGCTATGGATAGCAACATCAGTTTCCATAGCAACACGCAATGAACGCGTAGCCATTCCAGCCCAAACGGCCGCCCGTAGAGTTGCCGAGAGGTGGCCATTTGGCCGCTCTCTCACTCCGCCTTCGTTCCATATAAAGCGAACGTCAGACTAAGGCTCAAACACACCACAAACGAAAGCGGAGCGTTAGCGAACTATACAGATATATGAGTAAATTGCAAAATTGTTTGAAGCAGGTTTCGTCTATGCCCAATATCTTGATATTATATACAATACGCGGTACAATGGGTGTAACATTCTTTATGAGATAATATATGGCAATGATCTGGAAGCCAGTTTTACGTTAAGCAGTTAAAATAAAAACTCCTCGGTACTGCACTGCATTTTTATATATTTTCATACTTTAAATTTACAAAGTCTGTATATATTTGAAAATATTTTGTATGTTAGTAAAAATATTAGTAAATTTAAATTAAACAGTGACAATCACTATTACAACAATAGGAATAAAGATAAAATAACGGTGCCAGGTCTTAGATTATCATAGACAAATCTCCTTCCTTCCTTCCTTCTTCCTTCTCCTTCGGTACTTCTTAGGTAAATTGTGTATGGTTTTATAATAAACTTCCTAAATACAACTCTTGTAATATACAACGCTCACAGAAGGGAAATTCAAATTACACGTGAAAAACATATTGATTAAGAAATCCTACTATACAGTTTGTGATTACTTAAATGACAAAATGCCTGGTCAATTTCCGCCTCTGCCAAGCTATCGCCTGTCACCTACGTAATTTAAAGAAATACTGTGATATTGTACGTATGTATTGTACATACGTAAGTATGTAACAATGTGTTACATACTTACGTACATACGTAAGTATGTAACAATGTGTTACATACTCACGTATGTTACACATTGTTAAAAGATTTGTTATATTGTAAAATATTGTTACAAGACGTTTAAAAGAATGGCCCCGAGTTTCTTGCCCGTTCTTCTCGCTCTATACATTTTTTTTCTGAACCTGTCAGTACAATGTAGGATATTTCAGTACTAGAATTTTTAATTGACCTTCATAAGCGCGTCGTAGACGCCTAAATTGAATAAATGGTTTTGACTGTCATGGTGCCGACTTCAACAAGTTATTTCACACTTTTGAGTGTTGAAGTCAGTTCCATTTTTAGGTATAACTAATTTATATTAACTTGGCCCACATTCTTACCTCCAACACGATAAATATTAGAACGAAATCAAACTTAAATTGAAAAGAATAAGTACCTAATCAAATAATACTAATATAACTAATAAAGTTATTTGTACAACATTAACTGTCTTTTTTTTCAACATTGTATTTGACAGGCATTTTACACGAGACATGATTACTGCAGGTTCATATGCCGCAATAATAAAGTATGAACGGAAGATTTGATTTTAACTTTTTACCGCTTCGCTCCGCTTTTAGTCCGATGCTGACTTTAACCGAACGCAGTTTTCAGCCAAACTCGAGAAGAACATTTTAGCCTTGCCTCGTAAAGAAGACCTCGGTTCTGGGTATAAGGCGCCTACTATATAATTTCACCTTGCTTATACTGATATTATGTATATTTAATTTGATTATATGATGATGAATATATGATGATGAATTAAAATAAATTTTATTTATTAATAAATCAGTTAAATTTTAGTATTGTTAGGTTTGCAATAACGCCTGCTGCGCGGATTACATTACAAAATCACAAATATACGATAGGAAAAATTTAAGTCATGTGCGTGATTCGATCCCGCGTCCATCCACCCCTTGAGCCGGGGTATGCTCTAACCAATTGATGTCATGTTAGCTCAATTGGTTAGAGCATACCCCTGCTCAAGGGGTGGATGGACGCGGGTTCGAATCCCGCACATGACTTAAATTTTTCCTATCGTAAACATTATCTTTCTGAAATGTTTACATATACAGGTGTATTTAACAAAATTAGATAAAACTTATGATGGAAATAAAAACAATAGGTACGGGAAATTATCAGAAGCAGCGTTAAACGCTACAGTCATATAGTATAGGAATATTATTCAAGTTAAAACGTAACTAAAAAAATATTAAATACCTTATCAGAACGATTGGTCGATGCGACGCATGATCAAAATGCTGGCACCTATTTGGCTCAAAGAATAAGCATTGCAATTCAACGGGGCAATGCTGCCAGCATGCTGGGCACGCTGCATGCCAACTGGTAGTGGGCTGGAGCATTTGGACTGCCTATGAGTCTGCAATGACTTATAGGGATCTAAACGCTTTTATAGTAGTAGCTGTAGTGTTGTATATAGTTCGTAGTATTTTGTTAATAAAGGCATTTCGCCGGAAAAAAAAGTTTAATCGTTATATTTCCTTACTCTTTGATTGAAACCATTCACTTAATAAACAACGTGACTAAACGCATGTTTCTTTATTTATTAACTAACTTAACTCTTTAATAAATAAATAGAAAAAAAATAATAAGGTTTGAAACATGAAACCGCTAAAATTCCTATAGTAATAAGAACAATAGTACGTAATGTAAACCCGTACGGTCATAATAGAGTGCCGTTTTTCAGTACTGTATCAGTCAGATTGTCTACTGCTGAACTCAGACTGAGTTCATTTCCGCCCAATAACAGGAGGGTTTGCCATAATCCCCCTTGGCATGCGGCTTGGGGATCGCAGTACAAGGTAGCAGTTCCTCAAACGGCGCTGCTGTATATCCTGCGGTATTAAGCACCCTTAGTCGCCTCTTACGACACTCACGTGAAGAGATGGAAGGTGACATTCTAGCACCCCACGGGTTCCAGTTTTTCAGTAACCTTATATATAAACATGTTTTTTAGCATGATTAAGTTGGGTCTGAATGAATTTGTCCGAATAAAACATTAATTTTAACAGGTCTTGCCATTGTATCGGTAACGGTCCCATTGCAAAAACAGTAATGGTTAGCCTATAAGTTTGTTAGTAAGCAACCATAGTAACCATGGTAGGGTTCTCATCTCGAGAACCTTCGTTGGAGACATCTAAATTCAAATTTTTCCTTCACTCGACTCGGTACCTTACGACCTTCCTATCTGCATAAACCAAGATGAATTTCATTTTATAACGTAACTTGAGAACTATTTTTACGCAAAAGAACGTAAATCGATTTGTGTTACAGCCCTGTCGTGATTTGTTTATGTTTATGGAATATGCTATCGATTTTTACCTACCTACTTTTATAGAAGAGATATTCAATGACACACAATTTTAAGTAACATTTGTGCTTTTATTAACTTTACAGCGTAAAAATTCATTATTACTACATCCCCTGGGAACAACTCTTTGCTTCTTCTTATGGAATACTTACTTCTTCTCATTGAACTCAAAACTCGAGATGCTTAAGCAAAGGCTGATTATCACCAATTAAAATATTGTACCAATATTTAACATAAAATTTATTAACATTTAAACTGCTCCATTGAGTCTTTGAAACATTTGTGAATATTTCTAACCATCGCATCTTCTGAAATCTATTTATAATCAAAATTCACTCAAGATACCTCAAAACCCTTATCATGTCTTACTATAATATAACATCGCTAACGTTTTCAATGAAACTCGATATTGCCTAATTTGAAATCAGAAAGGGCTGCCTTCTGTCATAATGGGCTATGTTGTTGTTTGTTTACCATTTCTATTCAATATTGTAACAGCAAAACGCACGCTAAGAATATTAGCTCATAAATAGGTACTTGGCAACGTTTGTTTTGTTTACGGGTAGAATGTACCTTTTTGTGTAGCTAATCCAGGACTGTATGAATCATTGTACCATATTTCTTTCAAATCAACCGCCTCCGTTTGAACGTGAAGTGAAATAAAACACACATAAAAATAAATGTTCCCATGTGTGAAATATCCAAAATTAAATCCGAATATCTGTCGGTGTATTCCGTTCCGATCCCACGAAGAGATACCACATGGTATCAGTTTTATTTTATATTAAGTTTTTATTCCGTTCTGATCCC
Organism: Plagodis pulveraria; assembly: GCA_963890685.1. Taxonomy (NCBI): domain Eukaryota; kingdom Metazoa; phylum Arthropoda; class Insecta; order Lepidoptera; family Geometridae; genus Plagodis; species Plagodis pulveraria. The sequence continues at coordinate 13,752,573 of OY982956.1, forward strand.
ACTTATAATTAAGAGTGGGATCCGTTTATTTTTAATTATTTTACTATTCCGTTCTGATCCCACCTACTCTTTAATATATTTAGGCACTTAATCAAGTACGGTTTGCAAGATAAATTTACAATTTCACAATATACAGTGTAAACTCTATATAGCGACACTGAAGGGACTGTGCATTTTATGGCGTTATAGAGAGTTGTCGTTAAATGGAGAGAATAAACATCAGAATTAGAAAAAAAAAAAGTTTATTTCCGACTATTCTTAGTAGTTATGTGCATAAAAAGAATGTTATTTAAACGAAAAATTAAATCTTCGTATATAGGTTTCTTTAATTTTTTGGAAGATTTTCCCTCGCCTTCAGCGTGGAGGATTTTTTCTTTGCTTTTCCATATTGTGGACATGGTAGAGCGACTAAATCCAAAGCGTTTGCCAACATCACTTATTTTCTCTCCCGTTTCTATTGCGCGTATCAGTAAAACTTTTTCGTCAATACACAGTGATTTTCTTTTATTAGCCATGTTTACAGTTTGAAAGTTTGTGAGCAACTAAGAATATGATAAGGTATAGATAATCCATGACTCCTACTTATGAGTCATGGTCAACAACAGTCTACACGTACAAGCAATCCCAATTTGTAAACAAAAGAACGAATTTCTTAGAAAGTTCGGTATGCCGACAGTCGAGTTTATTGCGGGCTAGGATAATAAAGCGACAATAGATCGTACACAGCTGCGCAGTTTTTACTAATTTTAGCAACAAAAGGTACTTTTTATTACTCAATTGTTGTCGTTATTGAGAGTGGGTGTAATGTTATGTAGAGTGAAACATTGTATGAAAGACAAGCTAAACCAACCAAAGCCAATTGATTTCGACGCTTAAGGGAGTTTGTCGTTAAATAGAGTGACGTTACATGGAGTTTACACTGTATAATAACATATAATATTTTGTAACCAATTTTCAAAGTACCAGGAGGGCAGAAGTTTTAAGAAGTCATATATACTACTGTGTATATATGCTAGAAAACAAATTTACAATAGAGCTTGTTCTCATGGTTCTTAACTAGTTACTAAGCTGATAAACCTATAAAAAAATTCAAATGTTCAAAGCAAATGTACCAGAATAGAAGCCAGAAAAATATATAATCAGACTTTTAAATAGCAGTTATGAATGCTATATCCAAGGTTTTACATCAGTTCAAGTAAAATTATGTTACATCCATTTCTCTCAGAGTGTGTGGAAGAAAGAAATGTCACTAAATTTAACAAAAGAGAAAGACACACGGAGGCATGTTGTACTGTCAGCTTTATTGCCATTACTACTGCTCATTATTTAGAAGAGATGCAAACTTACACTTATTGCCTAATAACCAATGTAACCTAATCCACAATTACTGAAGCGTAAGGTTTCAAAATCAATTTTCAGAAATAAACGGATTTGCCATGTTACACATCAACTGAAAATTGGTGGAATCACAGCAAGTGATTTTTTGGAAATGTTAAGATAGTTTACATTTTATTGTTAAGTTTTGTATATTATAATGATGTTCATTACTTTTTGTTAAATTTAATAGTCGTTTGGTTTGTTACTCTATCTCTTTAACTCTATAAGCTCTTTGAGATCTTGAATTATTACTTTGTAAATTTAGGTAACGTAAACTATAAGTACCTGTAGTAGTGAGTTCGTATCCCACTCCTAGTAATTTATTTCCCATCTAAGATATTTTTTATATTCACGTTAAACATGCATAAATGTGCTCATACTGTTTTTTTATACTTTAATTCTTACTTTCAATAATTTCAATACCTTAGTTTAATGTATAAAATAAACAGTGACTTGGTCTTGAAGTAGATAATTAGATTATTTTTCTTTTAGGTTAAATATTTAAAAATCAAAATAACTCAAAAAAAAATAGCAGTTAAGGTTGGTTTGCTTAATTAAGCTCAATGGAAAATTTAAGGTATGTGCCTTTTATTCAGTTTTATTTTAGCCCATATGTATAATTCATTTTGTAAATGTAGTTTTTCTATTACGAGATCTACAATATAACACTTAATGTATAAAATAAACAGTGACTTGGTATTGAAGTAGATTATTAGATTATTTTTCTTTTAGCTTAAATATTTAAAAATCAAAATAACTCAAAAAAAATAGCAGTTAAGGTTGGTTTGCTTAATTAAGCTCAATGGAAAACTTAAGGTATGTGCCTTTTATTCAGTTTTATTTTAGCCCATATGTATAATTCATTTTGTAAATGTAGTTTTTCTATTACGAGATCTACAATATAACACTCCTATGAACTTCTGCTTTCCTGGTACTTTGAGTTTATTAAATAAATAAATCATACAACATTCAAAATTCTCATTCAAAGATAGCTGAAGTATGAAACTCCCATGAACTTCTGCCATTTATGCCATTGGGTGCTGTGGCGTTACAAAAACTTAAAATAATTGTCTTCCCTTTTTGCTAACGTACTTAAGCACGTTAACTATTATTAAATCAGGGCCATAAAACAATGTGTGGGATCAGAACGGAATGAAAAATAAGGATGGGATCAGAGCGGAATTTTATTTTACAAATAAATAGTGTGGGATCCGTTTGTGGGATCAGAACGGAATACACCTATCTGTCAACGCAATCCAAACTTATAACGGTAAAAATATCAAACACATTTTTTTGAGACAAGACCCATACCTAGCAGGACAAATATTCTTACAATTCTGGTTACAAGTTACGATAATTATCTTATCTTCACTCGAATGATTCAAGTCAAGATCCGAGAAACTATGTACAAGGACAAAGATTTTTTTGGAAAGTCCTTGATATTATTATATTACTACATTTTAAGTGGGAGTATTTTGTAGTTTAGAATTTACTAAATGCCTTGATTGTGTAAATGTAACATGCCCCTTTTATGTAAACGTATCGAAACGTTAGTTTAATTTAGGTTTTCTGTTATGAAAATTAATCACCTTTACTTCAACTATATTTAATAAGAACAGATATAATGAAATATAAAAATAAACTTTAATTAATATTTGAGAAAAACAATAAAAATATATCTATTAACAATTATTATAGTTATTATGCGATAAGTCCGGCTATTCTGCTCTTCTTTATTGAGAGGCTAAGTATTGTATCACAGTGATGATAAAATTTTAAATGGTAAATGGGCTAAATCTAGAATGGAAAACAGCATTAAGTACTTGGTGACAGATTTTTTGCGTGACAGTTTACGCTCATCGGGCCTGCATTCGAAAATTTTCCTACCCCTGTGCAGTGAAGCTGAATCGTAATTTAGACAAAAAAAAATTTGCACGGCAATCAAAAATGTAGTAACGTTTACAATATCGTAGAAATCTTTGAACATTTCTGAAGCAATGATGGCCGAACGGTTATAGCTATGGACTGTGGTGCGGCAAGTCCATGTACCGATCCCCACCGCCGGCTTGAGCTTCACCGCGCGGTGGTAGAGCATTTTGTGAATGCTCGCCAGGCTAGCTACCACCCTCAAGTAGAAAATCTGTCGCCAAGCACGTAACATTGTTGTTCCGCCAGCAGTTCTCAGTGTGACGGGCGCAGTGAAGAAATGGATCTCGTATAGGCAGAAGTAGTGCCTGTAGCCACAGAACTATCACTGCTTCAATCACTTATCAATCAAATATGTCAGACAGTCTAATAAAATTGGTAAAAATAGGAGTACCGAAAGGATCAATTTTAGGACCTTTTCTGTTTCTAGTGTATATTAATGCCATACATGGTCCAAAATTTCTGCGATATTGTTTTATCGCAGATGATACCTCTCTGAGTTTTAAAGTAGGTAAATAAAAATTGATAAAAGATGATAAAAAGTTCATAAAATAAGGCAGTTAACAGATGAAGCTACTGCTAGGCTAGTTTATTTTGCGTACTTCCACTGTATTATGTCGTACGGTGTATTGCTGTGGGGAGTAACTGCTGAGATAGAGACAACCTATATCTTACAAAAGCGTGCAATTCAAGCTACATATGAAATGGATCCTAGGGAATCCCTGAGGGATCTTTTGAAAAAAAAAGACTTATTCGTCAACTGGCGAGCGTGAAACTCGCGAGTGCGCGCGAGTTGGCACCTTCCGAGTTTACCTATTTTTTTTGTCGTCAACTCGCGAGCCCATACATTATGAAGTACAGTCAAATAAAAAAGTATTGAAACCAGTTAAGTATCCAAGTCGACTATCCAAGAAAGAAAATATGTTTATTTGATATAACATGCTTGAATTAAAGAAAATAAAAAAAAATAAGAAAAACATTCGAATTGAGTACCTCCTGCTTTTTTTGAAGTCGGTAGAAAAGCACACAAGTGGGACGCGGCCGATGACGCATGATGCATGCTATCTCTTATGACGTTTCTTGTGCACACACCCTTGCTACCTGAGCGCTGTCTCCCTCTAATTCCTTTTGCAAACCCGTTATGACGCCATTGTTTTAGTGATCTTAGTGTCAGCTAAGCTGCCGGTTACAGTGCATTAGATATTTTATTAAGTATTTAATATTGCCATTTGATGAGTAAAAATTTAAAATGTGGAAGTTTTTAGTGATTTTGATGTATTGTGGGGGTAAGTTTATAATGATTTAATTTACTTTGTTGGAAACAGTATATTATTAACATATTTTGTAACTCTATAATAATATAAATACCACGTGCATTTTTTTCCATTTATAATATTAAATTTGTTTTAATGTATTTAATAACGGTGATCTTATCCATGGAAAGCATTGAAAACTACTTATAAAACTTATTCTTCTTACAAATGTATGCAGGTGTGCCAAAATTTTGAATAAGTGTATTTTGTAATGTAAATGAAAATTAAATTTAGGTGTTGAAAACATGACATCTTTAATAACCTTTCTTATTATTTAGCTGACGGTCACGGTCAGGTAAATTCAGTCTAATTAGTAGATAGGTATCTTATAAAGTAAAATGTCAATAGCTTACCATCAATTTAGTATTATAATTTAAATTACTTGTATTAGTAACATAATAAAATATGTATGTTACTTTTTAGATATTTTTTTGTCATATTAGATTTTTAAGAAATAATAACACCAGATAGTTCCATATTCATCGGAATGTACTTAAAATGTTGGTCAAACACGTCTAACTCTAAGAAATCTTTTCAGGAAGTGGATCACAAGCAGGTCCGTCTGGTAGTGAAACTGGACATGAATTAATTACTTCCCAGTGCGGGAAGTCGATACTACTTCGTGCAGGTTATAAATATAACAAAGACCGAATAAATAAAGACGGATCATGTATTTGGAGGTGTGCAAAAAGAAATGTATGTAAAGCGAGACTATTTATTAATAGCAATAATTGCATCAAACGAGATGACAGGCACAATTGTGTGCCTGATATTGTGTCAAATGAGTTGGATATTATCTTTAATAAGTGCATTGAAAAAGTGAAAACTGAGTATTGATTTGTGCATTGAACTTCTAATATAGTGTTTTTTATTAACATAGGTTTTAATAGTAACGTTTGTTATAAAAATCATTTACAACAAACCCTGACTGTGATTATTAAAGTTTCTAAGACTACGAATGATTTTATTAGTACGTAATAATAACTCAAATGCTATAATCGTTGATTACTATTTTAATTATATTTAGATATTAAGGAGCGATTTCACTTCACTTACATACCATTATTTTGTTGTTCTTTTTTGTTTTATTTGCTTAGTTTTAGATAATTTTTATTTAGATTTTAACAATAACAGGCAATAAACCAAGTAACGTTTGTTATAAAAATCATTTACAACAAACCCTGACTGTGATTTTTAAAGTTTCTAAGACTAAGAATGATTTTATTAGTACGTAATAATAACTCAAATGCTATAATCGTTGATTACTATTTTAATTATATTTAGATATTAAGGGGCGATTTCGCTTCACTTACATACCATTATTTTGTTGTTCTTTTTTGTTTTATTTGCTTAGTTTTAGTTAATTTTATTTCGATTTTTACAATAATAGGCAATAAACCATGAATCATTGTGATATTGTTAATAATTATTAGGAAAATAAGAAATTTCATATTTTTGTCTATACATACATCTTAGTGGCTCTATTTTGTATAAGTAAAATATCATGTCGTGTCATATAAACATATAAACTCTATCTCTCTCTTTTTTTTCACTATAGTCAGTACTTAACTAGTTTTTATCCTTTTGTATAATATGACTGTACTTTAAATGGGCTCGCGAGTTGACGACAAAAAAAATAGGTAAACTCGGAAGGTGCCAACTCGCGCGCACTCGCGAGTTTCACGCTCGCGAGTTGACGAATAAGTCAAAAAAAAGTATTAAACTGTACCGAGTATGTATATATTTTAAAACAAAGTACGTTCGTTAAAATTTCAGTAAATTTAACTGAAACACTGACAATTACGATTACAACACTACAAATCAAAGATTAAATAGCATTGCCAGGTTTTAGATTATAATGGTAATTTTGTGTGCGGTTTTTGCAATAAAGTTACCAAAGATATTACAGCGCTCACTGGAGAAAAATTCAAGTTGCAATTTATAAATATTTTGACTATAAAATCCTACGATACAGACTTTGTGCAGCACTCCACGGGCTGCTGATTATAATACGAGTTTAAAATTATTTTATTTTATTTAATACAAAGGAGTCAATACCGCGTATAAATATGTCTTCACCTCGAGCTTTTTATGCTAACGAGGCACTTAATAATATTTACTAGAATTAAAATTACAATCATTTTAGTTGATAAAGCACTTTAACATATTAAAGCCATATGATTTTATGCGTAACTGCTGTGAGGAGTACTTACTGTCAGTACTTAAATTGCATTTTCACGAATTCATTGCATAGGTACCTATATTCGTAATTAAAGCAATGTTTATAAAGCCATTACATACAATGTCAGTAAGACTGGCCGGCTTGGCGTCATGCTAATAATTGCCTAGAAATGCAAAGCAAGTCCACTAATGGAAATCTTACAATGTTGCAAGCCGACTGCACTACCGCTGTTGTTTTATTATAGTCTTAAGGCTTGAATAATTAATAAGAATTAATTACTCTCAAATATTATAACTCATTTTTCAAAGCGCAGTTTGCCGTTCTAAACTAATCAAAGTTAAGCAACGTCTGCCGCGGTCGTTGGATGGGTTACCGCTGGTAACAATACTACTGAGCGTTTCCGTGCTTCGGAAGGCTCGTTAAGCCCTCGGTCTCCGTTGTTGTCTAAGGATGGCAGTCGTTATAGCATGGTGATAGGGCATTTAGTAAATGCCCACCTGGCTAGCTACTACCCTCAAGTCGAAAATCTGTCGCCAAGCACCTAACGGTGTGTTCCGGCACCTGTCCTTGAGAGCCAGTAATTCTAGGTAAGCCTGAACAACATCTTCGACCACAATAAAAAAATCACTTACTTATCAGGTGAGATAGTGGTAAAGCTACGAGGTCAATAGCTAACCTTTCAGGAAAAACAAAATATATATAGCCCCTGGATAATTCTGGTTATGTAAAGGAGTACCTCACAGGAGTACCTACAAGTAACTATATTGGGACAAACGCTTACAACTTTTCGACTTGATCTGGTTCTTAAGTGTTAATAAAAGGCCAACCGATATATCAACTAAAGAAATTCAGAGATAATATAATAATTTGGTAGGCGTCATATAATTTCATGGCGAAATCTCTTCACTTTTTCTTGTGGGCAAATCTCTGAAGTTTCCAAGCAAAAGCATTGTGAATAGACCCGTAAAACAACGAACAACCATTCATTTAGGGATCTCAAAGTAACGTCAGCGGCTTATGAATAAAGAGGGGTCGCCTGCCGGAAAAATAAGGGGGTTATTCAAAAGGAAAAAGTTTTTTTACGTAGAAAAGGACGACTAAGCGGTGGATTATCGTCCATTCGCTGACAAGAGTTTTGTGAAACTCGCGGCTAAGTTATACGAACACGACTTTTATTATCGCTCACTGATAATGTCAAGGAGAATACTCAAGTAGAAACAAAACATATCCAAGCCTCCTTTTGGTTACTACAACTTTGTAAGTATTGCTGGAGAACATAAACAAAAAGAAATAAGTAAAAGTAGGTATATAGGTATACAGGTGCTTTGAGAGTTATGTAATTACTTATTGCATTTCATTCATATAAATATACTTACTTATATACATATACAGTGTTTTAATATGTAGATAGAATTCATACTGTAGGCATCGATACCTAAGATCAATAAATAAATCAATCGTTTATTGCGTATATAAGTAGATACATATCTGTGCAGCTACATTGCAATATGGCATGCAATAGTAAATATACAATAAGTATTTACAAACGTAATTTATACTTTCATATACCTATATTAATTATTGTATAATACAATAGACAGTTTTAAAATTAAATGTCAATATATACTTAATCATTTTTTACATACAAATATACGATAGATAATTCAGATTTTGTTCCCTGTAAAAACATGTACTAAGACGTTCGTATATCAACGCAGGGACGTCTCAACATCCATATCGCATTTTTTTGGATCCCAAATGTCATAGAGGGCCCATGAGTATCTACGATATAATATATATATGGACATATATCACATAATTAAGTAACTCACATAATTTTATATATATCCCACGGCCAAAAGACAAGCCAATAAATTGTTGCTAACGTTAATACCAAAGTAATTTCCGTCCTATTAACCAGTTCTCACGTATTGCAGTGCTTGGCGGGTTGGAGCGGATGACTTTATAATTATTTTCTACATGTGGCCGACCGATTCGTTCCGGGACATTAGTAGTGCCTGCAGAACCTGGTCTCGATCCCGGGAAACGAGATATTCATCTCAGCGTGAAATTGTCAAATTACCGGGACGGGATAAGGACATACCCTAAATAGAAATAATCAAGGTAAGGTACAGGTAAAGCTCGGAGAAAATTGCCTCCTATCAAGCCTTTACTCGCTTCATTAATATGTAATTCTATTCAATCTTTATAGTAGCTATAAATGAAAGTTCGTGAGTTTTTTGAAACTATATAAGTACCTAAATTTTAATATAAATATATAGATATATAGGACTAAACGACGTTATTACTTGAAGCTGTGATTATGTCACAATGTTCAGAAATAAAATATTCTTTTCTAGGGGTCTATTTTCATACAGTGAGAAATACATTTTTTTTATTTTAAGTTGCTTTGAATTTAATATAATACAATATAAAGTATGTGACCAATATCTTTTTAAAACATTGTTGTTAGACGCACCAAATTTTAAATCTTAGAAGGAAAACGCGGCTTGGCACAATTTAGCAACGCAATCAAAGAAGATTCCGTGATTACGCAATCGCAGCGCTCCGTTCAAACTCTGAGATAATGCCTTTTCCCGGGACCTCGTCAATGTCGCTGTACTGTCAACTAACAGAACATAAGCTATAAATAAAATACACCCAACAATATAATTTTTTCTCATTAAAAACCTTTGGTATTTATTGTGTTTAATTATATAAAAATATATTAATGTGGATACCAGTAATAAAAAAAAACTTCCATTATGTGAATTGTGATTAAGTTATACAATCTTTAATTCTAATTAAGCAAATATAAACATTTTATATTTTTTTATATGAGTAATAAAAGGTAATGACACCCATTACAGGTATATACAAAATAGTAGCCGAAAAGACCGTAGTATTTTTTTGAACTAGCCGTAACAAATTGTATCATTTGCAGAATTAATTAAAAATAATACTTATGAAGAATATAAAATTTACTAAAAATATGTTATTGAGATATTTTTAAAGCTGTTGCAAAGAGAGCAAGCTTGCAACGGCGTACATATTTTGCGACTTAAATTGCATCTAATACACCTATTTGGCTCAACCTATAAGTATGCTGGGTATGCTGCGAACTAGTAGTGGGCTGGAGCATTTGGATTGCCTGTGAGCCTGCAAGGACTTGCAGGCTGTCTAAATGCTTTCGTTGCAGTAACTTTAGTCTAAACTAATTATATAAGAGGAAAGATACGATTGTTTGTTTGCATTGAATAGGCTCTGAAACTACTGGACCAATTTGAAAAAATATTTCTTGGTTAGGATCGTTTTATAACTATAATTTATACTAAAACATATTTATAACATTATCCCTGTTGCACAAAAGTGATAGAATATTTTAAAAACGGTGATTATATTTTTGAAATTTTTATTAAATACCCATGCGAAGCCGTGGCATTAGTGTTGTATATAGTTCGTAGCATTGAGTGCATATCTGACATGGACATGGCCAAATTTAGGATACCGGCACATTAGATTACACAGGTAAGATTGTGGTCAAAGGCCTCCCAAACAGCAATAAAAAAACTTCAGCGCTTGTAACTCGATCAAAATAAATTTATACTAAAATTTACGAAGCTTATATACGATTTTACACTGTGTCTTAGAATTTCTGCCTTCAGATAAAAGAAAATGTCTTACTGAGGAGTTTCGGTGAACAATTTCTTTAGAGAAAGTGAGTTGGTATAAAGTTGTGAAGAAAACTCGGAATAATGAAGAGCGCAAGGGACTGAATTATTAAATTTGCTTTTTTTTAGAATATTATTTACTTTTATTTTAAATATTAAAGAAGTTTTTGATAGCCTTCATGAAAAATGAAATATTAAAGAAGTTTTAAAGAGGTTCCCAATTTGCCGTGTATTTTTTAAGAAGGTACGTTTTCTGATAAGTGTCATTGTTGTGAACTGATGTGATTAAGATAAACAGATAAACAATTTATTAATTATTAATACAATCACAGATCAAATTATTATTGTTAATTTATCAAATTGACATAAATCTTAAAATATCAAAAATATATATAAAGAATATATTTCTTGTTTGACAGGGAACCTTCACATCACTTATTTTTAAATAAAAAAATATGCATTTATTTTATGATATAGTAATAGATTATAGATGTGAAGGCCAATCAAAATGGTAAATACTTATTGCTAAAAATAAATAATGGGAGATGTGTTTTTGGACGTACCTAAATTCGCAATTTTACCCTTAATTAATTTAACTTTAATAGGTTCTAGAACTACATAGGTGAACTGAAATGGTAGACTGATCGAGTAATAATAATTTTTAAGGTTGGTCAGAAGACCTACCTTAAGTGAATGGACATTCATGGTACTTGGTGGCATATAAATTATATTCGCTTTGCTAATGTAGCTTTTAAACAATCTTCAATTAAAGCAACTAGTATGTTGCTATAAAGACAAATTAAGCTATCATATTAACATGGAGTGTAGACCAATCAAGAGTAACATACAAAAAAAAGTTATGGTTTATAGAGGTATAGTCGAATTATGTATTGTTTATTTATTATATTGTTGAATGGGCATTATATGGCTATTTGCTGGAGTATAGGGCCATCAAAACGTTGTAACATTTTCATAGACTAACAAAACTTCTTACTGCACAATAAATTATATTTTAGTCAATGATAGAACTATCTTGTTAGGGGCTCTATATCCAAAACAAATTCAATTCCAATAATATCTAATGCACCCCCTCGAATTAACTATATTTCATCAAAAAATACTGATAACGCGGATTCATAATGATTTTTGTAAGTTTAAATTAAAACAAACAAATAGAAAATGTATTACTCAAATATTTTATTATAACTGGATACCCAGTTATAATAAAATATTTGAGTAATCACAATAGAAAATAGACCTAGTCCAGATTTCCACTGGACCGGGTATATATAAAATCCAGATCAGAGTACATAAGTACCTACAGTCCCACCAACTTATCTGTTCAGGCGGCAGAAAAAAGAACTACAACATTCTTTCAAATTGTGACAGTTTGTAGTTAATTTCCTTGACCAGCAGCGCCCTCGCGAACTGCACAGTTAAGTTAGTCGTACCTACTATATATATGGGTTTTACAGTCTAATTAAACTACTGCCTAGTTGAAGTAAATTTAACTTGGCTTAGTATAGGAACCCCATACTATTAAAACTAAGTTTATACTTAGCTTAGCGAGATACTTAATTATAATTTAAGTCTTGTCTTGCACTTAATCAAGATATGGTTCATACCTTACTTAGTTGCTAAAATTAATGAAACTTTTTCGTTTTGTAACTACTATAGCTGTGGCTCTTGCTTTATTGATAAAGATATCAGTGTCCCAATAAAAACTGATATGAACAGATAATTTTAACATTATTATAATACAATTATTATTAATTCCATATTTTACTATTTTAACATCCTGCCTAGCAATACCAAAACAGTTCAGATAGTTATATGAAAGGTAGAACGGAATGAAAATTCAATAGTTATATTTATTTTATGCTGGAAAGGGACAGTGCACTCCACCTCGACTAATCTCGATCGAACATTGTTGCGACTCAATTCAAAACAGTTCAATACAAAACACCCCAACTCATTTTGCTTTGTATACAAATATTCAACTACTGTTTTGGTGATAAGCTCTAAAATGGTTTGGCGGAAAAAATACAATACGACTTGTAGATATGAGAAGTCATGGATATCATTCGGTATAAGCTGTTCGTTACAATGTAGAATCAGCGACAAGTAGAAATACCGTTTGCACCTTTGCGCTGAGCTTCGCATTTAGCCCGTAATTAAAAACATTAATGGTATTTAAGTATGAAGAAGCTTATTTACGTACTCATTCAAATTTACCCACCACAGTTTGGTACAGAAAACTGGTAAATGTAAGTACCAGGTTTTACAGTTCATAATTAAAGTTCTTTATGCACGAAAATATTGAATGAAAAAAACAAAAAAAAACTTAAATTCAGTACCTATTTTTTATGCTTTTTTTTTACTAGTTTTATTTAATTAGCTGTATTGAAAAACATATTTGGTATCGCTAATTCATTAATTAATAAGTGAAACAAATAAATACTAATCACAAATTGTTAGAGACATTTTTACTGAAAATGTATCAACAAACAAATGCCGACGCTAATGAAAAGCATTACGATTCTAGCATTGGCTAGCTATTCAAGGTACAATCGTCAACACAGGTCAATCAAGCCCGGGTACCCGTTTAGCCGAATAAATCAACTCGACGATCGCACCGCCCTCCCGTCCCGTTTCCAAAATGGCCGCCAGCGCTCGGCTGACAATTCTTTTTTTTTGCACTCCACAGCCATACTTTTTTTGTTACATTCCTTTATATCATAAGGAAGATTTGTGGCTTTTGTAGTGAATTTGGGGTGATTGATTTGTTATTCAAATGACAATATTGCGGGTTGCTTTTGTAGTGTAGTTTTGTAAAGTCTTTTTTTTTTAATTATGTAGGTAGGTATGTATGTTTATTAAATTACTTATCAAGGCTATTTTCAAAAATAAATTTGTTAATTTGTAAGTGTATGAGTCTAAAATTGTACACTATAATAATATTCTCAATTGTTTAGTTCAATATATATGAGTAAAGCTTACAAGAGAACAGTGGCTGTCATAGGTTAGATAATATAGTCTTATTAGGTAGGTACGCGCCTACGTAGCTTTAATATCTCTTTAATCTTCCCAAAGGATAATATTTGACTCAACTCGGTACAAGTTGCCTTGTTCCATCTTTATGATTTGGGTTAAGTTCGTTCCGAAAGGATTAAGCCAGCTCTTAATTCAACGCTCGCGGGCCGAAATAAATTTAACGTTTTGAGAAGCTTATGTTGAAAAACTTGAGACGTGTGCGTAAGCCCTCTCAAGATATCGTCAGTTATTTTCGTAAGAAGAAAAAGACACGGAAAACATCCACTATGCACATGAGTGTACATTACAATGTTGATTTGTCGGCGCAATTTAGAGTGAATGTTTCAATGTGAACCCGCACACGGTGTTAACGTTGGATTCAGCATTCTGGAACGGGCTTTTAAAATCGTCTGAGTTTTATGAGTCAGCATATAGTCGCACCGACGTATTAATTGCCACACAAAATTTACAATACAAATTATATCTGCATAAACGTACACAGTAAGTGCGAGTATATAGCCTGGCACAGCGTACTGTAATTGGAGCATATCTCGATATTTTATTTGCATTTTCTGCCTCAATTTTATTTTATTTTCAAAGGAACGCCTCTAGCTGAATGGAAGGTAATTGTAGAGTACAACGAAGGGTTCGCTTCAGGGAATAATTGTGCGAATATAGTGAAGCCTTTGGGAGTGTTTTATGTCGGGAGCATGTCGAGCGTTCCGCCGCGGCGCGCCGGCTTGAGTCTGTACGATGCTTAATGCTGGACCAAGGACGAAAATTATCTCCCCGACGAGTTTCGTAATACCGGGCGATCGTAACTAATGAGGCTATTGGGTCCCCGAGTTGTTGTGCGAATATTTTTATTGAGCATTACTTTAATTTTGAGTGCGGTGCGATGAATTTTAACGTTTATGCTAGAACAAAGTGCTTTAAGCTGATGAATGCTAAAAGGGTCGGGTGTAAATGTGAAAGCGTACTCACCGATCCAGAAGCTGAGGTGGCGTCACATGGGACTCGAAGCCGGGACACATTGCACGTCACTGAATATTTAAAATAATGAAAAGATCGCAGAGAACCGGGGCGTTCCCTTTTTAAAAATGCACTGCACTTGGGTTTTACTGCGGCCGTGCAGGTTGGTCGAGCAGAAATTCTCAAGACCAGTATAACTGTCTAACAGTCTCGTAAAGGAGGTGGTTTTCCGAACACCGCCTAGGAATAAACATTGGGCAAAACGCGTTGGCAAACAAACACTCAAACTGAACTATCTGCGATGTTTTAAACTCAGACCAAACTTACACATATAAAACCCTCCATTCACGGATAAACAGGTGTAGCTAGACTAAAGTAATAGTCTAGTCTAGAGTTAATATTTGAAATAAATGAAATGAGAAATTAAAAAAAAATGGTGTGTAATATAAATATTACTGCAATTTTGAAAGGAAAATGCAACTTATACACACATTATTTTCAGACAATCTGTTAAAGTCGTTAAGTTTCAAAACCATTTTCAAAGTAGGAGAGGTAAGGATAGGAATCCTTGTGCTTGATTTTAATTTTACACTAAAACTAAATGAAATATACCACTAGCTACTTTCAAATAAGTACCACCTACCTGGTCCCTAAGCCCGCCCCAAAATAAATTTCACACTAAACGCACGTATTACGTAATTTGGTCGCTATCTCGCAACGATCTCATCACGAAAATAGAGCGATTCTAATTAATTCTAATTAGTTAGCTGTAGGTAGTCTTATTACTGGAGGAAGGAAGGAAAGTAGGGATCGGAAAAGCGGCAATGTACCGTAACGTTAATTTAATTCGGCCCTGTCCCGAGATTAGTGCCTGCCATGTGCCATTTGAATAATTTTGTCGTTGGTTTCGGACGAAAAAAGTTTTATACACTTTTTATTTGCTGGTGTTTCGATGGTTCCTATTCGGTATAGTAATGCTATGCGTTTTTGGAATATCTATGGAAAGTATATTGGAGAAAGTTACGTAAGATGGTATCGTTCTAAAAATATTGAAGATTACCAAATTTTATGCTTGTAAAGTAAAAGAAGGTCGTTGAAAATACATAATATTATTTGTAGTTTACGTTTTTAGAATAAGTTTGTTATTGGTACCTAGGCAACTAAGCACCGCTCTCAACTGATATAAAGCTCATTTTCCTAGAAATTAATTGATTCTAACTTTGCTCGGAAATGGGAAATGTTTTTATTAAAAAAAACTCCTTTAAATAATTCGATTACAAATAAGATAATACGTAATAATTATACATAATATAAAAATCCACGATACAAATATTACTCACCATTATTACGGTACATTATACTTTTCCATGTTTTTTAACCATACCTATAGGTATTTTTATAAGTATATTGTCACAAATTTACTGCAGTTGTCAGTTAAAATCTGATAACTTTGTACCAGATTTTACGAACGAAATTTCAGCCATACCGTATTGTTTCAACTTTTCATATTGCAGTAACTCATATCCTTCAAATGTTTGTACAGTTCGATCGATACGAATAACTGAAGCTTTGAAACAACTTTCAACGTAAGTACGCAAACATATAAACTCAGGAATATATTCACATCAGTAGATATATAAAATGATTTAACAAATTTTATTTAATAGATGATGCCTAAAACACATTCTTAGAAAATTACCTCTATATATACATATGTACATATATATACATATTAAAAACTTAAGTAATTTTCTTGAAAGTGTTTTAAGCGTCATCTCTTAAATAAAATTGGAATTACCATATCACTGATGTCTAAATCAAAACTTGGTAACTAAACTATATTTAAAAGACATTTTTAACCTTGTTGTAAAGTTATTATTAAATTCATATGATTTATTGGTAATAGTGAATTAATAATGAGGTGGGTATTAACAAGTTGCCATTGGAAAAAAATATCACCGACAAAGATAAAGACAGAGAGATCTTCTTTTTTATGAAAGGTTTGTGAGCTATTACAATATTGCCTACCAAACATCATTGTTTCATTATATTGACAATAGGACATTGAGTATAGTGCGTTTCCTTATGTATGCTCCAGCCTAAAAAAACTCATTTTATAATTAAACAGCATTCTTTTTTTCACATAATATATTTCTATCTTATTGTTAATTATAAAACAAAAAAGCTATGCTAGCGTAACCAAACAACTATGAATAAAATACAAGTTGCCTTTTAACTTTAAATCTAAAAACTCATTTAAATAACTAAACAGATTAACATACAAATGTTTCATCAATGTATTTATCTCTCTGTCCACGTCTCAAACATTTTAATAAGCTATTGAATTGATTGGATAAAAACGTGGCGGTGTGTGTCTCTTCATATTAGTTACATTAAATTATTTGACGCCGCTGGAAAATATAGCCTATTATCTCAAATAGTTGTGCTTACATTATTACATAACTACTCAAAATATGTTTAGAGTTCATTCTGAGTTTCTTTATTCCAGTAGTATTCCTTAATGCCTTAACAGATTTGGACGTAAGGGATATACTTATATCAACTCGAGTGTCGTTTAGGTCCTTATACTATTAAGGAAATTTTAGTGTTTTTAAGTCTACCAAGGAAAACTGATAGCTTAGACTAAACAGACCAAAGTACAGACTCAAAAGTCTAAATACTTTATAATTCCA
Organism: Plagodis pulveraria; assembly: GCA_963890685.1. Lineage (NCBI taxonomy): Eukaryota > Metazoa > Arthropoda > Insecta > Lepidoptera > Geometridae > Plagodis > Plagodis pulveraria. The sequence goes on from OY982956.1 coordinate 13,769,740, forward strand.
AAAAATATACAAAATAAAGCATCAATTACTATAGTATCATTGTCTGATTATATACGATGATATACTTAGCATAATAATATCTCATTAAACTAAACGTATATAATATATTTTCTCGTATGTATGAGCACAATGATAAGTTCATTAAAAAAACTGAAGTACCAGACAGCCCGATATCATATAGTGTTTTCCTCTTTAAATCTAAGCAATGCTATACTATTTTTGTTTTAATACTAACCATATTCATATATTAACATAAAATGCGTGAGATTTCTTTCTACAATCTATACTCGTATCTAATCTAACTTATTTTAAAGGCAAAGTACGCCTCATCGATTCGAGCGCTTTCGAAATGTTTTAAGCGTAGGTAGTGTAAGGTAGTCGAGCTTACGTAAAAATTCCACGTATGAAACAGCTTTGGTGCTAGGCTGCAAAGTAAGAGATGAAGCGATTTGATTTTTTAGCTTCTAATTAGGACAGACTTTTGAGTGTATAATAATTCGACGCAACGAATTTTTTTTACGTTTAAAAGTGGAAAAACTATGCAATAACCAGCTCGATGTTAAGTTTTTGTAAAATTAATGCAGACTACTCAGAAATTATTCATGTTCTGAACGGCGTAATAAGTGTTTCGAAATTACTCCCTATGCCTTCAGAGATATACAGCTACCGCATTCTCGTATCTCAAGTACCGGTATAACTCTTTATTTATTACTCACCCAAGTAGTTCGCAAGGGAGTGTGATAAACAGGATAGATAAGACTTTTTCTTCTGCCTAACATCTTACGCTCAGTAAGGCTAGCGTAACAGGTGGATATTATAAGTCACACTCTGTTCACATACATGTAATTTCATTACCTTTCAGACATATATGGTGATAGGGCATTTTGCGAATGCCCGCTTGGCTAGCTGACACCCTCCAGTAGAAAATCTGACGCAAAGTACCCAACGGTGTGTTCCGGCAGCTGTCCTTGAGAGCCAGTACTTCTAGGTTAGCCGGAACAACGTTTTCGACAACATCATCGCCATCAGGTGAGATAGTGGTGAAAGGCTACCCTATGACGAATAAAAAAAATATTATGCAAAATCAGACTATCCATTCTTACTTTTTGTGACTTTTGTCTGCATCATTGCCGTCCACATTTATACTCAATACTCAAAATATTTTTTTTTTTTTTTTTTTTTTATGCCTGGTAGGTTTAGCCTTTGACCACTATCTCACCTGATGGTAAGTGATGATGTGGTCGAAGATGTTGTTCAGGCTAACCTAGAAGTACTGGCTCTCAAGGACAGCTGCCGGAACACACCGTTAGGTGCTTGGCGACAGACTTTGTACTTGAGGGTGGTAGCTAGCCAGGCGGGCATTCGCAAAATGCCCTACCACCATGCTATAACGACTGCCATCCTAAGACGACAACCGGGACCGACGGCTTAACGTGCCCTCCGAAGCACGGAAACGCTCAGTAGTAATGTCACTAGCGGTCACCCATCCAACTCCTGACCGCGCGCGACGTTGCTTAACTTTGCTGATCGGTTGAGAACAGCTAAGTAAACTTCGCTACGAGAGCTTCAAAAGTTAAATATTTTTCATCTCTTTTCATGTGATAAAATTATATTTTGTGTTGCGAGTGCTTACGGACGAAATAAAATTGAGCATAAGTTTATTTCGCCGCTTTTGTTTTTGTATATAACATGATAAACGACAACTGTGTGTATTAATTATTTGAAAGGAGTCCAATGTGGTTTTATTGTTAATGTTAGTATATGCAACCTCTAACGCGATGAAATAAAAAAAAAAAAAAAATGTGAAAATAGTAATAGAATAGTGAAGTCATGTGTTGCGTCTGATTGCCGTTCCCAGATGTCGACGAAAGCAAAGACAAACTTTTGGTCAATAAACGCTGCCGCTTACAACTTGTCCCCTCTATAAAACGTACCAACCGATACTTGCAAGTCAGCGCGCGTTCGCCCACCGTATATCAACGCTGTCGACGCGCTCTCGTAGCGACTGCTTTTCATTATTCTTTACACCCGTCATAACTGCAGACTTGAGATTTAAGTGATTTTTCCTTTTGTTAATGGCCTCGTTTTTATATGTCCATACATCTTTTATGTTTGACTATCCATTTTCATGATGTAACTTAAATTATAGATTTCGCCGAGGAAAGTGCACTTACAGTTTTATTCCGACTCTACGTGTTTTCAAGAGTACAAAATCTAATTTAATTCAAATGGGAACTTGTTTTACATCAGTACCAAGCGATGCTCAGTAAATTGGTATTATACACTACTCATTCGTCGTACCTACCGTTACTAATACTATCAGTTCCCATGTTAGTGACTTGATTCCATTATTATTGATCGATTATATTTCTAATTACTCTCGAAACCAGATCAAAACAGAAATTAATAAATCGTAGAAGCTGAATTTGATCTTTGGTAAAGCTCGTTTAGTCCATGCAATATTACATAAACCTTGTGTGTTACTCAAAACTATTATGTTAAGGTTAACTATTTTTTCACGTATTGGTAACTTATTTTGTTATTATTGATACAAAATATTTGTAAATATATTCCAAATTGCTTTCAATAACAGATTTTTTAAATCAAAATTTACAATTTTTCACCGGGTTTTTTAGCAAAAAATTAAGTAAGGATCTCAATTTGATCTTTGGAGAAACTTATTTGATATCGGTTTGAAGGGCTTATGGATCGTCCAGGTCTGTCGTGTGATCTTCAAAATCATTAAGAAAGCCATTATAACAAATCATTGACTTGGTTATTTAATTATCTATTACGAATAAATATTTTTAATGATAAAAATTAAATGTTATTTACAAAACCAGATTAAAGGTACAGTATATACCTTCGGGTTTTTAGAAATTAAAAAACGTTTTAGTTACGTTTCATCTCCAGATAAGGTCGTTTTACATCGCTACCAAGAAATGTTCGATCAGGTACATTTACCTAAGCCTTGTGTGTTCTTATTTAAAAGTTATTCATTAATATTTTTTTATGTTATTGTGACGGAACAAGCTCGAAAGCCATCTGATGGTAAACGGACTAACCTCCGTCTGGAACACACCGTTAGGTGCTTGGTGACAGATTTTCTACTTGAGTGTGTTCGCTAGCCAGGCGGACATTCGCAAAATGCCCTTCCAACATGCGGTGAAGCTGAAGTCCGCGGCGGGATTCGAACTGAACTTCAATGCCACTGAGCCATCACTGCTGTTATTGAATTATCACGTTTTTTTTTATGCCTGATAGGTTAGCCTCTGACCACTATCTCACCTGGTGGTAAGTGATGATGTAGTCGAAGATGTTGTTCAGGCTAACCTAGAAGTACTGGCTCTTAAGGACAGCTGCCGGAACACACCGTTAGGTCCTTGGTGACAGATTTTCTACTTGAGGGTGGTAGCTAGCAAGGCGGGCATTCGCAAAATGCCCTACCACCATGCAACGTGTCACTCCTTTCTTTTGTTTTCTTATTGCTGATGTCTTAGAGTTGATTTTCCGGTTGGTGTACATATTGTGAGAAACCTATAATAAACATTTTCTGCCATATAGAGTCCAGATAACGTCATCGCTTGAATTAAGTAGCAATGAACGGACTAATTTATTACTATATTTGCATATAATATGCATTTTAAATGATAATAATTTAGATTTTTTAAGGTAAGTTCTTGATTATATAAACTAATTTTTACTGCTAAAAATTCAGATAATCGAAATAAATATATAATGCATATATTACATGGGTTTTATGATTTTACGTTTTGTTGTGTTAACAAATCGTTCACGTAATCATAATCAACGTTACTGTTTAAGAAAAGTCACAAAGAATGGTACTACTACCAGTGTTGCTACTGGTAATACTGCTTTATTGACTGTTTTAAATAGTACTTTCAAGAGCACGAATTGGATTGTGGATTCCGGTGATACTGCACATATTAGGTGTAATGATATAAATACTACGAACTATATACAACACTACAGCTACTACAATAAAAGCATTTGGACTCATAGGCAGTCCAAATGCTCTAGCCCACTACCAGTTGGCAGCGTGCCCAGCATGCTGGCAGCATTGTCCCGTTGAATTGCAATGCTTATTCTTTGAGCCAAATAGGTGCCAGCATTTTGATCATGCGTCGCATCGACCAAGTGCTCTGATAAGTTTATAGTATATTTTTATAGTTTATTTTTTATGATATAAATGGTTCTACAAGATAGACAAATTTAATAAGACAGTTAGCTTTGCTGATGGAAGTTCTATGACTTGTCTAGACATTGGTTAAGTTCGTGTACCTATGAGAACAAGATACAGTGACAGATGTTTTGTTAATTAATAGCTTCAATGTTACGTTATAGAATTATCCACACATGGTAATAAACAAGTTATTTGATTTTTTTAGTTACATTAAATTATTTAGTAGGTTATAGATATACTATATTTTAAACACAATGGCTGCATTTTACTGCTATCGAACTAATTTCAAACGTTACCTTATCCACCGCCATGCATCTAACAATGTCTCAGGCATTGCTTATAATTCACGCAGGAGCTAAACTTAAATGCACTGAGAAAAACGACTTCAAGGCTTAAATCAAATTTGACCTTTTACCGTTGAATTGTAAATACGTAAGATGAATTCATAACTCTTAAGATGATTTTCACCAATCAATAAAAATGTACCATGTTTTATAATAAACACAACCGTCAAAAACGCCTTCCGTAAAGTATTTTCAGAATTGAACTTATTATACGATAATAATTGCAGTATTGACCATAAAATAAGGCTTACTTTTACGGCGGTTTATATACGGTGATTATCACTATAACGTACGACTTAATTAGCCTCATCGAAAACTCAATATTTAAGAAAACCACAAAATACACCTTATAAATGAAGACGAAAAGAAACATTCGCCTTCACTGACCTCGTTTAACGCCTTCTAGTTGGAAGGCGTTTTTGTACGTATTTACGTTTGGTCGGTTTTTCGCCTTATACCATATAAATTGGCCGTCATTAAGGCGCTTTTGACTTTAGATTTTTCTCAGTGTGGTTACTGAGAACAATCAAATCTGGACTTCATTTTCACCTCGAATGTTTTAATGACATCGAAATTGTGAAGTTAGAAAGTTGTGTATGAGGTATATTTTGTAAAGTTGCATTTTAAACGGATATACATCACTAGAACTTTATAGAACTCCTACCCCATTTATTCTACCCCATCGAGAATATGCATACGTGAATATTTTTGTCTGTTAGTAACACATAAAAAATCATTGGATTATATTAATACAATGATTTGTAATTCAACATGAATCGCACAAAAAAACGGCTAAACGTTAGTTTTGAGTTACTGATCAATTTATATATAGAAATAAATTAATGTCTACCGCCAAATAACAGGTAATGTTCACATCACTGTGTTCCGGTTCGAAGGGTATAAGGTGCTGGTTAAATTACTGACACTTGAGTCTTAACAACTCTGTCTCGGGGTGATGGATGCAGTGCAGTTCGCCACTTGTGACGAACTGCATCTGATAAAGGCAGCAGTTGCTGATGTACACAGGCTGGGCCTCGTGCTTGTTCCATCATGATTTGGTTGATGGTTCGGCTAAACGTTAGTTTTGAGTTACTGATCAATTTATATATAGAAATAAATTAATGTCTACCGCCAAATAACAGGTAATGTTCACATCACTGTGTTCCGGTTCGAAGGGTATAAGGTGCTGGTTAAATTACTGACACTTGAGTCTTAACAACTCTGTCTCGGGGTGATGGATGCAGTGCAGTTCGCCACTTGTGACGAACTGCATCTGATAAAGGCAGCAGTTGCTGATGTACACAGGCTGGGCCTCGTGCTTGTTCCATCATGATTACATAAACTAAAAATAGAAGAAAAGTCATAATAACATACTAAACGCAATTTCCTGTATGTAAAGTTCTAGTACTCTTACAAACTTTATTTCTTTACAAAGTTTGACTAATACTAATTTCAAATAAAAAATAAATAGTAGAAAAAAAGAAATTCAATTTATGTCAACAGTTCAACTAACAAGTGTGATAAATAAGTAGTTTAATTATCATTTTAAATCATCTGCTGCATCAGCCGGATTGTCCACTGCTGAACCTTCCCGCAGTTTAAAATATCAGTTCCACAGAAGGCGCTGCTGCCCAACTTCCGGTATTTTACCTTTAGTCGCTTCTTACGACACCCACAGATAGCAATGGAAGAGGTAACATTCTAGCCCGGCAACAAACAGGCAGCCTTATGTCATGTATATCTTTAGTACTGTAGTATCGTAGACACTGTGTTCACTATTATTTATTTGGTTAAGATCATGTGGCACTAGCTTAAAGGAGGGTTCCGTATAAGTTCTTGTAATATAATGTAATAAAACAAATGATCTAAATATTTTTTTGTATTAAATTAAATATTATATATCCAATCGCAAGGCGTTCACCAACACTTTTAAAATAAACTTGATTTGAAAACTGATCTCAATAATTCCGACAGGAGTGTAAGAGGCATCATTCCTAAAATTATTAATATTCATTTATGGTAACCCCGGTGGCATTTGCATTGGAATGACAGTTCGGTTTGATTATGCAGAAGTAAAATGACATTAGGTTGAAGTGAAATGATATTCAGATGAAACGAAATGTGGTTGGGTTCAGAAACGCACCCAATTTGCAATAATCTTTACATTATTACAATGTTATGATCATAATGGCTCGTATATTAATGAGATTATTATTCATGTATTTTTGTATATTAAAGGAAATGTATGAGGGTTTGTTTACTGGTAGCTGTTTATATACCTTTATATGTTTACTTCATGTTGGAAGGGCTGAACTTAAAAGGAAATTGTAAATAGAAGCTTATCAAAGATATCAAATACTCTATATATCTTGAACCGCTGATAATAACACAATATTTTTTCTTAAATAATTTTAAAATATTGAACTACAAAATATGGATGTTCATATTCCTTTATAATTTACGTAGTTAAAAAGTAAGGTTATGTAGGTAATTTCAACATAAATAGTGATGAATTAGATATGGGAATACAGTCATATAATAATAGATAAGTTTTGTTGTATTAGTATGATGAAAGAACATCTACACAGAACAAGAAAAAAATATAATATTGCTCATAATGGTATACTTATTTTTTACAGTTTTTGAAGGTGTGTTGATTATATGTATATAAAGCTATTATACATTAAGAAAAAACTCTTAGCGTAAATAAACTGTGGCAAAAAAGTATGGTGTATTATAAAAAATACAATGGAAATAATGTTTTCTGTTGTAGACTACATTAAATTTCATAGCATACAATTATCAACTTTTCCATGGTATGGTATTTTTTTTCGAATATGTCAATTGGATTTTCAATATTTAGCCAAAATAGCTTTACCACTGAAAAAAAGAAATAAAATATTATAAGATCATTTGTATGAATTAGTAGTGTATTATATTATAAAATACACCACTCTACCACACACGATATCATATTCATTGGAGACTTTACTAAACTTTTATTTTAACAAAAATTGTTCATGATATTCCGAAAGAAAAGCTCTTAGCTTGATTAGTGCAACCTTCAGTACAACTTTAGGTACCTGCGTTTCACTCAATAAATTTGAAAGCAGTACTCTTAACTTTTAAAGCAGTGGCGCTGATTAAGGGTAGTAACTACACTGATGACTACTCATCACGTAGGTACAAGCCGGACCGTCGTCGCCGCCGCCAATCTAAATAATTGACCCTCTGTCCGCTCGTCTGTACGGGTCTTAGTTAGAACAGAAAAAAGATAGAGACAACTTCGACACTAAAATTATTATTTTATAATACCGTGACATGGATAAAGGCAATTAATTTCAGGGTAGATCAAAGCTAAAATTCTATATACATTACATTAAAAAAATACAATCCTAAGCTGTTTATGGGCTTTTTCAGACATAATAGCTATCTAAAATCTGTTCGTATATTTTTATGATTGAAAAATACGGACCTAAAAGCTAAAAAAAATAAAGTAAATTGTACTAAGTATTGACTGGACAACTTGAGGTATTTTAAGGAGTAGAAATTATAATCATGTGTTTTATCAGTATCTCAGATTTTTATACCCAGCAAACAGTTCAAATAATACGTTATAAACTAAAAAAAAGTTGATTGTTTGTGATAATTATTTTTTTATTCGAGGCAGTATTTATTCTACTCCGTACCTAGAGCGAGAAGTCTCTATGGTACAAAATTCCTGTCCCAATATAGCTGAAACTCTGTTTCCCTCCAAGCTATCGGAGATACAAAACTTTTGGGATTAGAAAAACATTCAAAAGTTTGTCAAAAATTACTACCGAAGACTTGTGGGGTTTATAGTTAAAGTTGCAGAGTTTATTTTATTATTACATCATATTTAGTTAAAATATTTAATCTGTGTCAATAGTGGAAACATTCCCGATTCAATAAATCAGCAATATACTCCAATATTTAGTTAAAATGTTTTATAGATCCTTACTTTTCTAAGTAAAATATAAAAAACGGCTTAAACTAAATATATTTCAATACAATGAACATATTATACTCGTATTGCACGAAAATCAGTTTGGTTTCGAGATTCCAGTAAATAATCTTGTGTTATCTATCATCTTTCAATGGTTCTCAGCTAAAAATCATCTCGTTAATTCGAAATTAACAAAATGTTTTAGTCTGCTTTACCAAATTTGAGTATCGTAAATATTGCACGAAAATCAGTTTCGAAATCACATAATAAATTAATTTTAAATAAGCTAAGACAAATGAGAAGTATTTCGTGTGATTTTATAATAAAGTTCATAAATTATATCCATATTATAAACACCTTGTGGATAGGTACAATGTACAAACCATAATTTTAGAATATCTTTTTACACATTAACAGAAGACGTTTTTTGCTGAACATGGTAGTAGAATGTAGATTATTTCAATATTAAAATTTGTAACAGAATTTCATAAAAGCATCGTAAATGCTTTAAATAAATAAATAATTTCTATTTCGACTTTAATCACTGCGAAAAGTGATGCAACTGCGGCGGATGTAACACTCAAGATCCTGAAGAAGAATTCCGGTAAAACCCAAAACCATGGTCGATTGTTATATTGACTCGTAGGTACTATGTTGTTTACGCTCAAATACCCTAGTTTCATATAATAACAATCGCCTTTTTAAGCACTATAAATATTTATTTGAAAGTCAGAATTGCAATTTTTAAAGTAAAACGTTGCCGTTAAATCAAACGGTACCTAATCTAATTGAAACTAATTTGAATGAATTGCCCATATTTAATTATATGGGCATTCTGACTGAAATAACTAAGGCTTTGTAGGTACTAAAAATTGTAGTTCTTTGGTAAAATTTTAAGGAAATATTGGCAATAGGCTAGCTTTATATATCAAGGCACCAAAACATATCGATTTGAATTTTTTAATGTGCAATACGCAATATAATTAGGTTTTGTTTATAAAACCATATAAACACCAACCACATACATCTCTTAGCATATATTTTGAGAGATATTTGTAAGTGCAGTTTATATATTTTTTACTAAAATGGGCATTTTATAAACAAACGATTTAATAACGAATAACGACTCAACGCATTCCAGTTTTCGCGTATAACAGTAAAGGGTAGAAGCAAGAAGTAAAAAGAGGAAAAAAGCATATTATTAGTCTCTTACCGAAATGGAATTGGAACATTTCGCGCGGAAATTTCCAGAAAATATTCACTTTACTTAGGCGAGGGCATCCATCATACTTTCGCTTCTCTTCGCTTACCTTCACAACTTTCCTAATAAGAATTCTGATATAAAGTTTTAGATACGTAGGTACTTTAACAAATTAAATGATTTCGTTCTTACGCAAAAATTTTCTCTTAACTGTATATAAAATTTAATAACACACAAATTTTAACTGATAAGTTTCTTTATGGACTAGAAATACTATTTGATACCGTTTCAATATTCAGTAATACTGAAGTATAACAGAATATACAAACGGCATTGTATATGACTTCTTTTATAATTTCAAACAATTACACGCATGTTAGATTCGGTAAATCAATTTTTCGAGGTGGTTATAATTTATTTTATTTTAATCATTCTGAATAGCCTTGTAAGAAAAGTATCTGGAATAGAATGGTAAATTGAAATTGAAATAATATTACAAATGCTAGCACTTATTTGGCTTAACGGATAAGCATTACAATCCAACGGGGCAATACTGCCAGCCTGCTAGGCACACTGCCAACTGGTAGTGGGCTGAAGCATTTGGACTACCCATGGGACTGCAGTAGCATTTAGGGTGCCTAAATGTTTTCCTTGATAATAGCAGCTATACCACTACTGGTATATATTGTTTTTAGGGTTTTGTTAATAATGACTAAATCTAGAATAGTATACTAAAGCTACCTACCTATATTTTTGCAGAACTTTTCAGTAAATTTTAAGTTACTAATATGTAGTTACTTTTGGTACTTAGTTATGTTAACAAGACATAACATACAGGATAAATACATACAGTTACTTTGAATACAATTTTATTTTACTCAACATTTTTCATTACATATTGTGTTATTTAATAATGTTAATACAAGAAAAATAATGATTTTTCTATACCATCAATTGTATTTCTATTCATAAAATAACCTTAATTTTGATTAGTTTCTTTTTAAAACTTTCATAATATAGCAGGGTTATACATGACATGTAACGCCAATCAAATCTAACCAAGCTTGAATTAATATAACTAGCTGTCATATCAAGTTGATATTTTATGACAGGACAGCCGTTAATATTCTAACCAATCTATGAGGCTCTTTCAAAAATCGAACTGTCAAACTTCGATGTAATGAAGATCTTATATATTTTATATTTTCTTTGACGATGCCGCCAGGACAAATGGTATAAAAGTAAAATAATAGTACTGCCGGTGGATAGGGCCAAGCTTCATTGTATAGCCATCCTGAGGGAGAAGTTACGACCGCGACAGGTGTGATGCCGAATTAACTTCTTATATAAAGTCGCTTTTTATACAACACCGCCGGCTAAATGAGGTCGAGGGATCATGATAATGAAACGCGAGGTGTCTTGGACTTTTCTCCTCTCCACCTCTTTCCCCTAGGTTAATTAAGACCTTTTCGGTGGATTAAAACCCGATTCCCGCGTTTATCTATCCAACGGTTATTTTAACGTGAACAATTTTAAACTTTAATAAACGACCAACCTGCACAGTTTCATCATTGCACACGAGACCCGACCGATACCTGCAACAAAGATACACGATTAAAATACTACAAAAAAAGATATGTACTGGGATAATGTGGAAAATCAATGTCGTAGTAAATTTATGTTAATTGCATCAAGAATATACCTTGAAACTTGTTCCTTTTCAATTTTCGAATGCACCGCTATCTGACGGATGGTCGTTGAACTTTTAAAAATAAAAATGTGACAGTGCCTGTGGGTTGGACGAAGACGCTACACTGATGGACACTGGAGTACGTCCGTGGGCTTGACAAGAACATGTTTCATTCAATCAAAACAGCGGATGCATTGTGAAGGGAGTCATTGACCTCCTCAATTGCAGTAGAGTATCTATTTGTATATTCATCTTGCGATCCAAGGGATCTATTAAAGATATGACATTGTCTTATTTCTGGGAATATACTATCTATATAGAATGTTAGTAGTGGTTATTTAGGCAATTTGTAGGCGTCAACTTTTTATTTATTTGTACTGAATCATGTAATAAAATAGAATAATAGGTATAGTTTCTGTTATATATATGCAAGGGAAATAAATATGCTTCATTTGTTATAGGTATGTTCTATTTGACAGCGAGTAAAGACAAAGAATTTATTCTGGAATTATATCGAAAAAAATATTGATACTTTTTGAGGTGTAATCTCTGGTAAATATTAAGCGTCGTAATTCATTTTTATAGGTATTTAATTTAGAAATATTTTAAGTTGATTTCGTTTGTTTGATATGTTTAAGTTTTTATAACAGTATAAATAGGTACCTTACAATTGTTTTGGAAGATTTTTAAAATTCACGTGACACTGGCAAATATATAATATATTATAAATATAATATCAAACATAAGCTATGTTTTTTTATGTTATTGTGACGGAACAAGCTCGAGGCCTACGTGATGTTAAGCGGACTAACCTCTACCTAGAACAAATGCATTTCATCACAAGTGACGAATCGCACTGCGCCAGTCACATTGAGACATAGTTGTTAAGTCTCATGTGCTTGTTATATCACTGGCTCTGAAGGACTGCTGCTGGAACACACCGTTGCTTGGCGACAGATTTTCTATTTGTGGTAGCTAGCCAGGCGGGCAATCGCAAAATGCCCTTCCACCATGCGGTAAAAGTCAAGCCGGCGGTGGGGATCGAACCAGGGACCTGCGGCACTGCAGTCCATAGCTAGTATAGTCCTCGGCCATCATTGCTTCAATCAATGTAAAGAAGATGTGCAAAACTGGCTAATGCGAGCCCTCACTTTTTTAGTAATATAACTAAACAGCCAATATACAAAGCCTCCTCATATCAATGTAGGAGTAACCTACAAACTAGGTATACCTTTAAACAGCTACAATCACTAAAATATCTTGTTATATTGAAATAAAACCCCAGTTTGTAACACAAATTATGTAGTTTACAAGATTTTGCACAAACGGACAATGTCAACAACGTAGGTAACATCAGTTTTTATTGCCAAGACTGTTTTAAACATAATTTACTTGGAATAGGGCTTACGCGAAAACAAGCTGTAATATATATAAATAAGTACATTTATATCTGTTGTTAACAGGAAACATAAGGTATGAAATGTACATTAAAAAGATGTATGGCGGTGGGCATAAGTACCTGCCTACAGCTACTTTCAGTGTCTGGCTAACCCGACCGGACACCTTGCCAACGGGTTCCGCACCTCAAAATGAAAAAAACGGAACCCTTATAAGATCAGTTTCGGTCCGTCTGTCTCAAGAACGCGTTGAGGTATCAAGCAGAAGGGCTCTGTATTGCCTTTTGGGACGGGACCCTAAAAATGACCAAAAATCAATCTCTAAATGCGGCATAGAGGTCTAAGATACGAACGTTAAAAATCGTCAGCACTTATATTTACGTCTCGTGTAATGAAGAGCGAGGATATTGGTAACTGCCGTGATAGATACGCGGGACTGCTTCTAAATTTTTTTGTCAGATAAATCCAATGACTGAAATCTAGTATTGTACCCAGTTCCTTGTACCCATTCTAAAGCTAAGCTTTCTGATATATCTCAACAACATAAATATACTACTAGCGGCCCGTCCCGACTTTGCACGGGTTTTTAATAAAAAACTATACATTGAAACACATTAAAAGTAGTTATTGTGACATAGGTGTAATAGTTACACATATAATAGTGCGGTTTTTTTTGTAGATATTGATGTCCTCTATAAAATTGCAGTACATATGTATATGCTATTGTCAACAATTTACGCGTACGATTATTTTGGTGTTTTTTTACACGTTGAATTACATTATCGAAGTTTCTGAAAATATTCTATAGCCTTTGTTCGTCAGTGATAGTGTAGGATTCTAATGGAGAAAGAATGTAACAAATCGGTCGAGACGTTTTTAAGTTTATTCATTACATAAAAAAAATTCAAATCTTTCCTCTGTATAATATTAATATAGATATAGATACCTACATGTATACTATATAGTTGAGTGTATACGTGTATAGTAAAGATAAAGCATGTAGTTTGTATCATGCTCTGTAGGTACCACTTTATAAATGCCTATAAGTATATAGGTATCTATTTATATGTATCACGCATACTCACAGATACCTACATTGTTATATATAACCATAATTCCTTTATAAAGTCAACTAAATGGCGTTCAAACCAGTTAAGTACATGATAAATAACTGAATAATTTAGCAGCATATACTTATCACAAATATAAAATTGTAACTTTGTGAATTGCCTCAACTGGGACCATTTGCATTTATTATTTAGGTTTTCTTTATATTTTATAATGTAGTCTTGGGTTTTTGCGATTATTACATGTAGTAATTAAACAACTTTTAATGGTTCAAAAGTGACAACCTGTCACCACGATTACTGCAGTGAAACGTCGGGACAAAATAATATATGCGATTTAAACCGTTCAAAATCGAGACAAAAAGGACTTATTGTAGAGTACAGTCGCCTGCAATAAGAAGTATACACATTGTAATATTCAAAATTATGGCAAAGAGTTCTGTTTTCCCCTATGTAATCAGCAGTATTTTCAAATCAAAGAATAATATGAATACTTTTACTCAGATTAATGTTAACTTCGATTAATAATAACTTAGCGACAACACATTATTTTGAAAATTACGAAGTAGTATACACATCGTAATTTTCAAAATAATCTTATTGCAGGCGACTGTACATATTGTATGTGACAATTGTTGTAGCAATAGAAGATATTTTTTATATTTATTTCGTTATGATGCTTAACATTGATATACCTATCCAATAATGAAACAATATGTAATATTATTGAAACTTGAATATAAAACGATCTAAAATTAAAGAATTGGACAGATCTATGACCATGTGGCATTTACTAGTGAGCGCTTCCGTGCTCTGGAGGTCACTATAAGAAATCGCGTCAGTCCTGGTTGTTGTTTTAGGATGGCGGTCATTATTGCACGGTGATAGGGCATTTTGTGAATGCACACTTGCTAAGCTACCACTTTCAAGAAGAAAATCTGTCACCAAACACCTTACGGCGTATTCCATTAGCTGTATTTTTGAGAGCTAGTTCCCACTGTTAATAAAGTCTATTTATCATCTTCGTCACCACCAGGTGAAATTTGGCAAAAGCTAACTAACGTATTGGCAATAAAAAAGGTTTCTCGTTTTTGCGTTCGAAGAGTCAGACTTCTTGAGGATGCTTGGTTTAGAATCGAAACGCATCGCAAATTCTTCCGGTTTGGCTTTGTTTCAGCTTAACAGAAAAGTTAGGCGGAATTGGATCGAGATTTAGTTTTATGATTATTTTTTATACCAATTTAATGATTTCTTAATATGTTTTTTTTTCTGATAGATTAGCCTTTAACCACTATCTCACCTTATGGTAAGTGTTGATGTGGTCGAAGATGTTGTTCAGGCTAACCTAAAAAGTACTGGCTCTCAAGGACAGTTACCGGAACACACCGTTAGGTGCTTCGTGACAGATTAATTAAATATGGATTTCCGCAAATTCACGCCTTAATCTATTAATGATTAATAAAAAAGTTCAAAAACTATACAAGTTCTTGTACTTAAACAAAACATTATGAATTAAGAACTGCACCCACGCCTTCAGTAACAAGGCATAAACACTAATTGAACAGCAGGAGAATTTCATCTTAGTGATATAAAATTACAATTCGTAGAGGCGCCAGATGGTATTGACACTGTTTTATGGGAGCGACTGAAATTGAAAACGCTGCTCGTAGACAATGGGCGGTATTGCTTTGCCATTAAAATTTATTAGCGAATTTTACGCGTCAACACAACAAACCCTTAAGACGTGAATAAGTATAACATTATGTATTATTTTACGTTGAAAAGGCTGTCTCCGCTTAATGAAGATAATTAATCATAAAGCCGTGAATCTAAAATTAACCAAGATGAAATGTATTAATTATTATTGATATTATTATTGACTTTGTTGGTTAAGACACCTCTGATGACCCCTAGTATGTCTTTTAAATACCTTTTTATTTTATTTTATTGCGATGGAACAAGCTCGAGGCCCACCTGATGTTAAGTGGACTAACCTCTGCCTATAACAGTTGCAATTCATCACAAGTCACGAATGGCACTGCGCCCGTCACATAGAGACGTAGTTGTTAAGTCTCATCGTGCCTGTAATTTCACTGGCTCGCAAGGACAACTGCCGGAACACACCTTTCGGTGCTTGGCGACAGACTTTCTACTTGAGGGTGGTAGCTAGCCAGGCGGGCAATCGCAAAATGCCCTTCCACCATGCGGTGAAGCTCAAGCCGGCGGTGGGGATCGAACCAGGGTACTGCGGCACGGCAGTCCATAGATATTACCGCTCGGCCATCATTGCTTCAAAAATCATCATTGTTTCAAACTGATGTTCAGTATATTCTCAAGGTTCTTTGGACTAATTTTTGCTTTGTACTTATACATAAAAATTGTAGGAATTCAGTCTTAATAATAGAAAACATATAATCTTTATGTAATTAACATACCTAATAATAATTGCAGTCACAAATCAAACACTAAGCTTGTTTTTATAATAAAAATGTATAATGGAGTCAATGAATCATGAAAAATATGCAGAACAACATCAACAATGTAAAAAAAAATTATGTAACAAATAAACTTCAAAACTACTGGACTGAATTGAATAATTATTTCACCATTAGAATCCTACATTATCCCTGATTAATATAGGCTATAGAATTTTTACAACAATGCTTTTATTTAATTTATAAATACCCGTGCGAAGTCGGGGCGGGCCGCTAGTTACTTATAATTGAATTTACTAGGATAACTGATTTTTTTTCTATTTTTTTCCAGAACTGGACTTAAGCGTGGTCTCTTGCTGGATAGTACTTTATTTAAGACAGAGTTCTTTTTGAGGTTATTTATAAGGAAAATATTATTCATGATACTCTGACACTATGTGATAATTATAAATAATTAATTATGTAAACTATCATAACATATAATGGTATTTTATTAGAATGATAGTAGTTTTTTATATATGAAAAGAAGATCCAAAGTAGACTTCAAATTATTAAAATAAGTCCATCAATATTCAAAAAAGCGTTAGTTGGGTGAAACGCAAAACATGACTGAACATCAAACATGAAAACGTAGTAGGTATTATGTTAGTCTATTAATTATCAAATAAACACATAATTATCCGTTAGTTTTCTTTAAAATCAAATCGAAAACCACAACATTTTAGTTTCAATGTGCCTACCAACCATAATACGAGTGCGGGGAATGATATGCAGCAAACAAGTGTTTATTTGTGGACAAAAACGTTGGCATATTCAAATATTTCGAATGACTGCCTCGCAACATGGTTGGTATCGATTGGGCGAACGCCACGGGATCGAGTCGACGTACTATCTCCATTCTATTTTCGTTCTTGCGTTGAACGAATTATTATCATCAACGGTTACCGGTCTAGCTGGCTATATTATATATTAGTTTAGACCAATATTAAAATAAGCATATTTTTTCGATAAAATAAATAGCTTATCCTTCGATACAATCTGCAAAATAAACGATATCAACAATGCGAAGACTAGACACATCATAATGTAGATACCTATATGATATAGATATACCTATTAGAGTTCAGTCGAAACTCATGATAGAATATCGGGTAGGTACGAGTATATCCGTATGTGAAATAGCCCCAATCTCTTATCATACAAATAATCCGATACTATCCTGAAATAAGTTTGGTGATATTTTATGTAAAATAAACATATGGAGACTTTCTCAAGAAAGCACCCGCTATATATTGCTGGTGAAAGATATCTTAGGTATACTCATGCCAACGAAATTGTATGAACTAAATTAAAACCCAAATTCCAATAAAACGTTGTTCAGTAATATTATGTATACCTAATACCTATATGCCTATCAATATTTTTGATATGTGTTTTGTTTATTAATGAAGGTCATAGAATCAACTGTAAAATATACTTATTTATACCATATTATCTGTTTTATGATAAGTTTAAGAGTAATCTATATGTTTTTGCTACAATACCGTGGTATTCAAGGCCTGGTATCTAGAGACGAACCATGCAGTTCACATTATTAATATTTTAGACATAAAAATACATTTAAAAACTTATTGATGTTTTGACAGTTGATAAATTTATATACCATACAATCTACACTGTTCTAAATAATATATCATGGAAAAACATATACGTTTTTGAAAGAAGGACCTTTTTGAGTTCAACGATAATCCGGTTCGTAGATATATATGTGCCTGATGATTGATTCTGGGACCAGCTCACACCTCCTAAAAACTATGATGAAAAACAAAAGTAATTATTTAAAGTTTAATATTTTAGGACTACTCGTAACATGTTCGTCATGTAATAACAATGTTCATATAGCTCTATCACACAAGTTATTTCAATGTATTCTTAAGTAATTTCAATAAAATTGAAAATATAGTAAATTATTTCAATGCAACTGCAACGTGAGAGCATGCGGGTGCAGCATGCTCTCACGTTGCAGTTCTTATGTAAGTTTACTCAATTTGATGGTGCGAAATAAAATTGTAAGTTTTTAGGTTAAAATAAAACTGAAACAAGAGATGGCAGTTGGCCCCCAGGTCCAATTTAGGCGACTATAAAATTACAAAATAGTTTCTCTATATCACATACGAAGGTGATTTTACGGTCATTATTGTCGAATACATTGAAACAAAACGGAGAAATAATTTGATATCATCTTTTTAAGAACAGATAAGAATATGAATATGTAAGTTAAAAAACTGGCTATTCACGTAACTCCTACAAAAATACACATAAATATCATATCAGTCTCGCTTATTTGAATAAAATACCAATTGAACGCAACAACATGTTTGGTGGGATACCACAGCAAAGATAACTCTATAAGTTATTTGACATATACGTCAAATTTTACTCCATTATTAAAGCAAATCTATATTAAATTGTGCTGTACAAAATATGTTATATTTTTATGACTATGGTTCGTCTAATCACTGTCGATATTTAGTAATATAATATGTTATTGATGTAAATAAATACCGATATGCATCGATTACTGACGACTATATAATATAATAAATGTAACACATAAAAGTTGCTTCTGAATTGACTTGACTAGTGAAAAGTATAGGCAGATTTTAAGTCAATGACTTATTTGACATCAGCTACATCAGGTTAGCCTATGACCGCAATTTCACTTAGTACCTAAGTGATAATGTGATCACGGAAGGTAAACAAATTAAACCTTTTTATAAGCGTTTGTGATGAAACAAGCACCAAGCCCATCTGGTGTTAAGCGGTTACCTCTGCCTATAACAGTTGCAGTTCGTCACAAGTGGCGAACTGCACTGTGCCATCACCCTGATACATACAGTTGCTAAGTGTCAAGTGCCTGTAATTTCAATTACCTACAATGGAAACTTGCTGTCTACGACATTATCGGATCACTTTAGGTATAAGACGACAAATTTTTCTACTAAGGGTGGTCGCTAGCTATTCGCCTTACAACTATGCAAAATTTGCCGTCATTGTTAATATTTTTAGAACATTTTTTAAATCAATACTTTATAAAGCCTGTGTTTTTTATTGATTTCAAGCAAGGGACGAAAAGTCTGCGCCGGTAACCATAGAAACGCGGGTAATTTTGTGTGTGACTTAAAATACCTAAATATCTCTACGAAATAAATATATATAAACTCCATCCTCTGAATCTTTGTCTCTGATATTATTACTAGGCTTCGAACCAATGACAGAAGCATATAGATACTGACGGCTTGCAATAACAATAATGTGGGCGCGGATCTGGGCGACCTGCCAGTGTTCTATCGATCGGGCCGACCCACCTCACCAGCCCAACTTGGCCCCCCAAAACACATCCCGAACCCCCCACTTTGCAAACCAACATGTTTGACAGCAGGAGACGAGGCAGATCAACACAATCTGGTCCTGCAGATGTACAAGTAGGTCACAGGGAAAATTTACAAACACTACTCCCGTGAATGTGGATTTTTTTGCAAAATAAAG
This sequence comes from Plagodis pulveraria, assembly GCA_963890685.1. Taxonomy (NCBI): domain Eukaryota; kingdom Metazoa; phylum Arthropoda; class Insecta; order Lepidoptera; family Geometridae; genus Plagodis; species Plagodis pulveraria. The sequence goes on from OY982956.1 coordinate 13,789,594, forward strand.
AGGGAATCATTTCCGGGTCAATGCAAATGAGGTTGTTTATCTGATGGAGGGGAAGGCATGCTTTGATTGTTGAATAGTTATGTAGATTAGATGATTTCTGAATATAGGTGGGAAGTACAAAACAAAATTAAGTACTGCTACGTATAATAATAATTGAATTAATATCAGGTTTCCATGTACTATAAATTTGATAATTTAAAGAACTGTGCCATATCTTAGGAAAACATTTGCAAGCATCATTACTTAGCCTGACATTGTTGAAGGATCATAAATCATCATATATATAAAACCTACTTGTAGGTACTTTATATAACATTTGAAAATAATAGCGGGATGCGGCATTTGGACTGCAATGAGTTGCAGGTTGTCTAAATGCTTTCATTGTAGTATAATTAGGGTTGTATATAGTTGGTAGTGTTTTGTTTATAAAAGCATACCGCATATAAGAAAATAGTTATCCCTTTGGCATCCCAGATAACGAGAACAATATAATTTTATTCATAAATAGACGACATCGTCCACGCTGATGCCAAGGGATGACCTAATATATATAGATGATTAGGTGAGTATGTCTAAGAATGCTGCCAGTTTCATTTTAAATACAAAAAATTATGTAAAGCTATCACAATATTTAGTTATAATATTATCTAAAACACAACCTTTGCTTCTTGACTGATATATTGTATAACATACAAACGCTGTACCACTTACGTAACGCAATATTTCACCCACCTCAATAAATCCAACTCTCAAGTACTTCCAGTCTTATTTTCGGGATAACTTCAAGTTTTTACTCGAGATAAGTCTACCTATCCAATCCTGTACTTACTTAACTGTCCATTTTAGGAAGACCCATAAAATTGTTCCGTGTTGCCTTATTTGAGCTTTACTTTCTGAAGTTTAAGAGGGAGTAGGAGTGTCAGGGTAAAGTGGGCGAGTTAAAGGTACTGGAAAGGACCCGTGGGTCGACAATCAAGCGAAGTCAAGATAAAATATTTAAAGGTCAGCTTTAGGCCTTTCTACACCATTCGTTGGAACTTAAACGATTTAAATTCTTGGCTTGAGTGTGCTCTTTGTTAAGATCGGGTATTGGGCACACTTGAGATTGAGAAAGTTTTTACCCATAGGTAGGCACCGTTATTTCTTAAAAGTGAAGTTGTTTCATTTATTAAAAATATTTTTAATCTAATCCGTCAGTTTGCTGATTTAAAAGTTACTGAAAATGTATTAAAATAAGACAGCTTTTTCAAATATTGTAGGCTCGAACATAAAATTTTGTGGTGATTATATCAACATTACTTACTTAACACGTTAAAATTAGTTAAAAAGTACATTACACATTGTACAAAGGCATATATCTACCTACCTAGTAGTGATTAAGACAGATTTTAAAAGGTTATGTCAAGGAATTCGCGCGTCAAAAATTCTAGTTTTGAGTTTTATGTCCCATGTTATTCCGAGTATCAAATAATTTGAGCTCATACCTGAGTGGTGTCAAGATTATGTAACCTGTCATACGCACGCGAGGGTCGTCGTTTCTTTAATAAAACTTGTTTTTCCCAGAACTGGCACACTTTATAGGTACATGTTCATGTCATGTCACAAACCCGGCACAAAATTACGAAAGCAAAAACATAGACTGGCCTATTTTCTCGAATCCTTCATTTATATACGTACCATTATCAAATGCGTGACAAATTAAAAACAATACGGGTTTAAATATGTTAATTATATTATCTAAATGTGTCCGTAAAACTTAAATTTCTGGCTCTGTCAATTTAGAATTTGCAATTAAATTGCTTAAGAACTGGGTTAGCTACCATTTGTATTTCGATTTCAAGGTAAATTAACTTCAAGGTAGATAATTAGTTTGCTTCTTCCAAAGCTTAATAACTTTAAAATGCAACAAGTGTTGCGTGTTTATAAACGTTTAAAACAATGACGAATGCATTTGACAGGCAAATTAGCTCATCAGTGCTTCCATACAGTACTGTTACGCTTTTTGCCGTTTCCTTGTCCGCTTTTGTGGTCTACGGGGGACCTTTTCAGGCTTTTCAGATAAAGATAATCGGTGTTAAGGTATTATATGCTTTAGGGAATAGAAATAAGGTATAAACAAATAGTTGTTAGTATTTTTTTCTGTATCGCTTTTGCGTTGTATAGGCAAGTTTCCTGACGGTGACTATCCGACGGCACGCTAGATCGCGTGCGCGCTGGTCCCTTAGTATAGGCTCAATGTTTCCTACCTGTGGTTACCAGCTACCATTTTACATGGAAACAGATGTAGAAGGATACTTTGTAACGTATGTACTACCTACTTACCTATTTGTAAAGCAGAATCACCTGCTTTGTAAGAATAAACAGCAACCTTCGTAGTCAACATGTAGGTAAATACTAAATACATTCAGTTGAAAAATAAGTATATTATTTGCACCCGTATAATTAAAATAGCTTCTAATTGTTATATGTCAATTTACAATATGTATACCTATTGTGGATGATTGAATAAGGATTCATATTATTTTAAAATAGATATATAAGCTTTTTCATGCATATAAAATACAATTAGTAAGTATTATGGTATTAAATATTATGGTGTTATTACCTATTTGGGTCAAAGAATAATCATTGTAATTTAACGGGGCAATGCTGACAGGATGCTGGTCACGCTGCCAACTGGTAGTGGGCTAGAGCATTTGGACTGCCTATTAGTCTGCAATGGCTTATAGGGATCTAAATGCTTTTAGTGTAGTAGCTGTAGTGTTGTATATAGTTCGTAGTATTTTGTTAGTAAAAACATACCGCCGCTTTAAAAAAAAAATAGTAAGTAGGTATACATATGAATTAAACAACTTTAAACGGCTTAAATGATAAATACACGCGATTTAAACCGTTTAAAGTTGTTTAATTAATATGTATATCTACTTCCTAATTCTATTTTATAGGAATGAAAAAGCTTATATATCTATTTTAAAATAATATAAATCCTTATTCAATCATCGAAGTTATAAATATATTAATTTATTGAATTTCAATTGCATTTTTTACAGATTTGTCACGAAAATTAAATATAATCCGACGCTACAATACAATAAGAGCTTCTACGAAATGAAATTTAAGGAAATGATACTAAGCAACACCTTTAATTTATTTCACAAATCAAATCAAACAATGCCGACCGGGACGTGACAGAAGTTAGCATATAGATGTCGTCATCAACCAATTAATTTAATTGTTAGTATTCAAGCTGTACATCCACAAGCAAATTTGTTGGGTTTTGCCACACAAATTGTTAATATCAGTATGCAAGATTAGCGGCTATGTGTCAGCCGCTAAATTTGGCAAGCATTTTGGTGAGCATGACTTTTTACTAGTAAGTCGTTAGGCCATATATTTATTTAAGTTTGAATTACTAGGAGTTACTGCTTCGGAGGTCCACCTGCAAGAAGTGAATATACCTATTGGAAGTGATTTTACATATACAGGTACTTATATTCCTCTGATAAGTACACCGATCTGAAGTAAATTCATTGAACGAATCAACGTAATCCAAATGTATCAGATTTAATAGTTGGTATAGACTCAAGGGAAATGTTTGTTGCATCATCTTAAGACCTATGGCGAATTTTGTATCTGAATGTTGGGGAACCAAGAGGCTGATGAAAGAAGAGTATGCTTACCTACATATGACAATGATGTGAATGTTGAGTTTGATTGATTATGTTATCAAGGGAGTCTTAAGAGTAACGCCATTGACAGAAAAGTTGAATACCAGCGTGGAACTATTCTAGAAAGGTTGAACATATAAAACAAATGTTTTTATGAGTAAGCTATAATCAAGGTACCTAGTCATATTTGTGTTTATATAATTAAATAAGTGTATACATAAGTAAGTTTATAAATATTATATAATAAAAAAAAGCGCCCGATCTAAGTATAGGTATATCTCAACACCTTGTGTATATAAGTGTACCTATATGCCATACATAGGTACCTACTAAAATTCTTCACATAATTCATATAAGGTGGTACTTCTACAAAGTTAATTATAAATGTAGGTAAATACATTAATATATATATATATTCACATAAAAACATAAATTTATGAAGAAGGCACTATGATGCCTGTCGTTATATGTAGGTATATTATGTATTTATATAAGATATTAATACATACATATTGTATATTTATCTGAATCTACCGTTTATTGTAACTAAGCTTAAAATAAGTAGGCATACATCATCATATATTAATAATATTTACCTATATTCGCTTACACAGAAAAAGATCCCACTAATATGTTTTGAAATCTGATGCCGTGTGGAAACCTAAACGTTTAGACATTTCTAGAATAAACAACGAGAAGTGTGCCTCTCTTATGTAAAGAACAAGCCGTTGAGTTTCCATAAACAACGATAAAATTCTACAAATCATAGAACTAAAGTAACTCAATCAATGACTTGCCTGTTTATCAAGTTCGTAACATTTACACAAATTAATAATAAACAATTGAAATCACGCACTAATCAGTTACACATTCATTAAACCACAAAACAATTGGCCGTCGGCAGCATCACAGCAATCACATATCAAAACATTTATAATATTAATAGTGAAGATTACGTAGCTTACGTATTACGTATTATAATTACACACGCGTTGACTATTCCGTGTTAGTGAAAAATAACAACTGGTCCACATTTTTGTGGGTATGCCGCTGGTTTATTTTTATAGAACGCATTAGTGAAACTCAATGTCAACCGTCTTTTGTGTCGTTATATTACCCCAATAAACGATCCGTTGCGTTAGTAAATGTACAACCCTTTGAAGAATGAAACGGTACCGTTTTGACAATACGTTTTTGCTCTAGTTTTTTCTTTACCGCAGTTAGGAAACAATGCGTAAACGTTATTAGTTGATATTATTTGAGCCGTTGGTGATCGGTAAAAAGTTAGCATTCAAATTTTTTAGCGATGGTCACGTTGAAAATCGAAGTGTTTTTTCTGAACGGTTATTTTTTTGTTGATGACACAAAAAGATTTCGAGTTCTGTTATTATGAAGCAAATGATGCGATTACCTTCTTTTTTTAATGTTCCGCTAGTTAATTAAAATTAAAATCCGTTTCTGCATAAATGACTAAAAATTATATACAAATACTGTTTCAAACTAATTTCCTGATTAAGGGTGCTTACCATTTGAAGTTAGATTCGCTAAAAACGCTAAAAACGATCACACTCCCAAAAAGTTGTTCCACATGGATTTGGCGTTATTTTCGCCATAAACGCTACATCTAATGTCAAAAGTGACAGAAGTGGCAAATTTTAGTGGCATTCTTAGCGTTCTTATCCTAAATGGAACAGGGGATGACAGTTACAAACGATCACAGTGATCACAACCATAGACGCAGATGTGATCAAAATTATCGAAAATTACGTTCTTAGCGACAAATGGAATATACCCTTACATACATCTGCGTTACATAAAAGCATTTTGAAATTATTATCATAATAACGTAATCAGTTACTATAGTTTAGGTAAAAAACTCCGGAAATAAAAACGTTGCTTCTTTCCGAAAGCAACTCAACCGATTCAGCAAGTTTTTAGTACAAAAGACATAAATGGGTGTTTAAACTCCACGGACATTAAAAATACCGACCCAACATTATAATAATTGAAACTATCTAATAAATCTTTTACGTGTCACATTAAACATGTTTTGTAATTTATTGGACACTTAACACTTTACAGCTTGATACCACCTACCGATGTTCTACTGTTTCGTCAAGTTGGTGGTCATTTTATTCCTAATATACCCATATATTTATATTCGCGAAGATTTCTCCTATATGTACTTTCGTCCTGTATGGATTCGTCTATAGATCAGAATGTATTTAGTTCCTATTACTTAAACTATTTATGTATGTATTCATTTTATTAACTAATAAAAACAAATATTTTAAAAGTATTTTAAGAAAACATCAAATTAATACATTAATAAAACACTTAAAAATCTTTATACATCGTACGTCGAATACTCTTCCGGTTTGGCTGCGTGGCGTTTGTGACGTCACGTCGGCTTAACAGGAAAAATAGGCGGAATTGTCACTAGATATATATATATTTTAATCAAGTATTAATTTGATGTTTTCTTAAAATACTTTAAAATATTTGTTTTTATTTAATATGGATTTCCGTAAAGTAACGCCTGAATCTATCCATTATTTTATTAACTATTTAATATATTACACTCATACATCTTATATAAAAATAAAATATTTGTTTCGACTCCGGGAGAGAAAATAAGTTAAAAATAAATAGAATATATTTACTAAAATTATTTACCATATAACTTATCAACGTACCATGGGCATGTAAAAATCGTTTTCAAAATTAGATTCTCCTTTCCCCTCTCCACCCTCTACATGCCCCTCATATCCCATTCAGAACTTTGAATGTGTGTGTTTGTATTTACAGATCGAGGGGAGGGCTGATATCATTGTGAGCGTGATGGAAAGAAGTTCTGCTACTCGTTGATAGATGTCGCTGTAAACAATTGATTAAAACCACCCAAAAACTGTTTATATTTAGGCAGAGTTGGTTTAAAACTTGTATTGTAATTAAAATATGTTATCATATTAAAATATTTATTGAGTATTGAATGCATATTTTTACTTTATATATTCTAAGTGTTTTACATATTATGAAAGATACAATTAGTGATCATTTTTATTATCATACCTATATGTGTATATAGAACTAGTAGAATAATGATATAACACAGTCGTAAGCAATTATTTATATTTTTCATGTTACATATAGGCAGTGCTGCCACGTATAAGGCGGAAAACGCTGGAACTATCTACTACTTATTTTATGTCAAGTGCCTTACGTTTAACGAGATCGACAAAGCAATAAAAAGCTCAATGCCATAGCAATAGGAAACCGTTTTGAGTACAATACATGTCGTTTAGGACGTTTCGATTATGTTTAGAGTATGAATTTTCTGTTTAATTTGTTATTTGAGTTGCTGATTTGTAGAAGACACAGGAACTTTGGGACTTTTTTTTTTCTTTTTATTGATATACCTACTACAAGTTTGGGACTGTCAAAAGCTTTCGTGCTGAGCAACATTTCGAAAATAGATTTCTAGGTAACAAGGTTTAAATTAAAATAATTTAAGAAGTAGGTACAGTTTTATTAGTTTTAAGAGAGATATTTGCGCATTTAACACTAATGCAGAAAATCCATGAAGAATTAATACACATTATTTTCTTACAGACAATTTGAAGTCTAGTGCAGTTCCAGGTATGTGAAAAATTGGCTCACCGCAAAGGTCATGTGGGAACAAACTTTTTCAGCATAACGTGGTCGATACCTATGCCAAACTCCCTCGGTAAAATAATAAGCGTGTCAGTAATAATATGTTGACAAAATTAAACGTCCGTTTTATAAATTGTCCCCGAAACGAAGTTTCCGCGCTTGATTGCCCATGCCCATAACAAGTATACCTATTTTTTTCTTGCTTATAGGATTTGAATTGCCTTTGATCGCCAGCTCACGAAGATCGAAGGCCCAAAAGTGAGGGATCCTTGCGCTGCTATCAATCTCAAGAAAAAAAAACCTGTCATCAAGAGGCCTGCATGTTATTGTATTCAGGCAACTGCTTGAGAAACAGTACCCATAGCTTAATATCATCTTCGACCACATCATCACTTACCATTAGAGAGATTTTAGTGAAAGACTAACTTATTAGCTATAAAAAAAACATGCTCTGAAGAACAGCTGCCGGAGAGTATCGTTAAAAGCTTGACGACAGACTTTGTTATACTTCCGATCGTTGTTGTTCAATTTCAGTTGTTGTACAATTTCGTTCGTTGAAACTCAGACAGGATTCGAACCATGGACTCCCTGCATGACAGTCCATAGCCATTGCTTCTATGCAATCATTGCTTTAAGACCTTTTCTTTCCGGAACACAAAGCAATGTTAATTCTTAGAATTGATATTTTAGTGTGCTGTACATACAAAGAAAAATGGAACTCTTATAAGATTCAGACGCCTGTCTATTTGTCTGTCTAAATTTTCCGAATCTATATATATCTATATGTATCATTGTCTTGTGGGGTGCTGGGCTAGAGTGTCACCTCCCCAATACTGCCTGTGGGTGTCGTAAGAGGCGACTAAAGGTAAAATATCGGAAGATGGGCAGCAGCGACTTCTGAGGAACTGATATCTTAAACTGCGATGTCGAAGCGTAGGGATTATAGATTAAGCTCCCCGTTATGGGGTAGGCTGTGTTCAGCAGTGGACAATCCGGCTGATACAGTTATATAAATATTAGGTCCTTACATATGAAATTGGCGTTTTGTATGGGAGGAACAAAAAGTCGAATATTTTTTAATATAATATATTTAATTAATCAAAGTATGAACCATTATTTTCTATGCACTTTTGCCATCTCATACACAGAAAAAAAGGAATACTTGAGCCAACGCAGTGTGTTTTTATTCAAGAATATTTGTGATTCATATATATTGAAAACAATATATTCTTGAAAACAGAACACAATATTCTCAGGAATATATTCTTGAATCAAAGTATATATTGCATTCTTCTTTGGAGATATCGTTAAATGTTTAAATAGGAATATGGTTAGTTTTAAATCCATGAATCTTACCATAAATATTCGTAAGTGAACCACCTTAATTACATTCAACAAGAATATTTAAAAATATTTCAAGAAAGAATATAGATATTTTATTTAGAGAATAAAATGTTAACAGAAGAATTCCTATTTTATTGTTAGAAGAATATTTTCGTTATCTTGAAATAATAATTTGAATACTTTATGTGAAGAAATATTTCTTGGGTCAAAACAATATTCCTAAGAATATTCGAGTGTAATATCAAGACTCGATTATTTTTCAGTTCAGAATATATTCTTGTTGTAATACAGAATTGTCTTGAATTTATTAAGATAATGTATATTCTTGGCTAAAGAAGTCTTTTTTTTCTGTGTAGGTAGTTCATTGATCCCTTTACTAAAAAAACCAGTCGGACGGGAATCAATAAAATCTTTGAAGGCGATTTGGACTGCCCCATCGGAGTTGAATTTTTTCCCTTGCAAGAAGTTATCCAAATTTCGAAAAAAATGGTAATCTGTTGGAGCAAGGTCCGGGGAGTACGGAGGATGTCTTAGACTTTCCAATTGAAGCTCTTCTAATTTAGTAGCCGTCTGTAGCGCAGTGTGTGGTCTAGCGTTGTCGTGAAGCAGCAGTGGCGTGGAGCGATTGACCAGCCTTGGTTGTTTAGCCGCTAGCTTTTCCATCATGGTTTGCAATTCCTGACAATAGACATCAGCCGTAATAGTCTGGCCAGATTTGAAAAAACTGTAATGAACAATACCGGCACTAGTCCACCAAACGCTTACAAGTAACTTTTTTGGGGTTAATTTTCGCTTGGGGCAGGATTTGGCTGGCTGGCCAGGATCTAACCATTGCGCTGAGCGCTTCCGATTATCGTAAAGAACCCATTTTTCATCACAGGTAATGATTCGGTTCAAAATACCTTCATTATTGTGCCGGTTTAGTAATGTAACGCAGCAGTCGACGCGCGTTTGCCGGTTTGTTTCAGTCAATTCGTGAGGTACCCACCTTTCAAGCTTTTTAATCTTCCCAATTTGCTTCAAGTGAATTAAAACAGTTTTATCACTAACATCGCAGCCTGCAGCTAACTCGGACGTGGTTTGCGATGGATCCGCTTCCACAATAGCCTTCAACTCTTCATTATCAACTTGAGTCTCAGGCCGTCCACGGGGCTTGTTCTGCAGGTCGAAATTTCCAGAACGAAAACGTTGGAACCAAAAACGAACTGTGTTTTCTTTGGCAACACGACCGCCATACACATCATTCACCCTTCGAGTTGTTTCTGCAGCACTAGTGCCACGGCGGAACTCGTACTCGTAAATATTGCGATATTTAAGGTTTTCCATTTTGTAAAATGAGTGACGCAAACAGAAAAAAACAGAAGAAAAAAAACAAATGAATGACGATCATCGAAGCACAAATACATGAGTCTATAGCTGTACAAATTTGAATTTGGAATTCCTTACCAAAGAGGAGAAATTCGTGATTAAAGTGGCCAGTACGAAAAACGCCAATTTCATATGTAAGGACCTAATATTATTCCTACATCAAATAAAATTACTTTATTGAAATATAAACATTTAGACACGTAACATAAAAATTCTGGCATTTACCTATTGGTACTATATACAAATAAAATATAATGAAGTAATGTAAGGTTCGTATAGTATGAGTCATATCGATTCAACAGAACCGATTATGAAAGTAATGCAGCTTGTTTAGACGAAATTGTGAAAGCTTTAAAACGATTAGTAAAAGCTGAAGGGCTATGACAAGATATTGGCCGAGATGCTAAAGAAGAAGCTGCAAGGTCTCGTAACGATTAAATTCTAACTACGACGCATTGTCTTTTTATATTTGATATAGAAAACAATCGAATTCATGACCACCCGAAACGTGTCGAAAAAGACATAAGCAGAAAATGGATTTAAATGAAATAATTGAATTGAGATAAGAGCTTTGAGAAGTATGTAAGTGTATGAATTTGAAAATCTGTCGCCACTTACCATCAAGTCTAAGCTAATCTATCAGGAATAAAAAAATATAAAAAATGTGCGGTATAACTTGTGATATGAAAGCAATGTTTAACGAATGAGGATATATAAATATATATATAAGTGTTGACGTGGTCGAAGATGTTGTTCAGGATAACCTAGAATTACTGGCTCTGAAGGGTAACTGCCAGAACACATAATTAGATGCTTGGTGGCAGATTTTGCTACTTGAGGGTGGAAGCCAAGCTAGCCAAGCGGTCATTCGCAAAATTCTCTACCACCATGCTATAACGACTGCCATCCTAAGACAACAACCGGAACCGACGACGTAACGTGCCTTTCTAAGCACGGAAACGCTCAGTAGTAATGCCACTAGCAGTTACCCATCCAACTCATGACCGCAGCGGATGTTGCTAAACTTAGCTGATCGATTAAGAACGGCTAAGCAAACTACGCTACTAGCACTTCGACTTATTTAAGTTCGTCGTCTGGGAGTCTGAGTCATGATATTCCTCATTATTCATTATGGATATTGCGCGAGTCCTAGCTGAGTGCTAAATGATAACTAAGGACAGAACTCGCGATAGTTTTCTCATTCAAATTACTAATAAGTAGACAGGTAATCACATTCGACAAGTGGATCTAATACGACTTATCAGGGGGATTCATTACTATAGTCCGGCCGCTGAGAGAATGCGTTTGACAGTTCGTTTTGTGAATATTTTTTCCCCAGTTCAAAGTAACATAATAGTCTGACTGCATAATATTGTATTAGTCAGACATTTAAGTATCTGAAAATAGGGTATATTTCATATTTTACTCCATTTAAAAGCCACAACAACAATACGAACACGAACTGTCAAACGCATTCTCTCGGCGGCCGGACTATAACTTGTCATATCCCTGAATAATATGAGTTGGTAGAAGAATATAGTTGTCGTGTTATTATGTGCCGGCAAACCTAAGGTGGTGTACTACGAGGTTGGTGTGTAAACCTTGAATGTTTAAGATATGCATATGTTTAAGAAGACGTTGGTACATACGCTTTGAAACTGTATCTTTTTATTACTTGTCCTGTTCATATGGTGTAAACTGAGGTAAGATCTGAACTGAAGAGTTTGTATCAGAGCTTGCATGGGCGTTCTTAACCGATCACTGAGATCAAGACTTGGATCGGTGACAGCTCTGATATTTAGGTACTACTGAGCGCGTCTGTCTTTCATGGGGTGCGTTAAAACGTCGTACACGGAACGGTGTGCCATCGTTGAAAAAATCTAATTAGAGTCTTATTTTGTCAAGTACCTATGCTTAACGTCCAGTAAGCATCTAACACGCAGTCCGACCAGTAAGTACGCAGTATGTTTGATATCAGCACGCATTATTTAGGCAGTATTTTAGGCGAGTGCATAATCTTGTAAGCAGTATGAATCACTAAAAATTATGAAAAAAATATTTACATGTTTATCCAAAACTGCAAAAATGTTGTAACTAATTGAAATCTGAGGAAGTGAAGGATTCTAGGATCATACTGTGAGCGAAGCGAGTAGTTCAAATAGAGAACCCTGAGCGAAGCAAGGGGTCAGGATACGAGACGCAAAATAACTGCTAAAATTATATTGGCAGCAAGCCAAGCGAAACTCACAACTTTTCACTATACTAGGTGCTTTATAGTAAATTATCTTAAATTCATATGAAAGCTAAAAGTAAAATTAGAGTAATTGATTATATTGAAGATATGTTTCAGTTACTGGAACCTATAAAAAGGTCTCGTCCCCTATGACGGTTAAAGTAATATATTTCACCTAGAGATAGCCCAAGTGGCCGAGTGGTTTAGGAATCTGGCGCGAAATCGGAGGACGCGGGTTCGATTCCCGCCCAGGACATAAAAAAATTGTGCTCCAATAATTTGAAATATACCTATTATAAAACGTATTTTATTTAAAAAATCCTTTCCACGTTAGCTCATAAAAAAGCACTTTTCCATGGAGTTTTCGAATGATAAACAACACATTTCCGAGCTTATGAGGTCAATATTTTTTTAAATTTAATTAAAGCTACTTTTGAACCTGTAGAAAATGAAAAACTTGTGAAAGTCGGACCTTGACAATGTGAGGTCAGTATTTTGAATTAGCATGGTGCTGACTTCAACTTTTTATATCATAATTTTCAGTGTTGCTCTTCCAACAACTCCCTTTCCATAGTGATAGGGCATTTTGAGAATGCGCGCCTAGCTAGCTACCACCCTCAAGTTTTGTTCTCAGAAAATCTGTTGCCATGCATCTAACGGTGCAGTGTTCTGGCAACTGTCCTTGAGAGCCAGCAATTCTACATCGTCAACATCTTCGACCACGCCATCACTTACCATCAGCCTATTAGATAAATAAAAAACTTCCGGTATTTCATACATTTCAGTACATTTTTTTTTTTTTTTTTATTCATTATAGGCAAACATTTGGCCCCTATCTCACCTGATGGAAAGTGATGATGCGGCCGAAGATGTAGCATGCTTGCCTAGAAGATACCTATTCACTCTAGACTTGAAGACTCCCAAATTATACTGATCGGGAAACAAAGACACGGGTAATGAGTTCCACTCCTTCGCTGTGCGGATGATAAATGTGGATGCGAAACGCTTCGAGCGAACTGAAGGAATGTCAACCATAAAAGGGTGACGGCCATCAGAGCGTCTTGTTGTCCGATGATAAAAATGGCATGGAGGAATCAGCTCATGTAGTTCCTGCGCACACTCTCCGAAATGTATGCGATAGAATACCGATAGACAAGCGACCCTGCGACGATGACCGAGACTCTGTAGTTTAGACTCAACCAGCTTATCATCGCCTATAAGTCTTTTGGCTCGTCGGTCAATGGAGTCGAGAGCCTCCAGTTGGTATTTCGCGGATCCATCCCAGAGGTGGCTGCAGTACTCCATACACGAACGGACTTGTGCTTGATATAAATTAAGAAGCTGCCCAGGTGTGAAGTACTGCCTCACCTTTGCGAGGATACCAAGCTTCTTAGCGGCCAGTTGCGCTCTGGCTTCGATGTAAAACCCGAAGTTTAAATTCGAAGTTAAGGACACACCAAGAAGCTCTAACCGATTCGCTACCGGTATTGATACACTTCGAAAAGTCGGAGATAGATGAAATGCTCTCCGTTTAGCGGAGAAAAGACACGCCTGTGTTTTGGACGCATTAAAACTTACTAAATTGGCATCGCCCCAATCGGACACGGCCAACAAGCTTGAGTTTAATCGTCCAATCATTGCCTCTCTTTCAAGCTGGACTTGAACTTCACCAGCCGGTGCGTCGGATATATATCGCTCGACAACTGTACTATCGTCTGCGTACCCAAAGGTACCGGGTTTCAGCAGGTCATTAATGTGGAGCAGAAAGAGTGTTGCCGAAAGAACTGATCCTTGAGGTACATTATTGGACTTCCAACAATTTAGTTCCGTTTAATTTTTAAATATTTTTTTCTATTTTTTATTTGACTTTTTTAAGTGATGATGTTCTCCTAGGAAAAAATAGGCTTAGAACATAGGCTTCGGTTTTAATTATGTAACTTTACATATAGTCCATATTTATTTAATGTATTTGCAACTACTACTGTCTATGTCCCGTGGTGTACCGGGCATAATGTCACCCATCTCTAACCGTGGGTGTCGTAAGCGGCGACTAAGGGTCGCCGCTTACGACACCCACGCTGACCGACACACCGACTACCTCACACTGCAATCTCCAAGACGCCTGCCATGCGCGGGGATTATGGCAAACCTCCCATAATGGGGGAGACTGTGTTCAGCAGTGGACGATCCAGCTGATACAGTACAGTTCAGTAATGTCTATTCAAGCGTTCATGTTTTAAATTTTTTTTGTTTTACCGTATGTACGATAAGCAATTACTTCTACGCTAAGACGAAGTATACAAACAGACTTTTTACTTGTATGAAATTTTTATACAAAATGCCCTATACCACTGTAACTGTATCGATATGCTTAAGCTAGAAGTAGGATTTGAACCGCGGACCCCACGCACTGCTGCGAACACTTACTGCCACTGGGTTGTAATCGACACATGATAATCAAACTGTGCATACCGATATACTAACTTACTCAGCATTTACAGTTTTATAAAATATGGGGAACTTTTTTGTTAGTGATTGCCTAATTAAAACTGTATTTTTTTGTGATATATACTTAAGGACTATGCCCCACTAATGAGCATATTTTGGTCTTGAGTTTCTGCATGTCTGTCTGATTAGGTATATTAAAGTTTTCTATCTCTTAAAAGAAATGTGTAAAAAAATGAAATTTTGGTATATTGTGAAGAATGTTGAACATAGATAAATATGATGGGGCTATTGTGTATAAATTCAATTCAAATATTTTTAGGATGACTCCAATACATGGGAAGATTATCAATATAATTTATATTTATATATATGTGGGATGATATCGTCTGAAAATTATTTAGGTACCTAGAACAACTATATTTTTTATCTTGAATAAATAATAAATTGGATCTAAAATATGTTAATTTTAGTCTATATTTGTTACGGTTTGTTACCGTAACAAATATATCTCAAAACCTAAACTATTTAGAAATTGATATTACGGCATTTTATGTAACTATATCTATTTAATCAACAAATATCTACTGAAAATAATACCAACATATACTTAATGCAGTCTTGAGGCTTTGATCAAAACTGACAAATATTTTCCCTAATGTGCTGGAAAAAATATAGCCCGATTCGTATTATACAGCGTTAATTCTTGACCTTACCTTGAGAGTACAAGCAGATATAGCAAAAAAGGGTTTGAATTATCAGAGACGGATGCAACGAAAGACGCGAGTTTGGGAAGGAGGACTGAGAATGGAAAGCTGCAATCGAGAGGCTACAAATTACAATAGGCTTTGGCCTCAGGTTACCTTTTTCCAAACAAGAGACCAGGTTTAATTTTCAATAGCCGCTAACATAACTTTTCTATATACATTCCACCTAAATAGCTTCGTCATAGTATAGAAAAAGTAATCTTAAAATAACAAAGTATTAATATCTCTTTTAAGTAGGTATGTTTAGATGTTACTACACACAACATATTTCAAAATCAAGGTCATTTTCAACGGAAACCGGTTGAAGGCGTCAAACAAATGTGGAAAATATGCAGAAGAATTTATAAACAGAGTTAAAGAGCAAACGTTAGCCACGGAAAACTTGAAAATGGAAGTAGTGGTTTAAAAGAAAAATATATATATAGGTATAGGCTCGTTAATGTACCACACGTACATTATGTATATGTGTTATTTTTTTATGCATGATAGGTTAGCCTTTGACCACTATCTCACCTGATGGTAAGTGATGATGTGGTCTAAGATGTTGTTCAGGCTAACCTAGAAGTTCTGGCTCTCAAGGACAGCTGCCGGAACACACCGTTAGGTGCTTGGCGACAGGTTTTCTACTTGAGGGTGGTAGCTAGCCTAGCCAGGCGGGCATTCGCAAAATGCCCTACCACCATGCTATAACGACTGCCATCCTAAGACGACAACCGGGACTGACGGCTTAACGTGCCCTCCGAAACACGGAAACGCTCAGTAGTAATGTCACTAGCGGTCACCCATCCAACTCATGACCGCGGGCGACGTTGCTTAACTTTTCTGATCGGTTGAGAACAGCTAAGTAAATTACGCAACGAGCGCTTCAAATTTTTAAATTATGTGATACAATAACGAGGAACTGCAATACGTTATAAAGAAGAGAAAATGATTTGATGGAATAACATGTGTGGATCATAAAGATACAGTTTTGACAAAGAGTAAATGACTAAAACTGAATAAATGTAAAACAGAAGGGTCTCCTTTACATTACAAAAGAGACTGCTATTACTATTGCAAGGATGCAAGATAAATTGAACTTAAATCTGGAAAACACATAGGGATGACAATTGTGTCGATTAGCATATGCAAGAGTGTAATAATATAACGGATTAATATTACACATAATATACATAATAAAAAAATGCATATCCAAAAGATTATGGAAGAAAAGTCGTGATCTATGACTATATTAAATACCTAAGTCGAAATAATAGAATAGAAAAAAAAATATAGGTATAATAATATAGGAATTATTGGAAAGAAAATGTAGAAAAGCCTTACAAGTACTGTTGTTGCAGCGCAAAAGGCGAGTAGATACCTTAAGCAGTAGGTACACGGCATGAAGAATGGAAAAGCTGTTGAGACGGGCAGTAAACCTTTAGGAGTAGCTACCTATTTGAAGTAGTGATGGCTCAGTGGCATTGGCTATGGACTGCCGCGCAGCAGGTCCATGATTCGAATCCGCGGGCTTGAGCTTCACTGCATGGTGCAAGGGCATTTTGCGAATGCCCGCCTGGCTAGCTACCACCCTCAAGTAGAAAATCTGTCATCAAGCACCTAACGGTGTGTTCCGGCAGCTGTCCTTGAGAGCCAGGGATTTTAGGTTAAGCCTGTTAACACTTTCGGCCACATCATCACTTACCATCAGGTGAGATTGTGGTCAAAGGCTATGAGCAATAAAAATCTGGTTTTTGGTAGGGGTGAATATAATTTTTCAATACGTTGTTACAAGAGTTTAAAAGATTTGATCGAGATGGAATTTATTGTTCAAGAAGTATAAAAGCAAGTAGATCCATTATCTCCTAAAATTTTCATAGATATATTTGAGTCACTTATGGTTCGTTGACGATATGACGATATTTTGGTGTTTTACCTACTAAATATAAAAATACCTTGGACTTGGAAACCATGGTAAGTGAAATATCAAAAGATATTAGGAAGGTGGGACTGGAAATGACTAATCGAGAGTCATATGATATTACAGTAGTCTCACATATAAACGAATACATTGATCTTGATATCGTTAAAAGACAGCACTAAAAGAGCAGAGATATATAGATGGATTTTATCAGGCTATAAAAATATTGGGAACTAAGATATATCATGAAAAACAAGGACTTAAAAGTTTACAAAATTACAACGAGACACAAAATTATAGTTATGTGCAGGATTCGAAACCACGCCATCCACCTCTGTAGCCTAGAAACACTAACCGCTAACACAACATGACATATAACTCTAATTCATCCATTCCTTCTTTTAACCAACGTATATATGGAGATGACTTAAAAGTCCTAAGAGAAAGTACTTTACCCTAAGAGAAAGATGGTGTCAAGTATAGTTATCATGGAAAAGACAAAAAAAAGTTCGTACTACTCACCAAACGAAAAAAAAAGCATATCAGAAATAAAAAAATAAACAGACGAAATACTTATAGGGACATAAGAACCTGACTCTTAAAACTGGATATGGAGAGGCCATATTTGTATTCTTCAATATCTCAGATCTACTAAAAAGGCTATAGAGTGGATTCCACAACACCGAAAAAAGTCAAGGAAGGAAATTATAAGATGGAGATACATTTAAAATAACGACATGTATCGGTCGTAGGTACAAGATGAGAAATGCATGATAAAGATAAAAGTAGAGATACCAACGCCTTAGAGACGACTTCAACAATTACACATTCGTTTTTTTCTTGTAATAGGTATATATTTTTTAATGTTAATATTGCAGTAGAAATAAAAGCTATTTTATTTTTATTATTACAAGAAATTCCAGTGCTACAGTTTGGTACTACACTATAAATGCTACCTAGAAATAAAGTTCATATTAGAATACTTAAGCAAACACAAAATCTTCTTTACTGCTTTACCTACTTCTAAACCTGTCTCACAAGCTTTTCCATTGTTCTTGCTTTGTTCTGCTTTCATTTTATTCAAAGTTACCTATTGCACCAAGAAATTATTTGTTAGGTTTTTTGTTTCACTACTCTTTCTTTCCAATAATTCCCATACTTATACATATTTTTTTCATGAAGGTCTTTGCAACTTTTTAACAATTTTCAGATTAGAGCTATGGTGATAGTAGGGCGAATGCCAGAGGAGACTAGGGTGTTCCAGGACTAGTTTGAATTCCTGGACATGCAAAAAAGGAGGCCATTTTTGTGTTAAAAAGGTGTGTGCAAAAAACATCCATATGGTGTTCTTTATCATGGAGAAGGTGTAAGTCGATTACCTCGATATGTTATGCGGTGAGTTTTCGATATCGAAAAAATTTACTAAAAATTACCCACCTGCAAATTTCAGTCCATGAATAGCCGAACATGTAGGTATAGGTGAACAAGTCAGCTACAAAACTGATGTAACTGTCACGTTCAATGTGGTTTGAGATAAAACGTACAGAAAGGGACAACTCGGTGCATGCACTTTGTTTGCTGACGACATTATTTTACTGGAAAAGGGTAAATGCGGTTGAAGAATCGAATTGAAGAGCAGATAATAAACTGAGTATAATATGTTGTGTGACTTCGGCAAGTTAGTACATTCAGTTTTTCTCTATAAGCCATAAATTGAATATCTTTATTCTGATAGTAATTAAACAACTTTAAACGGTTTAAATCGCGTATATTTATCATTATTTTTGTCCCGACGTTTCAAACACTTTGCAGTGATCGTGGTCACGGGGTGACTGTGAAACGTCGGGACAAAAATAATGATAAATATACGCGATTTAAACCGTTTAAAGTTGTTTAATTACTATGTGTAATAATCGCGAAAACCTAAGACAACATTATCTTTATTCTGATCTTAACCGACTGATACATTGGGATATGAGGAACAGGAAGAAATGGAAAAGAATGCATGAAATGGTGACAGTTCTCTGCGACACAAGTGACCCATGAATCTCAAAGGGAAATTGTATTAATCGTAAGACCTATCATGCTCTATGGATCTGACTTTTACATAACTAAGGCGAGGGATGATAGATTGTGTTGAGATATGGATGAAAGAAGAGGTGGAAGTGTGGTGAAGATTATTTTTTTTTTTTAATGCCTGATAGGTTACCTTTGACCACTATCTCACCTAATGTTAAGTGATGATGTGGTCGAAGATGTTGTTCAGGCTAACCTAGAAGTACTGGCTCTCAAGGACAGCTGCCGGAACACACCATTAGGTGCTTGGCGACAGACTTTCTACTTGAGGGTGGTAGCTAGCCAGGCGGGCATTCGCAAAATGCCCTACCACCATGCCATTACGACTGCCATCCTAAGACGACAACCGGGACCGACGACGGCTTAACGTGCCCTCCGAAGCACGGAAACGCTCAGTAGTAATGTCACTAGCGGTCACCCATCCAACTCCTGACCGCGCGCGACGTTGCTTAACTTTGCTGATCGGTTGAGAACAGCTAAGTAAACTTCGCTACGAGCGCTTCAAAAAAGGTTGGTTTAAAAAGTGTACCATAAGACGCAATAATACACTCGAGAGCAATGAATCCGGGTCACTTAAAGAATCCTAAAAATCTCGGAAACTAAAAATGCTAGGTTAATGCAATAAATTGTATTTAATAGACAATGTAATACTCCTTAAATGAAGGTATTAAAACTTCTTAGTTATTGTAAAGTTATATCATAAAAAAAACAAATTTGAAAAAGGGCCACTTTCGAAGATGGAACTACGAAATTACAGCATTTGGTTTTGCTTTTGTTTGTAATATGTCATTTATGTGGGTACATAAACCATGTTGATAGTGCTCTATATTCATTATTCAAGCTGAAATTATGTCGCTTACGCCTGAAGAATGCACCAGAATACTTACAATGCTGGAAACCGGCCGGAGTCAGCGCGATACAGCCAAGATTGGACAAGATTTGAAAATCAAAGGAAGCCTGAAAACTAGTATTAATAACGAAAAAGCTTAAGAGTATAATAACTGGCGTGGTATTGGCTAGTATAATAACTATGCCATGAGAAGGTATGAGAAACATAAGTATAATGAGAAGAGTGTGGGATAGTAATGTGGATCAGGGTAAAGGAAGTTTGATAAAAGTATGTGCAAAATGTATGAAGAATGATATCTAGATGTATTTACAAAAGGTGTGAGCACTGCTGTAGAGTAGTCAAACAGAAGAATATCTTGCGACAACCTCACTTAACGTAAGGTTAGGCCATACAAAGGTGATGGTTGTATTGTATATTATCTAATACTTTTAAGAATTTACGGTGATTAAATTATATATAATTTTGGTAGCTATAGGTAAACATTTTGTATACCTAAAGCTGCATATAATATTCACTACTTGATACCTACAGCTATATGTTTCGAGACGGATAAAAATTGATTATAAATGGTCCTCAAAAGAGCCCGGACCTTAAAGATGTACACATAGGTAAATTCGATTATACCTACCCAACTAAGCACCTTCGAGATAACATTTTTCCCCACCTACTTGCCAAAACATTCAAAATAAAATATTATTGTCAATGCCAAGTTTTTCGCGAATTCTCTTTCAATATCCTAGCTCAAGCTAAGTAAAAAACTGCTCGTTCAAAATAGGTACTAAACCGATGAACAGAAATCGAAACGTCATTAAAGTATTATAAGCAAGCTCACACATAAAATATCATGAAATTATCGTTTAAGAATAATACACAGTCTGATCTAATCAAACAGACTGAATTCCGTAATATAAATCAGACGAATTCAAAACTAACCCTACACAGAAGCTCTACCACTCTACCATAATATTTAGCAATGCTTTATGCTATGGAATAAAGCACCTTTAAACCACGCTCCGCCTATTCCATCATGGTTGTAGCATTGGGTATCTCACACGGTAGTCACACTAACAAACATCTGTTTATCTCTTAGCGAACGAGATATCTACATATAATAAGGCTCACAGCAAACAGAGATATCACTAACGTGCGAGCGAGATAAATATAGTTCTCATTGCATTTGTTCGACACATCTCATTTAGGAGCTTGATAATCAAGTGTATTGCAAGTGCAGCCTTATTCTTTTAACAAAAGGGTTGGGTTTTCTTTGCAAGCATGCATCGCGTGGCATTGAAGCGTCATTCCGAGTGGGGAAAGGAGAGCTTGCATTATTTCTGTGAGTGAAACAGAGAGAGAAATATAAGAATTCACTAGCCATGTTGCAATAAAACTCACATACAACTCCTCAGTTGTAAGTTTGCAGGGTGTTAAAAGATGGCGCCACGGCCATATTTTTGCACATATTAAGTGATTTAATATTTTTGTTGAGCGTTTACGGTATGGTTACGTCATTTACTTACGGGTATGTAATTATAATTATAACATATACATTGTTATGCTCAACATAAACAAAATATAGCCCATCCACTTTCGTAATTGATTTTTGATTTTTCATACTTAACCTCAAATTTATAATGGAATGTTATTTATTTGGACGCAAATACTAATAGTAACACTATTAATTTCTTTACATTTATTAAAAACTTAACATTTACGACAGTTAGAAATAAATAAGTTAAGGATAAGATGCTTACCTTCTGAATGTAACACTTTCTCATACCTACTTACGCATACCTAGGTTAGGTACTAAGTATGCATATAATGTATCTTATAATGAAGACTTATAACCAAACTTATGTACTTTTATAAATTATTTAATACACACTTAATCTTGCCTAAAATAAATGCATTAATTGTGCAAGTATGTATATACCTACTTTATTTAGCATCAATTTTTTCTCAACGTATGTAAAATGTAGAGAATTACCTAATCACTTTAAGCCAACTATAGATAACTAGCTTTCTTATCCTTAGTTTGAATACAACTTTCGTTTAACGTGCGTCATTTATCAAGATAAATATTACCTACCACGAAATATTTGATAAAACATTCCGTTCGCACAAAACCACAACAGATAAGCTAAAAACTTCCGCATTCTTGCACCCACCGCTAAGAAAACGAGTGGTTAGCACGCGAGTTTCAACCCAGCCGGTATTCTAATTAACGTCAGTTCTATTTCAGAAACAGTACGGAGCGTTCTAAGTTTGAATATTCAAATTTGTACTCACATTTGTTTTGTGCGGGCGTCAGAAACGTCAGATTTGCGGGAAAACAGATAGCGTGCACGCGGGTCGACGCGGCACGGCGACGTCCGCGCTTCCACGTCGACGAAGGCCGATTTAACCTTGATTTTACACGAAAAAACGCGTACATTCACACAAAAATCACCTCCATATTTCGGTAAAAGTACGGAGCGATCCGAGATGTGTCGTCCGTGGCCGCGTTCGCATCTAAACGGCCCGAGTTTTATGTTAGATTACAGACGTAACTTTTATAGATCCTCGGTGCTATATAACGCGGTGGGCGTGTTCAAGGGAGTGAGGGCCTTATGTGGAGGGTTGAGAGGCTATAATGGTTTGCGTGGTTCGTTGCACGGGTGTCATTAAATGTCGCGCGACGAGGGGTGCGGGGGGCGGAGGTGTGCGAGTAAAGTTTTGGGTATTGATTGAATATGAGCCGGATTAGTGGCTAATGATCAACAATTGGGTGTTGCGCTTTAATTGACTCGGTTGAGGAATGTAGGCGCGCCGGGGGAGCGTTTCTGTTATCTTTATTTTTAATCTAAAGGTGTAGCATGACGAAGAGAAAGTTTCCCAAAAACTTTTATTGACTCCGCCTTCATACAACGAAAGAAGTGACTGAATACTTACAATATAGTTTATTTTTTCGGAGTGTGAGTTTAGGGCTGGTTCTGTTGAGACTAGCTCTACCTAAACATCGGCAATAGATAGGTAGGTACCTAATAATATGTGTACTGAATTTTTTCATCTTAAAAAATACATGCCAGTAATTCTAACGTATAGGTAGGTATATAGTGTTTTTATCTAATACACCCGTAATTGTTGTTATAAATAATATGCTTAGGAAAGTTACTCGCATTTAAAAATTACCTATTTACTTTATAATTACTTATTTTACAGGAAATATTATACGTAAGTCTACAATTGTTTTAGTAGGTATAGATGAGAGTAGGTATAGAGAGGTATTTACGTATTACTAGGTACATTACTTACTAGGAACTACTGCCCTATCAAAATATATTTTTACAAGCACTTTACTGTTTTAGTAATTCTCTCACTTCAGTAATTATTACCTTTAATAACTCTAGCGCTCTCTAAATATGGAATCTCTAAAACTTATATAAAAGACAAATTGATTGAAAAAAAAAACAATTCAAAATTTGAACGCACACATCCCTATGTGTCCGTATAACTTGTTATTTTCTTCAGGATACATACAGGGGTATAAAAATAGCACATAACTAAATATAATTAAAAAAAGAACATAAACACCTATATTACTCTATATCAGCTTTAATAAATTTGACATAATCGGTAAAAAAGAGTCTATTTGCACAAAATCTGTTACGACTTTGCTACACAGTTTTCAAAATAAACATATAAATAGATCTATATCTACGAAACAAAACAGTAGAGCAGTGTCAAGCCTATACATAGTAACATACCTATCTTTAAAATAAGTATCTGTTTGAACAAAACAAATGCCAAAGCATTACTTGTTATCTTAAACGCTACAAAATAAGCGTGTATAAAATAAACATAGGATAGGTATAACTACCTACTTATGCTATGTCTATAACCTACAACATTTTATTCAAGTAAGTAAACGTGACGTACTCAATAAGAACTCGTATTTTAACTGTGGTAGAGTCGTGATCGTTTCTTTAATTCTCTACAAAATAGGTATTCTAGACGGTAGAGCGTAGAGCTTACACGTTAGCATAGTAACTGGGTATTAATCTATGGGCATGTAAACACTCGTGGAATGCACGACAATCTACTAAGTAGCTTGATAGAGTTGAATCACGACATGTGGTAGAGTTCTATTTAGGAATAGAAGCGTAGGTTATTGACATGTATTACGTTGTTACTACAATAGCTAAGAAAGTGAATGATCATTTTTTGGTAGGAATACAAAGCTTTGACAGGAACAAAATGGTAAATTTGGGGAAAAGTAGAGTATTAAGATGGACAGATGCGCTGAGGTCTACAATTCTAATCCTGCCGTAAATAAGCTCCAACTTTACCGCAAAATGGTGGTGCATTTTGCATATGCAAGCCTGGCTTGGTACTAACTTCAAGTTGAAAATATGTCTTACGCCGAACTTTATTACAATTGTTCTTTATTTATTAAGTAAGTCTTATCAATAACAATTACACTGGTACATGTATATAGGTTACACCAAATTCTTACTAAGTTATTAGGCTAAATGCATTGTTTATTAGGACAAGCACAGCATGCATGATTTGTTATAGCTGAGAAGGAAGTTTCTGTACATGAAATGAAAACTAGAGGAACACAACTTTTAAATGTACTATAGAGTTAGAGAGTAGAGTTGGCCGATTCAGCAATGACAGCTAAATTCAAATCAATTTTAAATTTTGCCAAGCCTTCGAAAATATCGATTATATCGTTTTGATATTCGTTAATTAGTTTCCTAATTCTAGGAACAGATGAGTTCGCCTCCTCAACAATACTATGGCATATTATGGAAGCAAAAGAGGTTAATTATTTAGAAAATAAATGTCAGTCAAAATTTTGTGAAAAGATTTGTACAATTGATATAGTTATACTTTGGTATAGTAATTTATGTAATACATCAATTTTTTACCGACTTCAAAAAAAGAAAGTGGTACTCGATTCGTTTATTTTTTTATTTTTGTTACCTCATTAATTTTGACTAGGTTTACCGATTTTGATGATTCATTTTTATTTAAAAGCTGATGCTTGCCGTGTAATCCCATAAATTTAATCAAAATCGGTCAAGCCGTTTTTAAATTACACTCCAATAACATAAAAGTATTTTCCTATCTTAATAATATAGTCATTGATATTGAATGACCATCGATCCCATAAGTAGCAAGGGTCACTAATGAGGGTGAAAAAAACTTTTTACCAACAAATTTTACCGACTTCAACACTCAAATGTGTGAAATAACTTGTTGAAGTCGGTACCATGATGGTTCAAAGTACATATTATCACAATATTGTGCGAATAATATCCAACAAGTTATTTCAATTGAGTGTCAAAGTAGGTTAAATTTTTTGGTAAAAATTGTTTAATGTAGACCAAGAAGGCATCTTCTTGGTCTACATTTAATCCCAATTTGACATGTGGCGTTGTCATTAATATTTTAGTCAAGAATCTTGCTTTGAATAGCCTGATGGCGTGTATTCTAGATGTATGTTTAAGTATATATTATAATGTAGTTAGATATTGTATTATATATGTTTGATCGTATGTCATATGTTGTCCTATTTTATATTACAAGTTATCCTGAAAAATCAAGTAACCGATAACTTTTTATTAATACCGATCAGTCTCTTTCGTTTGTTTCCACTCTATCCGTGCAACTCGTCATTGGCGAAATTGTGGGAACACCACAGAAGCCACCCAAAAAAAAAAAAGAAGTTGAAGAATCTTCTTAAAAACAAGAGACGCACAAACTAGTCGTGCTACACAGTCAATACTCTAAACCAAATCAAGCAGGTATCTATGTACCTACCTACATTATATGTAGTTCCATAAACCTGTCAAACCTACACGTTCACACGTCCACAGTTATCGGACGATCGATAGGACGAACAATCAGTACTCCGAATGCCCCGACCTATTTCGTATTCGGATCGCATTTTAACGCGATACGCTTAAAGAAAAATGTATTGGTTTTATTCTCAAGGTACCTACGGCCACGTTCACTGCAGTGGTCGTGGGAGTAACGAACTTGTTCGTGGTATATATCTACATATTGTATGTAGGCAATTTTTGAAAGATTTTTTAAGATTTTTTTTATAATATTGTTATGTTTCGATGGGGGAGGCCTTCGTTCAGCAGTGGACGTCTTCCGGCTGATGATGATGATGATGGTTGTTATGTTTGCAATTACGCCTGCTCTGACGATTACATTACAAATTTACGAGGGAAAAATCTATCCCGCACATATTCTTTTTATTTTTTTCTCGTTAATTTGAAATTTTGAATCTTTTTAAAGTAGTTATAATAAATATAATAACATCACATCAGCACATTTTGAATCTTTTTAAAGTAGTTATAATAAATATAATAACATCACATCAGCACATCAACAGCCATAAAATCCTCTCCCACTACGGGGGAGGAGGGTTCGCACTAATCCCCACGCTCAGCAGGAATCTTGGGGACGGTATTCTAAGACGGCGTTTCTTCAGAAGGCGCTGCTACCCACCTTCTGGTATTTTATCCTTTTGCCACCTCTTACGACTTCCACTGAAAGATATACTGTATCAGCCGAATAGTCCACTGCTAAACACAGCTCAGTTCTAGATATGTATGAACTTAGGTAATTAAAATTATATATAAAAAAAAGTTGAAAAAAAGTTTTCAGGAAGATATCCCTTTTCAGCAATAATACCGCCCATTGCACAATATTATATTATATGTATAAGCTAATATTTAGAACACGTTTTTTCTTACGGTGATCTCCAAGACTTCTGCCAAGCGTGGGGATTATGGCAAACCCTCCTTCAATAGGAGGAGGCTGTGTTCAGCAGTGGACAATCCGGCTCATACAGTAGGTACTTTTCGCAGTTTGAATGATCAAGGACCAAAGAGCATTTATACCTATTCCTAATAATAACATCTGAATAATGTAATATCATATAAAATATTATATAACATTCGTTAAAAGTAATATTTAAATTGAATTTATGGATAAAATAAATTTTAAGATATGTTATTTTCACACATCATATTTCATGGACAAAGTTTGTTTGCATACATTAAGATACGTATAATAAATAATAATGTCTTTAAGTTTAGGTAACTTTGAATAGAATTACCTTAATTTAAACATTATAATTTGTAATTTGAAAAATATATGTTGGTTGATATTCATTCGAATTCAATGATAATTATTTACAACAGGTTATTTATTCATTGCTTTTTTTAGTAGATAAATAAATACATAAAATCACGCCTCTTTCCCGTTGGGGTAGGCAGAGACCACATATATCCACGTACTAGGATCCTTACATGTCTCTTTCGCTTCATCTACACTTATCAATCCTTTCATACATGAGCGTCAATTTTGGGTACTCCTGACCTGGCCTGGACTATGTTATTATATTCTTAAATACTCGATAGAGCTTCGTAGAGTAACGCATAACCCTATAATAATTAATTAAATTTTGTTCTCAAATTCATAACTAACGTAAATTTTTAAAATGTTTTTGAATAAATTAAATACTAAGTCCAATTTTAAAGTATATATATTATATAAATCTTTTTTTTATTTTTTATTTTATTTATTCATAGCACAGAATACAATTAAAACATGAAATAAATACAAGTATTTTGCTTAGATCTAGACAGTATTCCTAAACTATGTATGCCTAAGAGTTCGTAAATATTATATATATTAACATAGACAGCTAGAGAGCTTAAATCTGTGGTAATTATTCATATTCTTGTTTATTTAAAGTTATGTGAAATTAAACAAATAAATACCTATGTCATTAATTGCTTCCGGAATTTATACAAATTAAAATGGAATATGTCTATGTCTCGGTTTGAGACGAGAATTTCATTATATTGGCGACACATCCTTACGATAGGGTTATAAAAGGAAGTATTATCTGTGTAAATGTGGAGGGTAAATATATTATAATTAACATTATGAAATTTTTTTTATGTGATTGTGACGGAACACGCATGGGATCCACGTAATAGATGCATTTCGTTACAAGTGACAAACTACACTGCGCCCATCACCCTGAGACACAGTTGTTAAATCTCATTTGCCTGTAATATCTTATGAGCCTACTGGCTCTGAAGGACTGCTGCTGGAATACATTGAAAGGTGTTGTGAAAGATGGTCTACTTGAGAGTAGTAGGCGAGCATTCATAAAATGCCTTCCAACCATGCGAAAGCTCAAGCGGGCGTTGGGGATCGAACTACGGGCCTGCGGCACGGCATTCCATAACTAATACAGCTTGGCTATCACTGTTTCCAAGGTATCAATATGTATATATATATGTATATATATATATATATATATATATATTTGTTTTGTTATTTTAGGACTCCAGCGGATTTTGGACGAGGGAAGGACCTCTTATAGCCCTTGTACATACATATATGTATACATCTCTGTATATTTATATACCTATATATGAATGTAGAGGTTAAAGTTTCTACCTGCGCGACTCTCCAGTATCTACCAACGAAACTACGCTCTCGGAATAACAACTCCCTTTTATTAAAGGAATACATATATATTTTTTCCTATTGAAGCCTAAGGCAAACGTTCGTAGGATTTGTATGTTTATGTATGTATGTATGAATGAAGACATTTAGATGCAGAGATATACCAATGGAACGCGTGTGAATAAAAGTGTAAGTGCTGACAGGATTCCTGGAAAAGTGGGTAGGTAATATGTAAATATAATATATGATTTTTTTTGTACAAAAACTGTAGGTATATAGTGGCTGTAGGTATATTAAGGAGCAATTGGCAACTCTTACCCAAATTAATATTTTCAACTCAATATACAGGATTATTGGTAAAATGCTAACAAACTCTTAGGGTTGACATCTGCTAGTTCTAACAAACATTTAGAGATGTTTTTTTTTTAAACATTTTTTTGTGAACATATATTATCTTTGTGTTAATAAGCACGAGGACCACCTCATGTTAAAATTCTCTTGTGCCTGTAATTTATAATTTCATAAGTTTTATTACTTAGCTCTATTTGTAGTACCAATACGCGTTTATTACCAACTAGCGGCATTCGCACGGGTATAAAAAAAAAATATATAAATTTAAACACATAAGTGGTTCCTGTGATATAACTGTAATTGTTAGTCTTCTAGTATTCCGGATATTTTTATAGATTTGATTGATTGATGACTTCTATAAAATTGTACCTACAACATCTTTTTGGTCTACTTTCAATAATTTCCGCAGCGTACGCAATATAACGATTTTTTAGGTATTTCTTTCGCACGTTGGGTTACAGTATCGAAGTTTTCATACGGATCCGTAACTTTTTTGAAAATCTTCCATAGCCTATGTTCATCAGGGATAATGTTAAATTCTCATGGTCAACAATTTTTCAAATCAGTCCAGTAGTTTCAGAGCCTATTCAATGCAAACAAACAATCAAATCTTTCCTCTTTATTATATTAGTTGAGATGGTAACGTTATTGTGGACGAGTAACACAATCTATCCTGTAAGTAGTTTCATTGCTGCAAGTGACAAAAGCTGGACCGAAGTCGACCATGAAAATGTGAGCAATAAGTTAATACGTCTTTTTTACTATAGGAAATGTACAAACTACCCGCCTACTGTAACCGCCACAACTGCCTATCACAGTTGCAGTGTCACCATCCTCGATCTGCATGATATTGCACTGCGATCGTCACTCCGTTTGTTCAATATAAGAAAACAATCGTGATCGACGGCTTTACGTGCCCTCTGAAACACAGAAGCACTCAGTAGTAAATTCCACTAATACCCATCCAAGTGATATATAAGCAAGCAATTAGTAAGTATAAACAAGCTACGAGGACTTCAAATATACATTTTCCCGGTTCATTTGTTTTTAGTAGGTATGGTAAATTGGCTCTTACCCTTACCAACGTTAGATACAGAGTTATCAGGCACAATATTAATTTTGTTCTGGTATATATCAGCCTCATTAGTCGAGTACTGAAAAGTGGAATCTGGATGGTCTGGGTTTGATTCTGACAAAAACATTTTCAATAGCAGAGCGGAGTCCAAATCCCTGTTCGATAGATGAGAGTAAGCCCCCATGACACGGGATCGAAACTTGTCTGGCAAAACCTTATGGATTTAAGTTATCTCTACCTAGGGCGTATTCCATTTAAAGCCAATTTTGTTTATTTCGATAATTATGATCACATTTTGTGTCTATGGTTCATACTAAATGTGCACCATAGACGCAAAATGTGGACAAAATTATCGAAAATAACTCAAATGGAATACGGCCCTAGTGTGACGATGTAGGCAACATGCTCGTTATATTTTATGTATAGCTAGTTAGATATGTGTACATATACCTAACTATGTTTGCCCCATCAGTATAGGTACTGAAATACATGACAAGACGGCTGCTATTTTGTTTTCATGCTAGAGAGAGCGATTTGTTTTTACAGATTCCTTATGTCTTAGATTAACGTTAGGGATATCCCAATTGAAAAACCTACCTGGTTATACCGACGCAGCGAGATATACAAGACCTCGTGAAAAATGGTGACCGTATACTAGTAATAGGATATGGAACTACTTTTCTATAGTTCATAGTTTTTAGTACCTAGCTACTTATATATGAAGTAGGGAAGTACATTTGAATAGCAGAATAATGGTATGTGCGTGCAATTCAAATTTAAGTAGCTATTTATTTTTATATCCGCAACAGATATTTCCATACGAATTAGGTATAAACACTCGACACATTTTAATAAAATTCTCAACCCTTCAGGGGTGGAATTTCCCGCTTCGCCGCAGAAATGCTGCCATTAAAGGGGTCTTAGACTAGTCCGGGTTTTAGTTCCCTCGAAAGATCTCAGTATATACATTATCTACAGTATTGGAACTTGTGTAGTTTCAAATTGATTGATAGAGTCCGTCTTGGTGGGTACCGCAACAATGTCAGACACAGTGTTTAGGCGTAAAGAGAACTGTGCGAGTAGAATGGGAAATTGTTTGCTTTGTGGAAGGACAATTCGCGAATACCAGCTGGCTAGCTACTACCCTCAAGTATAAAATCTGTCGCCAAGCGATTAACAGTGTGTTTTGGCAACAGTCTTTGAGAGTCAATAAAATTACAGGCACATGATGCGATTTCACAACTGTATGTCTCAGGGTAACGGGCGCAGTGCAGTTCGTCACTTGTGACGAAATGCATCTGTTGTAGAGTATAACGCTTGATATCAGGTGGTACTCGTCCTTGTGCCGTCACAATAACATAAAAAAATTAAAAAATATTAGGCGAACGAGACGTCTGAACTAACGTCTCGAAGTTTTGAGTCAAGCACGACGAAATACTGCAACTTTAAAATGGATTAGCTAGTCGTGACGCTTACAGGATTATAATATACTTAATAATTAGATACAAAATGGATCAAACAGGCTCAACATAACAACAACATCATATCTTGGCGTCTGTATTCTCCAAAGGGGTAGATAGTTTATTTGAAATAACTTTTTAATTTAAATATAAATAACCACACATTTATTATTTTATTTGAGATGTTTTTTTTGCACCTCGCATTTTCTTCGCTACGGTGATGTGAAAAATTGTATGTTTCGCTTCGTAGCAAAGTAATTTTGCGTCTAGTACCTTTGAAAACGTTGCTACACTCAGGATTCTGTTCCGAAATCAAGTTTTTTTAGTTCAATGCCAGAATCATACGATTTCGAGGTTTCAAAACAAATAGGTACTCGCGCCTTATAACAAATTTACATCCTATTATAACAAATATTTATTGTAGTCTGATAATATTAGAAATACGTTAAGATTTACTACTGACTGTCATTTCCACTGTCGAGGTATTGCCAAAAACAAAGAGCCCGGCAGACGGGGGCCAAATAGGGGTATAGCTAAAGGCAGTGGGGGGTGGGTGGTAGTAACAGTTTTACGATCGGATGTACGGAGTGCTCATGCGCGGTGCAAGCCCACGTCTCGTATTTGCATCAGATTATCGACGGATGGGATGTCCGGCGGCGCGCAGGTGTGTATGTACCTTTATGATGCTATTCCATACTGCTCTACTTGAGGAAAGATGAAGTTAAATGGCATGAAATTGCGAATTTTTACTCCAAGCTTCTCTCCTTCTTTGGTGTTTGATATTTTTGGTTAAGTTCATTGTAAAACTATATTTTAATTAGGTAATTGTAAACAGATTATGACTTGCAAATTTTCTTTATGTAAGTACTAAGTGAAATTATGAGTTTTCGTCTCATTCGCTTGTACCGTAGTTTTTAAACCAACTAAGTTAAACAACGTCCACTGCGATCATGACTTGGATGGGTGACCGCATTACCACTGGCGCTTCCATTCTTCGGAGGGCATGTTCAGCTATTGGTCCTAGTTGTTGTCTATAAGTATGGTATTCTTTATACCATGGGCACTTTGTGAATGCCTGTCTGGCTAGCTACCAGCGTCAAGTACGAAATTTGTCGCCAAGCACCTAACGTAATATTCCGGCAGCAGTTCTTGAGAGCCAATAATTCCAAGTAACATCAGGTGAGATAGTGGTAAAGGCTAGACTTTTAGCTATAATTATACCTGTCTATTGATTATATTTTTATTTATTGAAACATGTCATCAAATCTGTGTTACCCTGAAGGGGTAGGGTAGATATGTTTTGGACCTATGTAATTAGGAATAATCCTGTGCCTACAAATTTGCAATAGAGTAATTTTAAACATTGTCTTCTGGTATTAATAAAGACCAAATATTTTATCTCAATTTATGTTTTTTTATTTTATTTTAAGTAGTTAATACGAACTAAAACAATTACGACTTTTAAAATGGGCTCTTTGCATGTACAATAGTCGTAATAGTTGCGTTATGAATACCACCACATAGGTACGAGTATTGTAAATAAATAATAGTTAAATAATTGAAGAGCATCGCTCCGCTAAGTGGTAACAATTGAATAAATTAAGAATAATAGGCATTTGGTATGATAATAATAAATGGGTATTTCATTGACTATTACTTATTTTATGTTATATACAAGACGTCTTATGTATTTGTTTTTTGTTATCTTTTGGATAAAAAAGTTATTTTTGTCCTTTAGGTATAGATTCGCTTATTTTTTTTTGTAAAAACATGATTTATTAATTTTTGACTTTCATAGTGAAAATAAAAACAATCTTAGAATTGTAAAAATAAGTTGAAAGAAGTGCTTTGCAGCTTTGGTAATCGAGCGGTCATAGCGATGGACTGCCGTGAATGCCGAACCGTAGACCTGCAGCTACGGTTCGATACCCACCGTCAGTTTGAGCTTTACCGCAAAGAGAAAAGGCATTTTACGATTGCTCACCTGGCCAGCTACCAACCTTTAGTAGAAAATCTGTCACAGTCAGTCAGAAAATCTGTCAGAAAATTGTGTGTCCGGAAGCAGTCCTTGGCATTGGCATTTCCCCATGTAATTTAATATTTTTCAGTGTTATAGTTGGAGGTATATTGCTTTTTCTCTCTTCAGTGATGAATACGGGGTATAGGATCAGTTGTGTCATTTACCCACAACTGAGTTAGGAGTTAATCAAATTAGGAATCAATTGGATTAAGAAAAATTAGGAAAAACTAATAAAATGTGATTCTTAATCACTACTTATATGAAATAAGAATTATGCGAATTACCCAGACATCTAATGTGCGCTATAAGCATATGCATAAAAAAGTATATATAAATAATAAAAGTATATGAAATAATGTATACATTTGTACTTTAATTCATATTGGCATATACTTTTTTCAGTTAATTGAGAGGAACTGAAGAACTGCTTGGAGGATTGTTGATTAAATTCAAATAGGATCAGTTTCGAGGGTACTACAAAAAGAATATCTAATAATCATGATGAGATAATTATTTCTGAAGCATAGATGGCGCAGTGGCTTTATATATAGATTGTCGCGCAGCAGGTCCATTGTTTGAATCCCGCCGCGGGCTTGAACCTCACCGCATGGTGGTAGGGCATTTTGCGAATGACCATCTGGCTAGCGACCATTCTCAAGTAGAAAATCTGTCGCCAAGAACCTAACGGTGTGTTCCAGCAGTAGTCCTTTAGAGTCAGTAATTCTAGGTTAAGCCTGTCACCTTGACCACATAATCACTTATCATCAGGTGATATTGTGGTCAAGGTTTACCTGTCAGCAATTAAAAAAAAAAAACAAATTATGCGTGATATTCTATTACATACTCATAATAATATATATACTTATCTTTGTTTCAACTTGGTAAGACCCACGTTTTAAAAATATGGTTAAACCTTTTGTTTACAGACCAACTAAGACTTATATATTACTATCACCTGATTCTACGATCAAAGAACAAACACTTTTGTTAATCGTTACACAAACAATCGGTATAATTAATGATTCAGGCGTTACTTTGCGGAAATCCATATTTAACTATAACAACAACAGTCTCAATTATGGGCTCGAAGATGAATCTCCTGAGGATGCTTCGCGTAGAAGCGAAACGCCTCGAAAATTCTTCCGGCTTTTGCTGCGTGGCGTTTGTAACATCACGTCGGTTAACAAGAAAATTACGCGGAATTATCACTCAATATATTTTTTTATGTTTTTTAAGTGTTTTATTAAAATATTCATTTATTGTTTTCATTATACATTTATAATATATTTGTTATTATTAACAATCGGTATCTTACCACTCAACTACATTTTTGTTCAATTCTTATACATATGTAATTCAGCACAAAACATCGTTTAAAATAATTGCTTTGCGTCGATATTGCACGTTTTATCGGAACTATATGGTAAGTACATAAAGTTCTGTCTAGAACCTTACATATGTATTTAATTCAACAATAAACTTAACTGCAAAGTTACATTTGCATGCAACATTGTATTGTAGCATTTATATCTTTAAATGTCGAATAAATTCGCGTCGTCGAATGTCACTTGTCCTTTATGTTATGATACCCGTTCTTAAGTTGGTCTTATACGTTGGATTTTGCACATAGAAGTTGAAGCTGTTTATTCTTGTATAGTGTTTTTGCTGTAGGTAGGGACATGTCTATTTTAGGTATGCAACTCTTCAGCCAGTCTTGTTAGTAAGCGGTTGATATATATGTATGCTGCAATTATTTAAAGGTGCGGCCATGCTTTTTAGGGAAAACGGGAAATTTAAAAATGGTTGCTTGAGAATATGTGTACCAATTTTTTAGATAGAAACTACAATCTCACTTGATCTTAAAAGATGATGTCAATGTGGTTGAAGTTGGTAAACAGAGTAAGAAGGGAATGGGTTTAAATTACGGTGACTTTGATCGGGGAATGATGAATTAAATATATTAATGACCTATGACGGTACAGAAGAAAATTTTAAAACAGCCATATAACCTATCTTTAGACATGGATATCAAAATTGGGTTACAAAAGAGGCTGACAGAAGAGAAATCTTCGTTGCAGCAGATATGTGAAAGTTGAGATAGTATGGTGTTACTATAATGGACAAGATTAGGAATGAGAACCTATATCAGAAGCTTATATGTAGTACAGGTGACAGTAAAGTTAAATAGTAATAATCTCTTTTTTATGGATGATAGGCAAGCCTTTCACCACTATCTCAACTGATAGTAAGTGATGATGTGGTTGAAGACGTTATTCAGGCTAACCTAGAATTACTCTCTCATGGACAGCTGCCGGAACGCACCGTTATTAGGTGCTTGGCAACAGATTTTCTACTTGAGAGTGGAAGCTAACCAGGCGGGCATTTGCTAAATCCCCTACCACCATGCTGTAACGACTGCCA
This sequence comes from Plagodis pulveraria, assembly GCA_963890685.1. NCBI lineage: Eukaryota > Metazoa > Arthropoda > Insecta > Lepidoptera > Geometridae > Plagodis > Plagodis pulveraria. The sequence goes on from OY982956.1 coordinate 13,825,710, forward strand.
TCTTAAGACAACAACTAGGACCGACGCAACGAGTTTTAAGATCAGGTGGTCCTCGTGCTATTCCGTCAAAAACCCATATAAATAGAAAACAAAATGTTTGTTAGAACTAGCAGAAGTCAACCCTAAGAGGTTGTTAGCATTTTTCCAATATCCCTGTATACAAGGAAAGAGTATCCATACCTGCTATATAGGACGATACCAGCAAGTAAGATAGAGGGCAAAGGCTATAGAAGTATGAGCAAAAGTATAAGTATATCACGACTTGAACCCATATATAGTTATAAGTATTTCAGAAGACTTACTCGCGATATTATCAGGTATAATATTTTGTTAGATATTTTGACGAAGTCGTGTAGATTGCGGTCACGAAAGGACTGAGTTGAGGTCAACAATATAGATATTTGTATTTTTTATTCTATGGGGGGGCTAACAAGCAGGCTAATCTGGTGGTGAGTAAGCACTGTCACTCGCCGACATGCGCAACACCAGTCTTGAGATGGTAGCTGGATCCACTTTGAGGTAGTGAGCAATTTCGTAAGAATCCCACGATATTGAACTATTTTTCTACCGGCTTCAAAAAAGGAGAACGTATATTCATCTGCTTTTTTTATGTTTGTTATACCTCAGAACTTTTGACTGGGTGATTTTGACGATTTTTTTTGTTTGAATGACGATGCTTGCCGTTTGGTCCCATTTAAATTGATTCAAAATCGGTCAAGCCGGTTTGAGTTACACTCCGATAACTGAAAAGTATTTTCCTATCTTGATGATATAGTAATTGACAGTAAATGACAATCGATCCCATAGCAAGGGTGACCAAAAAGGGCGAAAAAAATATTTTTACCTAAAATAGAACCGACTTCAAAACTCGAATGTGTGAAATAACTTGTCAAAGTACTGACTTTAACAAGTTATTTCACACATTTGAGGTTAGAAGTCGGTTCTGCTTCATGGTAAAAAAAAATCGCGTGGAAATCCTGTCAAGTACTTTCACTGAGCCATGCTTCTTCTTTCACTGAAGTTTTACTCACATCACAAGCACAAAACACATCACTATTATAAATCTGAAAAATTTTTTTAACACTTCTACGAGTACATATCTTGTTCTTGATATCTACCCCTTGGGGAATATACAGCATTCACGATACTATAGTGAAATACATTGTAATTACAAGAGACTACTATCACGGTAGAAGGTAAACAACACTTTGTTTAATATCCAACTTTTGAAGGCCGTCGAAGTTGGAATAATTTACAAGTGATTTACATAAAAATAGCCACCCTCTGTGGAACAATTGGTAGAATAAAAATAAGTAGCAACAGCGACCTACTTTCTAAATTATTCTTTTGTGTTTTGTGATGGAGAACAAGGAATTTATATTTGCATAAAACTTGTTAAATGACACTTGCTTTGTAGGCTTGGGCCATTGTAAACTTTGAAGTGAGTTTCTCTTGGTGGCATTTTAACAAAGTTTTAAGCTGTCGTCTAGTTATTTAGTTTATATGTTCTTTTGTATGACATAAGTTATTAAAATTCAATTTTATCCTTATTAAATAATAACAAATTAGGTAATGTATTTGTGTTAAGGTATTTACCAACAAATATCTATTTTTCATTCATTTTGGAACCTTAATGAAGCCTATTTATTATTTGTTTTTTTTTCTATAGTTTAAACTCTAATTATAAGTTTGATGTTTGAACTGTAAAGCCAAAAATACGAGTAAATCATTGATAAAATAAGTTAGTTGTGCATATTTATATACCAGACGGACGGAAGGACGAATCATGAAAGGCATATGCTTGTAAGTACTCCTATAGTTGATATAATCCAGTTAACATCCCGAGAAATTATATAAGTATATTATACAATTTTAATATGACTTAAAAAAGGTACGCACCTACCTCGATAGCAGGTTCAGTGATGCAGTTCAGGTGTTTAGTAGAGCCTGAAAACAGAAATTCAAATTTCAGTGGAGGTTTTTTTGTGGTAATATCTCTTTACTGTACTCATAAGAAAGGATCTTTGGTCTTTATCAGCCGGATTGTCCACTGCTGAACACAGCCTTCCCCATTCAGAGGGGGTTTTCCATAATCCCCACGCTTGGCAGGTGTCTTGGGGATCGTAGTTTACGATATCAGGTTCTCAGAAGGCGATGCTGCCCACCATCCGGTATTTTGACCTTTAGTCGCCTCTTACGACACCCACACTTACAACTATAAACATTCAGAAGACGACGTCACAGAAATCACACTGCTCTTTTATAACCTAAAGAAACTGCATACAAAGTGAACAGAATACAATTTTACAGCTGTTTAATATTTAATTGATATAATTTATACGCGAGATAGTAAAACTACAAACTAACGCAAATAATAATCATAACCTTCACTTCATGGGTGGCATCTCTTATCTTTATATTAACTTTATGTAAAGTTTCTTCGTATTGAATCTAGTTTCCATGTAAATTGCTTATTGCCTAACGTGAGCGTGCTTGTAAGCAATTATGTACTGCATGTTTTATTAAACATAAGCTAATCATTAGCTGCTAATGATTTAATTAATTATCAATGTAACGCATGTAGATATGCGACACACACACGATTGGATTAATTAGTGTTTGATTTGTAAAACAAACAGTTACCTTCTTGATGTTAATTTATGGTTTGTTAATTGTTTGACAGTTTGCTTTAAAAGAATGACACATTTCAGAATAATTACTAATTAACATAATTCATCAGTATCACTTTGAATGTGGCACTACTAACTATATTAGATACTAGCGGCCCGCATCGGCTTCGCACGAATAATTAACACAAATTAAAAAAAAATAGGTATATATTTTTGATAATATTCTATAGTTTATGTTTATCAGGGATAATGTAGGATTCTAATAGTGAAAGAATTTATTAACTCGGTCCAGTAGATTTTATGTTTATTCGTTACATAAAAGCATACAAATGTTTCCTCTTATTACTATTGGGTATAGAAATATACGCGTAGGTATACATGAATATCCGAGATACAATTTTAGTAAGGTAAGAAAATACGATGTATTTTAAATATTTACATACCAAATAGATGCTTAATCAAATGTAAGCTTTTTATTTGTAATTAAAGTACCGTAACAGTTAATGTATATCATACTAATAAATGAAATATAATAAATGCAAATGCATATAAGTTTATATGCACACAATATTCTACTATAGGGTATGTAGGTACTGTGTGTTTTTTGACACTCACCTCCTAAATTTATTTTACATTTCAAAAACACGAGTAAGCCCTCAGATCTTGGATCACTAGATAGAATATTTTTGTCAGTAATTAGTAAGCAGTTCCATAGGGAGCGCGAACGCGATATAGGTAACTTATTTAAAATCGAGTGGAGGCGCGGGCAGAAGCTATCATATAATTATAGAAGCTATCATATTAATCATATAGTAAAAATTGATTTGAATGTGATGCTTAATATTTTTTGATTTAATTACTTAGTTTGTAATAATTGTAAATTCAATTATAATATTTGCAATATGCACGTTAATTAAAATGACACAACCCACTGAAATTAGAATCGGTGATCTAAATTACAAGTATGTAATTGCGACTTTCTGAAAACCAAAATGAAAGTATGAATTTGCTAACAAATCACAAATTAACAGTCTTTAGAATAAAATGAGAAGCTGCACTCATTAGTATATTTAAACTGTCACCATTGTTACTAGTGCTACCTCAGCAAGAAGCCGCCGCGCCACGCCGCGCCATGCCGCTGCTGGCGTACACCGTTAAAGATATATTAAGTTTTTTTTTATTAGTATGTATTTACGTTTAACCTCATAATGTCAATGTGTATTCAAAATTTAATTTTTACAGGAGCAGAACATATACTTAAAACATTGAGCTGTTGTTTATTGTGTGTATTGATGCTATGAAACCGATTCGCGTGATGCTCTGTTTAAAATATCATAATAAACAGAATTTAAAACTAAACTTGAGTACAATATTGAATCTGAAATGTTCTTAAAGGTGCTATTTTTGGGTGTTTGTTATAGAGGATGCTTTAGGTATTGTTTAGTTATTATACATTTCGAAGGCGATAATCCCCTATATAAAAATATTAAGATATAAATATATAGAAGAACTATACAAACTTAGCAGGGTGTCAAGCCTACTCTGTTTTATTCAAATTTCGAACTTTTAAATTACCTACTTAGTAAATAAAAATGAAGTATTTCTTTGAATTAGCTATTGTAGTAGGTATATCATTGTATCTATCATAGTGTTACCTATTTGAATATTTTCCTAGAAATTGGGTAACTATTCCTGATATACAGTTACCCAGTTCCTAGAAAAAAAAACAATTATGTATTTAATAAGAGTTACCAATAATATGGTGATATCAATTTTTTTTTTTTATTTATGTAATATATATGACCATGATAGTTAGAATACTTATATGTCCATATCTTAACCAAGACAAAATCTGAAAGGCAAATGAAATTCCCTGAGATTGGTCATCGACTGATCCCATCCGTTGTTATGCAGATGAGGAGAAACTACCGCAGTAACGATACGTGTTTGAAAGGCTGAGGGTAAAACTGGTTCTGGGAACACAGCCTGGTATTTTAATCGAGTGATTGGAAAGGGCTGCGTCGAATGAGGATATTGAAAGTTGATTGGTTGGCTCTCCAACTCGATACACGAGTAATTATTTATGTAAGTCTTAAATTTAAAATGCAGAGAAACTGAAGCGACGTATCTAGTCAGTAGGTATGAACAGAGAAATATAAACACAAGTTACGTTATATATTTTGCTAAATCAACTATCGAATAAATTGGATTCCATTTCATGACTGTGAATGGATACTTTTTGCTATCAACAAAATGAATATGGAAACATATTTTGTACATAAAGCTGTGTGTTGTTATATTTTTTATTTTATGCAATAATACAAACAATTGGTGACATTATTTAACGTACAGCGATTTAATTCTTTTTCTTCTAAGTGATTTATTAACTTTTAAATGAAGCGCAAAAAGGCACATCCACGCTATTAACTCGTTAGGAACGCATGTACAAATTGCATGAGAACTCGGGAATTTAAATGATCTATATTCCATTTTTATCAGTTTTCTACGATGCGCAAGGATTAATAATATTAGAGCAATTACAGGAATATTGCATGAGAATTCATTTCCATTCGGTCGAAAGTGCTGTGTGAAAACCCTATTCTGCACGCTTTTTTGGTAATCGTTTCTGGTTTGTTTTTTTTTACCTGGTTTATTTTTGGGACGACGCTGTATAACGAGCCTATCACCTTATATAGCTATATGTTTTTTTAGCTGAAGGTTGTGTGTCTGTTTTAAAGTGACTTCTTGTTCCTCGGACTCATAACTGGTTCTAAAACACTCCAAGCGAGTGGCAACAAGTAGATAGATATGTTATTTGAAAAAATATAATTATATCCAAGGAACCTGTAAGCAGTCCCACACTTTATAAGTTTATATATACTACTAGGTACTTAGAAAAATATTATTAGGGGTATAGATACAGATGTCACAGGTAACATGTTTCTGCAAGTTAGTAGGTGATCTTGCAGGTACTTATGTTTCTTGCAGAATTATGTGTTATGGCCATGTTATTAACAATTATAATTAGTGTATTGCGATAAGAAATGTTAATACGTAAAATTCTCAAGGCAGCTATCATTGAATGCCTGTTCCTATTCTAGATTGAGTCTGATTATGCCCTGATGATAACATAATTGGACCATAATTAACCGATTTAATATTCAAAACTAATTAAGTTTTAAGATATTGGCTAAAAGGGTCAGCTAAATCTGAAATTGACAACTATGACGGTCCAGTTATTTATTTTTGATTAAAAAAATATAAAAATACTCTTATCATTAAATTCTAGATGATTACATCCCGCATAGAGCCTGGATTTTGGCATGATCCCCCTTTTTGAAAAATATTTTAATTGTATTACTGCTTCCATACCCATCTTTGCATCAAAGTTCTACACAAATTATAAATATTTTAGGTTTGTAAATCACTGTTTACCAGCTAGAGATCCGTGACATTCAGACGAACGGACCGACAAACAGTTTTAGTTTTTCAGTGATGGCTGAGCATTGGCTATGGATTGCCGCGCTGCAGGTCCATGGTTCGAATCCCGCCGCGGGCTTGAGCTTCGCCACATGGTGGAAGAGCATTTTGCATTGCTACCACTCTCAAGTAGAAAATCTGTCGTCAAGCACCTAACGGTGTGTTCCGGCAGCTGTGTCCTTGTGTGCCAGAAATTCTAGGTAAAGCCTGTTACCACCTTCGACCACATCATCACTTACCATTAGGTGAAACTTTGGTCAAAGGCTTACCTATAAGATATAATAAAACATACTGGGGTCTCGTTAAAAGGGATGCGTTTTGCCTTTGGGCTGCGGATTAAAACTAATATGATAAAAAAAATATAAAAATAGATAAATCACTTTTTAATAGTGCGAAGGACGCGTCACCACAAAAAATATATAAGTACGTATATAAAAATATTGAAGGTAGTAACAAAAAATCCGTATCATTATTTTATTTATATGAATACCTTATCTTATTATATCCATAACTTCTTCAAAACGTCGATTGTTCGACAGTCATCTTATATGTGCCCGGCCTCACTCTCGGTCAAACCCTGTCATTTGTTCTTTTTTCATCTCCAGAAAGCAGAGATTGAATGACATTTTTATGCAAATAACCAATACAAAAGGAATAAGAGATACAATAACCCTTTCCAATATCTCAAAAGGATTGTTTCCAAACTCGTACGGATGTTTTTTGTTATGATAATTTTGTGAAAGTTAATTGAAAACAATTTTAAAGGGAACGCATTTTCTATGATGCAGAACGAAAATGTTCCTAGTGCAAGTTGTAGTTGCTCGTGTTATATTGTATTTTATGTTTTGTACTAGATGTGTTAAGCTCATTAGAACATTTCGAAGCAGTGCCAACGTTAATTAGGATCGCAGCGGGATTCGAACCATGGACCTGCTGCGCGGCTGTCCATAGCTAATGCCACTGAGCCATCACTGTTTCAAAATCGTTTGCCATAATCCTCATGCTAGGAAGCTTATGTACCACAGATAAGATGGTAGTACCTTTGAAGGCGCTGTTGTATCGTGTGGCATATTCCACACAGGAAGATATGGGGGGGAGGGGGTTAATTATAATCTGGAACTGGTTTCTGACATTATTTTTTGTAGTACTGGAAAGGTGCTTGGGCTATGGACCTGTCATTACCTACTACCATATTTTCTTTTACCAGGTAAAATCGATCAGTTGATCATTACATAAATATCACATTCACCACAAAAATTATAGTACGCTTTCCAATTTTGTCTATTATTTTTTGTACTGTATTCTGGATTTCGGTAGATATTTTTACTTTAAGGAAAATTCTCAAAACTATTATGAATTTAATTTTGTAAACAATACGGGATATACACGTGAATAAGTCAGATAGCTCCCACTAAGTTTCAACCACACCTGGTGGTATTTTTCAAGGATATCTAGGGATCTAGGGATCTAGGGATATAGCCTCTCCCCCTTAACCTGTTATAATATTAAAGATAGTTTTTCTTCACTTTTTACAATTTCGGTATATTAATTAAATGCCAATATAAGTGTGTAATACTGTAATAAATCAATCAATACAATATCATTTAGTATTTGCCTACCCCTACGGGAAAGGGGCGTGATGTTATGTATGTATGTAGGTATGTATGTATAAGTATATAAGCTATTTAGATACGCCTACCTAATAATAGATTAAACGTTCTTACCAAGAAATATTTGTGATATAGACACTCATTGGTCTATTTATGTCGAAAATAAAATCAAACTATCATTATTTATTTAATTTTATTTTTGTAATTATTGTGTCTTGTTTATTAACCTCTACATTTTGATTAAGCTGCATTGATCGCACTAACGAGCACAAAATATAATTATTTCAATTCAATATATGAATACTCATGAGTCGTTAAGACAATTAAATATATTCTTGATCTGATTCATAATATTGTTATAGCAACAATTGTTTCTTATACCCGTAAAATTACGTAAATTATATATATTAGAGATAAAATTTACTCATTCATCCGTCATAGTTATTATTATATAAGGAAATTGGACCTTTCGATAACTTAGTGCAGTAGTACTATAAAGTAGGAAAATTATTACATTGAGAATAAGACCTATCTGGTGAACTTGGCCTGTGGCTTTACAGCGATAACTGCACTTAGGCTATTGAACCTTTCTTATCAGAATGTACCTACAATACTCTTGACTTAATCGTAACATTAAATTATATATGCTGAATCCCACCATACCAAAAACAAAATATTTTACCAAAATCTACGACATTAAAATCTTTGAAAACTTAATATATACTAACGTTACTATTATCAATTAAATATTTTTTTAAAGTAAATGGATAAGATAAGCTTGTTAAGGCTGCACCTAAAAAACGCCGTAGCAAAACCACGAGCCGTTGTGACTTGGTATTAGATTTGAGACAAGCCAATCATAATACTTATAATTTAAATATGTTTGTGTGTTTACTTGGAAACATTACGTGAGATTCAGTCTCAGAAATCAAATCCAATCAAAAATAGAACAAAATCCAACTAATCTAATGTTCAACCACTCAATTCGTTATCAGATCGAAGCCAAACAATAATTTAAATGTAACAGCCCAGAGGACTGGACCGAGCAACTGTTCAAGTTTAAATCAGTCGAGGAGGCTATCTAAACGTTCTCAAACCGGTTTGGTACTTTAGTGCTCCACTCGAGAGCCGCTCGGCCCGCGTCATGCATACACAAATATATACCAACTTATGTACTAGGTATATGAATACTCACGTGGCATTGTGGTACGCAACAAGTCTGCACCGGTACCGCACTTAGTTTTTCCGCGTTGACACTATCACACGCGAGTCTAGTCGCGAATGCTGACTGATTTTTTTCTCCGGTAACGTAACGGTCCATTAAATTTGTAGATTTCTATCTCGCTCTCCGACCCGATAGCGTTAAGAAGCGAGACAAAGAAAGGTTGCGGTTTATAGGTTGTTGATAGAATTGGTATCCGCTTGGAGCTGTGTTGCATATTTTTATAGTAGGTAACTTTGGCGTGTGGTGGTTGGTCCTAGAAAAAAAGTATTCTGTATTAATGATCAGTATTAAACATTTAAATAATTACTTTAAATGTTTGTTAAGAAATGTAATAAAGTCATATATGTATTGTACGTCTTGGTATTTCAAAATGTTCATGATAAGTATTATACAGTTAAACTTACCACAAGATATGAACATATATAGAATAATTGACACTATTTCCGCAAAACATTAAAGCAAGTAAACAATCATGTAGCGTACAGGCCTCGTAGACCTCTACGTGCCATCCGTAGACAAATTAACTAGTAAGTCCTAATTAACCGATTACTTATTAATAACTTCAATAACGTCTCTACAAGGTTACGTCTCTCGGAAATATAACGAAAGATGTTTAGGAAATATAGGCGTCACCCAGAGCACAGAGAATGGCTACCATCAGAGAAAAAAGTGCATTGATATCACTTCGACCGTAAACAAATGGTATAAGGCATAAATTTACTTGAATATTGGGGTTGCACGTGCTTTCCCGACCGTACATCTTATTTTATATCGGCTCAGCCAGCATTGGAGAGCAGAACATCAAACGGCGTTATAGCCCCCAGACGTGTCGACCGTTCCGACTGAGTGACAAGGACGGCGATATCTCAAATGAAGGGAAGCGAGATATTTTTGCAGTTCCAATACATTTATTATTCGCTACACAAACAATTCGGATCGAATATGGGAGATCAACTTTTTGCTGAGATCAAAGTTTTGTCGTAACTTTTGTAGTGTACGCTCGACTTGCTCTATGGTAAAAGCTTTATTATTGTTTCTGTTTCCTTTGGTATATTATTAAAGTACCCATTCGTAGCGATGTCTACTAGTGCTACAACATACGTAGACATATTCAGTTGAATTGAAGAATTCAGTTGAATATTATTGTTTGAAAGAGAGTAGAGTTGTGAAATGTTAATTTTAGTTCATATTTTCATGGGAAAAATTAAAAGAAAGTCAGAATAAAAAAAATTGGTTACTGTGAATATTTGTGACTATACAAAATATAATTCTAAAATATATTTACAATAAAAATAATTATTTATGTATAAGTACTTATTTTAGAATTAGATAAAGTTATAATGAATGTATCTACTTTGTATGTTTTTGGAAAATCTTAATAATGTGAAATATTCAATTAAACTATAACCCATACACGAATTTAATATTTTTTTCTCAAATGTGATATTTTTATTGTTGTTCCAATCAACGTGTACTCAAACGTTTGATAACGAATCAAAACATAATAATTTACTTATAGTTTATAACTGAGCAACATCCCATTTTACCTAAAATGACTATGTACTTGTATAATAAGAATAATTTATTGTATATTTTTATAAGTAATTTATACACAGTATGAAGTCTAGAACGTTAGTCATCATTCAGGTTACGTAAATTGAAAACTTCAAATGGTTCAAGAATATAGCAGTTATAATATTTGTTCATCTTTATTGCCTAAAATGAGTTCTTTGTTTTAGATATTAGATTACGAAGGAGACTCATAAAATACCTTACATTTTTTGAAGTAGAGACTCCAAAGTTAAACAAAGAAAGCAACGATGAACTTTTTTGGTAAAAATATTCACACATAAGGACAAATTGGGGTTCAAACGTTTATCAGATAATGTAATTACCTACGCTCGGGACACCTCGGCTCACTCTACGTAATTGAACGCGGGGCCTTGCCTCTTCTCTGCTATTAGGCAAATCGAATCTGACTCCCTACCCCCTGACTGGGATGTGGGAATGTAGGGTGGCCATGATATATGTACACTTTAGAAGAATAGTCCCGAGTTTCATGCCATTTTTAGTACTAGTGGCCACTATTGACAAACGTTACACTACAGTCTTAACAGTAAGTTTATCTAGAGAAGATCGTGTCTTAGTACAAAAAATTAGTAACTTTGACAGTGATATTAACTAGTTTGTTAGTTATTGTTTCAGGATTATTCTTCCCAATATTCGCAAGAAAGGAATTGATTTTGTCAACAACGGTAACATGATCGTCTGTTTTTAGCGATTCTGTGGGGGGATAATTTGAGCTGTGCAATGTTAGCTTGTTTGTTTCAATGCTTTTTTATTGTTTTCCAAAACTGTTGTGGATTAGGATGCAATCCGTTTTAAATTTCTGATCTTTTGTATTGAATTTTTAACTATTTGTGTAGGCAATTTAAACTTTATTTACCGCCGATGGGTTTTTAAGGGAACTATGTTTTTTGGTTAAGAGTTTGTTGGTTAATACTACAAGAAGAAGACAGGAAGACAGAGTAATGGTCGGTAAGTAATGTTATTAGTACAAAAGATAAAGCCAGTGATTTAGAAATAATTACTGCATGATCGAGACAATTGCGTCCCTTGTTGGGTAACTACCCAACAAAACGTGCTGACGAAAGTCCAAAGTCTGCTTTTAGAGTCGGTGTTATTTGATTTTATGTCGATATTTATATCGCGAATATCATCTATACTTTTAAAGTTTTTGAAACATTGCAATGCACTTTCAAAATACAAAACAAATGATTCGGCGTTTTTATAGGAGGAGAGTGATATATTGCTAAAATTGTTGCTTTTTTCATATATTGTAATGATAGAGTAGTTTCTTTCTGAGAACTGAGGTTCTTCAGTATCGCATGAGATGTTATTTGTTGAATGGACAACTACTCCATCGTTTGGTACTACTAGTGGAGTCGAAGAGATCATATTAAAATTGGGCAGTTGAGGAGATGTCTTGTTAGACGAGAGCCAGCATTCAGACAATCATGTCCCAATCAAAGCTTAGGCTTGTCAAAATAGCATAGATCATATTTTTTTTATTTCCAGCGAACTCAAATGATAAATTAACTTTGCCTCTACGTCCTTGAAAAGAGTTATTGCAAAAGCGATGACGGAGCATACCGGCAAAATGAGAGAGAGACATAGAAATCTCTAGGAAATTGGATTCGGTACATGTTCTTATCAGGCGTCTCCACCACCCCTGCACAGAGAGGTTGACACACTTTCGGACGCCATGAAGGAGAAGGCTGACATTTGGACTCTCAGTCTGCGTTTAAGTCGACTTTGAATGACCAATGGAACTTACCAATGATTGCGGTGTGATACTTCTAGGCTAGAACTTATGCCTTGTGCCTACTATTTCTTGCCATGTGATGAACGCTGTGAAAACCTGATTTATTGCAGTCTGTGCTCACGTTAAAAACGTTCTCGTGTGCTGATTTGAAAAAAACAAAAACACAGGACAGGCCGAATGTTATGTTCAGGATTGGCCGAAGGGATACTTCGGCCAATCCTGAACATATACGAGTATATTGGGATCTAACTTTCATATCATCAATCTGCTCCCAATCATCGAAGTCATTGATAATTTTAACCCATTTACTTTATTAACCCCCCCGTGGGGTGCCGGGTTAGAATGTCACCTCCCCATTTCTTCCCGTGGGTGTCGTATGATGTGACTGACGGAAAGTGCGCAAAATGAGCACCCTACTCACGTGGATGTGAGTAGGGTGTTGTGTGCATTAGACGCACGACAGGGCTACATACCATCATATTGCCCTGCCAGGGTTTCATACAATATGTTCTTGTGTTCCTGTCTTAGATGTTGTTAGCGTAAACAAAATATTCGTAATATGGTCTTGTGTTTCGTCCAGTATGTTAGAGAAAACATTTTGTATGACACTGAAACTGTGCCCGGTAAATGGAATTCTAGGTTGGCCTGAACAACATCTTCGACCACATCATCACTTACCATCAGGTGAGATAGTGGTCAAAGGGTAATCTATCAAGCATAAAAAATGGTAATATGCTTGCCCCCTTTTACATGGGACTAAAATCCTATTGGCGGAAACGTAGGTGCTTACACACTTCTGCCTACCCGTTCTGGGGAATACAGGCGTGATTATATGCATGTATGTTTTTTGATAACAGTTACTAAACATTAACAAAAAATTAACATTATTATCATATTTCACCAAGTTACAATTTCCAAAGGAGAGATTTGTCAAACTACACTCGTCTATAGATAATTAAATTTCAAGTTAACACAAAAATTAATAAAGCAATTACAGAAAATGGCAGATGGTCTATATACAACATTCGATTTCAAAATGTCATTCATTCTAGGATCACTGAAACCATTGCAGTCATCACTTCGCTTAAATCACGCCTATCAAGATCTTTAGCGTTACCGAACGCCGCGGCATTGAATCTCCATCAAGCACGTGCCATTCTGAGGCACGCCTCCTCAACAAGCATCCCCACACAAATGCCTTTATTGAGCATTTTTACATTGCTTCCATCTAGCACGGTTAAGCACTGTTGACTAGTACTAGGCTCAGCCTCATTTAATACGGTAACATTACATTTTCCTAACAGTAGTTGACCTTCAAAAATTCTCCGCAAACGATCTTGGCCTTACGTAGTCAGAGAACAAGAAATACAATTTCAAAACACAAATCATCAACCTCAACAGTAGCAAGTATTGAAACGGTGGTAATAACACTACTCTGTCTGATACCGGACATAGTCACAGTGGTGTTTAATAATTGCTTTCCCTTAAATTTACAACAAATAGATTTTTATTTTAAGGAACATTTTGAAACGTAATTAAACGAAAACTACCCACAAGAAGGACTACTAAGGCTACTATGACATCGTTTCATCGTCGCTGAACTCACTATTTTATTTTTATTTTATTCAGAAAACATACAGGGTTTACATAGCAGTTCTACATTCAATGTAAAATATCTATACACCATTTAAGAATCGAGATTAGTAAACTCAGTTACGCCACTGTTATCTTATTGACCGAATAGTCACCATTGTCATGTCATCATTTGAAGCAGTGATGGCTCAGTATTGGTTTTGCACTGCCGCGCAGCAGGTCCATGGTTCAATTCCCGCCTCGGGCTTGAGCTTCACCGCATGATGGCAGGGCATTATGCGAATGCCCGTCTGGCTAGCGACCACCCTCAAGTAGAAAATCGTTCGCCGAGCACCTAACGGTGTGTTCCGGCAGCCGTCCTTGAGAACCAGTAATTCTAGGTTAGCCTGAACAACAACCATCAGGTGAGTTTGTTTTTGAAATGAAATTCACGTGAGTTTTACACATATTTATACATCATAATTTAAACCAGCAAAAACACTCAAGTTGTGGATCGAATACGTCGACCCGGGATTCGAGTATATCAGACCTTCATCATCAGGGCGAGTGTGCAGCTGCGTCTGTGAGCTCCCGGTGGGGACTGCGGAGCGCCGCCCGCGCGGCACGTTGCGATACCGGCGCCGGCGACGGCAGCGGGGAGCTGGGTGGGGGTGGGGCGTGTCCCGCGCTGCTGGTGCTAGTTGATGAAGTCCTAGCGTGCCCGGCTGAAGACGGTGGGCCTACTTCGTCGTCTGTGATTGCATCATCATCATCATCATCATCAACACACGCACCTTGACATACAAAACTAATGAATGTACCAGCAAAATGCTGAGTAAAGAAAACTTAACAAATCAAGGTCAAATCGAAACACGCTCACCGAGTTTGGATGCTCCTAATAATTACTCAACCAGAAACCGTTGACACGTTGTCTCACAGGCATCTTGGCGCTGGAACCATCCACCACAGGGCACCTGATCACGATGTAGCCCAGTTTCTGCACTCAAAGCCCACCACCACCGAGGCGCTGCTCAATTGCTGGCGTTGTCTAAAAATCTCCGTAGGTTTGCTTGTTCTCCATTGTGTCAAATTATTGGATACATTGTATCATATTTTCATAGCTCGATTGAATCCCAGGTCTCACGGCAGAATTTTATTCACGCCCTCATATTTTCATAGCACGATTGAATCACAGGTCTCGTAGCACGTTTTTTATACAAGGTCTCATATCATTATGTTATCTCATTTTTGATGTCAGAGATTGTTTAAGGTTTCTGGATATCACCAATACCTCTCATAACGTGGGCGTACATGTGGGTATCGTGCAAATGAGAAGCCACAAATCATTAGAAATCACATGGTTTAATTTTTAATCACAGTTCATGGACACACCCCAGAAATGGCCTCCATCCCCCCCTTATAGCCATTCGAGTCGTCGCCTTGCAGAACAATCACTTCACTATTGATTCCGTATATCGCTGTTTAGGTTACCTCGTCATTATTGCGCTTGTGCGGCGGTAGGTAAAAGAATACGAATCCAGTATATTCAAAGTTGCTTTATGCCCAAATTCACTGCAGTGTATCATGACGCAAGCACCACAGACTCAACAGACTATAGTAGCGATCACAGACTAGAATAACATCGGTAAATCATAGCATTGCCTGCCTTGTAGCAACTAATTTAACAACTACCCACTTGATGTTTCTGAACGTAAGTTGCTTGATGGATGAACGCTGAGAAAACGCGATGTGTTGCAGTTTGTGTCTACGCTCCACACACACATTACAATCTTAACTCATTGACATCGTCAGGATCACTATGTCCTAGTTTTGAATGGAATTCTATTGTTCTATTGTAACCGATGCCAATGGGTTAAATGGCTCATTATTAATCGACCTAAAATATTATCAAAATAAAAGCAATGAAAACTCTTGTTGTCGGAAAATCACTACCGTGAGCTCTATCATGCGACCCAGCAAATTATGTGTTTTAAAAAAAAAAATCACACTAGGAACTCACTAGGATCACTAGGAACTTGTTTTCGTGGACGCTTGCAGTACAGCTAATCAGTCCGATTCAGGAAAACATCAAATCGATAATAATGAAAATAGCTAACAACATTTTTGTCGTAAGGAACTCTCGTGGGCCGCCATAGTATAAAATATGGCTTTAACTGCCCGCGGCTCCAAAGATGATGCTGCCAAGCAGCGGAGAGTACTCCACCACCACAACTGGTCCAATATTGGTAATAGGAGTAGCAACTGCAGCTCCAAACTAGGGATACATTGTGGTCTGTTTGAAAATCAATAGTTATTCTAACTTTTGAGCGATCCAACCTAAAGGACGGTAAAAGTTATGTTTCTAAATAAATTACCAGTTACTATTAGCTCGTAGTATCTATTAAAAGTAGTATTTTTACTTATATAGTAATTAATAATTTTATATTAGTATTACAACCTGACCACAGAAAATAAATTCTGATCAAAGAGTAGAAAGTTTTTTCATACTAACATAACAACATTCTCGCGAGTTGTTAACAGCCCAGCTAACAGCACACCTTCTAATAAATTACGGTTATAAGCATAGGCTTACGAAAAAATCCTACGTCTATGGTTATAAGAGTAGGATAACGGAAAAGCCTCATGAAACCCTTCTCGTTCGGATCTCAAACTAAAATACAAGAAAGGAGAAAAAAAATACAGACTATACATATTAGCTATTGTGGCTTGAAAAACAATTAAATTTATTGATGTCATCCAATAGGGTATTTATTTTTTTTGGATCAAAGATGGAGTCAAGAACTTTTATATGATACATCACATGATGCATTTGCAGAATGTTATTTTAAATTTTCTGGTTTGCCTTTCGCAGTCATCGCTTAACTACGCTATACATCTATATTGTCGTCATAAAACTTTAAAGATATACCAAATTTCAACCTTTTTAGTCTAAGAGAGAATAGCCTGTGACTGACGGACAGACATGCGAGTGATCCTTTAAGAAGTTTTCTTATTATCTTGATATGTACGGAAACCTATAGGAACGAATTCAATTTTAAAATTTATACAAAATTGACAAAGCTGATGTCGCTCGGAAGCTACTTTCCCAGGTAGCTTGCAGTTTAGCTTATCACATAAAACAAGGCGTCTAATTAGCGCAATAAAATGTGACGAAGTTCTTGGCATTTCTAACTTGCAAGCGGCAGTGAGTGTGTCGAGAGTTTGGTCCAAAACCAAAATTTGTGGTAACCATAGGTAATATCATATGTAAACCAAATTTTATCTAAATCGCTTTATAAGCTATAGTAACGCGGAGAGAAGACAAAATAATACTAACGTTTTCATCTTAAAAAAAATCCAAATTGTACATTTTAAAATAATACAATAAATACATTTGCTATCATCAAAAGAAAGCGTTTTATTTGACATGTGTCAAGATGTGTCTGGGAAAGTTTTTATTGTTTGCTGAATTGTTCTCCAAAATAACACCCAAAATTAAAGTTCTATACATAAAACCATTTTTATATGTAGGTATTTGGTTCACTTAAGTGTACATATAATGTACCGAATTTCAACCTTCCCAGTCCAGATTTGGTAAAAATTGCCTATGATACACCTACGAACAGCAAGGATTCTGTTTTTTCTTTGTATGTACTAAAATAACCTAAATACTTATGTTATTGTGAGTAAAACAAATGTTTTGTTATGTATTGCTACGTTTAGTTATTAACATACTTTTTTTTTGTCAAAATAAAACCTTAAAAGTAATTGTCCTATGAAAATAAAACTCATGGTGCATTCCTGGATATGTGAACGAGCTCTTGGCTACGAACCAAGGATTCAATTTACGTTGAACGTAAATAAAACGAGTACGAGTTGCGTGCTGCAGATATTTGGAACTACAAGTAGACGGAATCGTTTGAAAATAAATTATGAGTTTATGATAACATGAGTTAGTAGAATGTACTACAAGGAAGAAAAATATATTTGCGGCGAGGGATACTATTTTGAGTCCTCAGGCACTCAGGAGTGATTCAATATTCATCCGCGTTTGTGCTACGGATAGATTTGCTCAGTTGGGTAAAATATTTAAATGAATAAGATGATATATAATTATTATTATTGTTTTTTTATGTTCATACCTGTTTCAGGTAGGTTTTTCTTTTTCTCATAGATAATGATGTTTCATCTGTGTGTGTCATTCGAAAGCAACTTTTTTGTTTCTCGGGCGGCGTAATTTGAATTCCTTGCTACACTCAGGATTCTACTTTAGAATTATTTGCTTCAGTTTGCTTGAATTCAAAATGCTCCCACGAGGATCAAGGTATAAATTTGCCCCAAGTAACACAAATAACTATTGCAGTGATACACGTTTATATTCATCCCTCACTGTCAGGAAACAGCAAAAGGGATAGTTTTCGATACAATTTATGATTAAACATACATTTAACCATAAATATTGTTTCGCTATAATATTTTCAGCTTTCTTTTTCTATATCTTGGTGGGCGCCATCTTAGTAACATGTCAGAACCTAACTTTTTATACAGTATCTTTATTTGAAAAACATGTTTCATGTTCCAAATCATAGAGAAAAGTAATATATTCCAAATTCAAAACAAAACTGTCCGCCACAAAAGTGTAGCGGAGAAAAAATCTCTTTTGCTTGCACTTCATTATGTGCAAACAAAAAATATCTTTCGAAAAGGTGGGATAAAAAGATAATTTTGTAACTCAAATCTAGATTATTACGTCTTGAGTCTACTCTTAGGGTCTACTCTGTTTTGCGCTTTCAATGCATACATTTGCACGTAAAGATGTAGCTATTCTGAATTGAAAAAAATACCGACAATAATGACGCATAAAAGCAAATCGGAACGGTTATGAGATGCAAAAGCGCGGGAACGAGCACCATGTGCACTTCGTGTCAATAGCGCTCTCAGCGTAAACCGGACCATGCATTACAGACCTACCAACTTATCTGTTCAGGTGGCAGAAAAAAGAACTACAACATTCCTTCAAATTGTGACAGTTTGTAGTTGATTTCCTTGATCAGCAGCGCCGTCGCCAACTGCACAGTTAAGTTGGTGGTACTATAGCTTGCTTATGAATATATGGCTCAACTGTCACAACAATTAAGAAGTGTTAAGTTAAACAACTGAGACTTTACACTTGTTTTACAGCTCTTAATTCTTTCTTTCAAGTTTGAAAGTACTAAGTATAACAGATAAAATCCGTATATATTTTTAAGTTATGAGGTTATGTATTTGTGCAGATAGATGATATAATATGCATAGTTTTAGTTGGTCCAAATTGATAGCATAGTAGAAAGAGTTGATACTATGTTGATAGTAATGCAAACGGCCGTGAGCGTGCATTTGCAAATCGGTCAAATCGATGTACTCCTAGCAACGTTAGTAGGTACTGTTGCCGCATTTCGGACCGTAGCAGAAGAGGGTAGTTTCTCGTTGCTGTCAGTTCATCTTTGAATAATTTTTAGCACACTTATGCTGCTCAAAACGCTTAAAATGAATGTGCCCCGAGTATCGGGGGTCACATTCAATCACGGATATACCACCCTATTACTGATCCAAAAGCAGATGTAAGTAAGGTAAAGTAAGTTTTTTTTTCTTAACCGTTGGTAAGTAAAATTTTTACCATAATCGGTCCTTTTGATAACTTATGAGGTGGTCAAGAATGATAAACAGAGTTATTACCTATAGTTACTGGCTCTCAAAGACAGACGGGATATAGAATGTATGGTGGTAAGCATGTTGGGCACGCTGCCAACTGGTAGTGAGCTGAAGCATTTGGACTGTCTATGAATCTGCAATGACTTGTAGGTAGTCTAAATGCTTTCATTGCAGTAGCTGTAGTGTTGTCTATAGTTTGTAGTTTTACGTGAATAAAGGCAAACCGCCGTTAAAAAATGTTAAAGTAGCTATTCGGACGAACATACCCAAAATGCCCTACCACCAAGCAGAAAGGGAAGATGTTTTCTATTTTCACGGCTGTCTCACCTGTTGGTATGTGATGGTGGTGCTAAATGAATGGTATTCAAAGACAGCTGCCAGGACAATTATTAGATGCTTGGTGACTAATTTTTTAAGTTGAGTCCGTGGTTCAGTTGGACAGGCGATAGTTTGCAAATTGGTCTG
Source organism: Plagodis pulveraria (assembly GCA_963890685.1). Classification (NCBI taxonomy): domain Eukaryota; kingdom Metazoa; phylum Arthropoda; class Insecta; order Lepidoptera; family Geometridae; genus Plagodis; species Plagodis pulveraria. The sequence goes on from OY982956.1 coordinate 13,845,708, forward strand.
CTATCAAGCGGTGAAGCTAAAGGCTGAGAATTCGAACCATTGACCCTGTATAAGAACCGTATTTGCCACTTTACTCCATGTTGTATCAATATAAACACTTATTTTATTACTAGTTTTAACACTGAAATGCATTTATAATGGTGGTGAGGCATTTTGGGAATGCCCGCCTGGCTAGCTCCTCCTCCTAACCATCCTCAAGTATTCTGGCAGCTGTCCTTGAGAGCCATTGATTCTAGGTTAGCCTGAACAACATCTTAGACCACATCATCACTTGCCGTCGGGTGAGATAGTGGTCAAAGACTCATCAGCTATAAAAAATCTACTTATGTACTTATTTTCTATGAATAAATACTGTAACTTGACGCTTATTATTTAATTTTTCTGTTACCTGTGCTAAAGAAGAAAAATACATAATTGAAGCATTCAAAATACAGGCTTCCTCTCCACATCATGACGTAAGTAGCCCGAGCAGTTTAATTTTATTGTAACAAATAAAAATGTGGTAATTTTGAAGCAGCTTTTTGGTACTCAGGCTTGTGTTTTTGCGAATATGAGGTCATAAAAAGCTGAATTCAACGCGTATGAATTTGAATTGTTTTTCTCTATACTATGTTCTTTTTGGTTTAACTTACAAAATTTTCATCATTGGAGTATATCGAGAAATCTCGGGCTTTCTCTATCGTGCGCTCGTAGAGTCAAGACCTCCTGAGGATGCTTCGCGTAGAAGCGAAACGCATCGAAAATTCTTCCGGTTTGGCTGCGAGGTGTTTGTGACTTCACGTCAGCTTAACAGGAAAATTTGGCGGAATTGTCACTAGATATATTTTTTAAGTATTTTATTAAAATATTAATTTGGTGTTTTCTTAAAATATTTTAAAAATATTTGTTATTATTAAATATGGATTTCACCAAGTAACGCCTGAATCTTTTCATTATATTTCGGTATGTATTTGTTTTATAAGTAAATAGAAGAGATACGTAGAAAGAACACATATTAGAAAACAAGTTTAACTGACCCCGCATTCGTAGGATAAGGGCAGGAATACGACGATCGAAGCCCCACACGGATCCAGTTTCAGCGCTCTTGAAAAACAGTTGTCAATATAATAGATGTTTGTAACTTCATGATATAAAAATAGAACACAGACTCTTATAACCGAGACGAAAGGCCGCAATGGCTCAGTTGTGAGTATTAGAAGAAGGTTAAAATCCCAAAAGGGCTTGAGATAATCACTGCAGGGTGTTGAGTTAATTTGAATTATCCTTTGACGTGACAATCTTAATAAAACATGTTTATCAAATTCTCGCCTTTATTTTTTTTTATCACATCTATTCAAAAAGCAGTGTGGTTCTTGGTAAAAAAGTTGTTATCTAGGACCTGCCTTTTCACTATCCTGCCCATCACATCATCACTTATGAACAGGTTAAATAGATGTAATGAAAGTATTTTCGATAAAAAAGAGAGCCACTCAAATTTGTAACAATTAATTCTAAAGAAACCTAATAGGAAGAAAGTAACTGCCCAACAAGACTTCAACAGCAATAATGTCCACCAACAAAGGCTTCACATATTATAATAATAATCTATATTAAGGTAACAAGGCCTGGGTGCTACTTATGCAACAATGAAACTTAAAATTAATATCAGTACTAACGTAATCTACTAATTTGAATAATATTTTATTATTATTGGGTAGGCGAAAGACATTGACAATCTTATGATATAGGAAAAAGGTAGTTTTGATATGTCCGTATCTACCTTATGTGGTAAGCATTAAAACGAAGTGCTACAAATCGAAGATCTATTAAGAAGTATGCTATAATTCTCACTCTTGGCAGGCTTGGGGATCGCTGTTATTCGGAAGGTGTTGCTTCGGAAGGCTGATATGGGGACATGCAAGTCTAGCCCTGCACCCCACGAGACCTCTTATCAGTCATTGACAGTGGAAACGTTTACTGACCATATGAAACAATATCGCGTGGTAGACAAAAATCATATTTTACTGATTATTGGACCACAAAATGTAATCAGATATAATACAATTGAAGTACAAGGTTTCGGCTCGAAATAGTATGTCCAGGGAGCCGAGTGAGTTAGGCATCGGGAGTGACATCGGAGGACGCGGGTTCGATCCCGCCCTGGACATAAAATTTTGTGCACCAATTATTTGTAAAATATGATTTACTGATCAGTTATAATCTTTAAAAAATCTTTAAAAATATAGTATCAAGTATCCCGTACATGACTATATTTTTTTTCTCTCTTAAATTTGTAATAGTATCAAGTATCATAAAAAACAATATACATACATACATACTATAATATTTTGTAAGATTTCTGGCAAAACCTTTTTTGTATCAAGAAGCATTATACATTAGAGAAATTTTGGCAGATCTTAAACATTTTCAGAACTGTAAGTTTAAGATCTGCCAAAATTTGTTTGTAAATAGTAAGAAAACATAATATCAATGCGCACACAAATTGAGTCTATGATGTGTCCAAGTAAATGTAGTAACCAAGTCTGTTAGGAACTATCACGTTACCTTCCATTGATTATAAATAATACCTATATGAATAGGTATTCTATATTACTGTATACCTAACAAAGGGCCATTCTGTATTAAATTATCTATACAAGCTAAAGCATCTTAATACTATTATACCTATTCACTGCTAAACATAGACCTATATATCTACATAGTTTTATATAACCATGTCCTATGAACATCAACCGGAAACAAGTGGATAATCTGAAGCAAACCGAGGCTAACACACTCATAATCCCTGCCTTCCATAACACTAAAATACTGATTTCATTACTACTGGCGTATCTACTCCGTTTATATTGCCGCGGTACATTGTAGCCTTAATATCATTGCTTAAGATATCATTGTAGAATGGAAAAATCATAAGTGTAAAATATCGACGATATTTTATCGTAAATGAAGGGATGCCGGCCAATAGGAGTATGTTCCACAGTTCCACATTTAACTTAACCATCCAACGTTGTTGACCTGTGATATTTCCGTATTGTGCCCCGTTGATATGGAAGTTATAGTTGTGAGGAGGGAGCGGGGTAGGTCTGTTTGAATTGGTGGTGTAATATGAAGTTGTCTCGGTCGGGTTCATTTATATGCTAATCAAGGAGGAGGTTCAGAATAGCCGGTTGATCGCATACCTATCGGATACTTTGTTTGTTGGTAGGTAGGACTTTAAAGGGTTTGATACAAATCCTTGGCTATCTCTGGGGTAATAACTTTGCCAACAGCTTCGATATTGAAAGAAACTTTACTATCGTACTATATTCAACTAAATAGAAGTAGGTGCCTATTTAGTTAAACACAGTGCATGTACTAAAATTTAGACTTATACATGTAGTAGCTTCGTTAAATTGAGGCAATCCTTGGCTATCTCTGGGGTTGGTTGGAGTGGTTGTCCACTTCAATATTAGAAGAAACTTTAATATCGCACTGTATTTAACTAAACCGGTATATTTGATTTAAAAATGCACGTCACTCCAATGTGTTTTTGTCAAATTTAGCATAGGGTACGTTATCCTTACATGCAAAACAATGAATAGTCCCAATATACGCCGCTTCGATAATACATGGTTCTTTAGTCGTCGTGGTGTATATGCTGAGTGTGTGGACGTTACAGTTCACAGTAAAATCACTATACAAACGTGATAATTTAAAGGTGTGTGCGACACGTTTAAATGATCACCGCATGGTGGAAGGGCATTTTGCGAATGCCCGCCTGGCCAGTGACCACCCTCGAGTAGAAAATCTCTCGCCAAGCAACTAACGGTGTGTTCCGGCTGGTGTCTTTGCGAACCAGTAATTCTAAGTTAAGCCTGTTAACACCTTCGTCCACATCATCACTTCGTCCCATCAGGGGAGTTTGTGTTCAAAAGCTTACCTATCTGCAATAAAAAAAATATAATGTAGACAATGCAAGCGTCTGATTGTATTATTTCCTATTTCGCAGAATAATAATATGCTATAAAAATATAGTAGTTCCCTTACTTTGTAATTATAATACGTTTATCAAAATCTCGTCCTTTTTTATCACATCTATTCAAAAAGCAGCTTGGTTCTGGGTGAACAGGGTCCAAAGTAGTTATTTCATCTCTAGGGACTAAAGTGGTTTCAATTTCGAATGTGATAAAATAAAACGCGAGTGGACTAAATCGAAAATAAAGTTTATTTAAAAGTAAAAAACGCGCAAAATGCGTTCAGTTTCGTAATTGATTACTCAAAATATGTTATATCTGTAATGTCTAGTTCTTAATTATATGTTAATAATTTACTTATATTATTCATAAGTTACAATTATTTCTTTTCCTTATGCCTTGTGCGCCGTCCTTTGAATCCCCTCGCTGCACTCAGGATTCTGCTCTTCAGCTTTTACTCTAGCTTTGCTCCACTTTGGATTCTAACTAGCGCCCCTACCGTAAAAATATTATTTTGCTCCCTTGTATAATACAATACCGTGGTTAATGTGTAGTTCGTTTTTGAAAAAAAAGGTTGAATTCAACTTGAAATGCGGAAGGTAAATTCGAATTCCCGCCAATGGAATTTCGGAAATGGCTTTAGCCCGGATATCACCTCATCACGCCAACAAAACATTGCTGATATCATCTCCATAACTACATGGCCTCCACCAATCTAATTCTCCAAACAAAGTCGAAGGATGATCACTCCCTTATTCTAGGTCCAAAATTTAGCATATTTAAACTCTTCATTTTCTAGGCTTGTATCGTCATGGATTTTTAAAATGATAATCAAGTTCAAAGTTATGAACCTCCAAAAATATATATGAAAATGTTACATTATTTACCAATCTATACATTTTTGAAAAAAATTGCAGTTTTCCTGTTTTACTACTGTGCCTTCGTGTTTCGAAGACTACTGATGACAGTCGTTAGGCTACATCGGAGGTCTTCTCAAGGCCTGAAAATTCTGAAACTTTTAAAATGGTCGTAATGCAATTTACGAATGTCCACCTGGCTGACCTACCTACTCTGTTACTCCACCCTGTAGTAGACAATCTATCGCCAAACACTTGACGGTGTGTTCGGGTAGCTGTCATTGGGAGCCAGTTCCCTCTCTCATTTAAGCCTATTTACCAATTTCGACCACATCATCACTTACCTACTTACCATCAGGTGAGATTGTGGTCAAATACTATCGGCAATAATAACAATAGTAGACAGTTCCACACCACTTGCTCGATAATATCACATTATGCCATTGACCTGTGTAACGTATTAGTTCAATGCATTATGCATCAAAAATCGTTATATAGTCCTCAAACTTAGCTGGGAGCTGGTATTACGAGTATATATAACAATATACTATTTGATTTCATTGTAACCCGCTGGTCAATAATGTGAGTTGAATTTGGAACTACAACATTTTACGAAATATTTTACTGTTCAAACTACAACAATAGTACATTGTACATCGAGGGGAGAAAACGATCTATTTCTGTTCGAGAGTTTGTTTAAGCCCGACGCGCAGCGGAGGGCTTTAAGGCAACTCGATAACAGAAATAGAACTTTCTCCCGAGGGATACATAGTGCTTTATACTACACCTAAGAGGAAAATAAAATCATTATACGTTTTCTCGTACTTACCTCTAGACTGCTCAGGCAGTAAGTTCTTTATGACTTCTTGAGCTGCATTTCTTATTTCTGGTGGCGTCATCATTATAAAATCGTCACTTTCACTATCAAACATTTTGGAAAATTATTTAGAACAATCAAAAGCGTACTGTTAAAATATCAATTTAATAAAAAACAAAATTTAACCAAACATAACAAATTGCCGCGCTTTTTTTCTCGTAGTGCCAAAAAATGTTGCCAACCTCCTTTGATTGAAAATCGAGTACAAATAAAAATCACACCTCATTTTTTCTAAATATTTGATATAAAACCTTTTTGAGATTGAAGTAGCTAAAAACAAAAGAGCGCTACCAGGGCAGGTATGGATTTTCATACAACATTCCTTCACTGCTACGGAGTGAAGGAATGAAAATCCATATAACTTTCCACGCCGTACATTTATAAGGGAGAAATGAAGAACTTTATAACATGTTTTTGAACGAGTAATGAGACGTATTATGAGTTGGTGTGGTATAAATATAATTTTTAATAATTTTTTAATAAACTGCATCAATCGAAAGCTTTCCCTGGCTTCCATTAGCAAAACTAAAGAGGTTGTATATAAGTCTAAGTCTAAGTAAAGCAACGATGAGGATTACATTTTCTTGCCAAGATAAGTAAAACAACATTTAAAAGTCGTGTGTCGTAAATAATTCTGTATTTGCATTAATTTTAATCCGCCCCTACATAAGTGAAAACAAACCTTCATGAAAACTTTTAAAAACTACAAAAAGTGGTATAATGCTTCAGTGTAGCAATAGTCATCTACAAAGAAACCTGATCATCAATGTTCAGGTCGACAATATGCTCAAACACGATGATTGTATCTAATTCTCGATATAAATATGAGGTAATACAGAAAGGTAATCGAACTAAATAATGTATTTCCATAATATATGAAACCTGTCAAGTCTTAATTATACATAAGTAACTACTTATAATTGAATACGTTATCAAGTAGTTGTAAGTAGTTACGTACTGAGTAAGTTCGAAGATACTGAAACTTAATAATGATATATTCTACTATATGCTATTGAATTATAATAATATATCTACAATCTTTATGTAATAGGTAGGTACTTATATTGTTTGAAATAATATTTACCTAGTAGTCTTAAACTAGAGTAGAGTAAGGTGTAAAATTGAGTATTATCCTTGGAAACAAAGCAAAGTTAAAGTCTATGTCGTTAGCGAGTTTGAGTGCCTTCTTTCGCTCAGGATTCTAGTGTTATACCATTTTGCTGTAATCTCTTAATGCATTATACAACAATTATTTTGATATTTATATGTATATTTTTCTAAATAGTGCATGTGTAAATGTTCTAAGTACCTAGTGGTTATTAATGAACCAGTCTCAGGATCACCGCCTTGTTAAAACAGTGACATTTACGGTGGCTGGGGCAAGCGCATCGCATGAATTCTTCTTGTCTTCCTAGGCAGGTCTTACTTGGTGCAGTAGCAGATGCAAGAAGAATTATCGGCATTGTAGTCATCTGTTGCTTCAGTTAAAGATTGTGCGAGACTTGGCTTCATACAACATCGAGCATGACAAACGGGTGGAGCACGCCGAAGACAAGGATCAGTTAGGAAACCAATTCAAAAAGGCCAGAAGTTCCACGACAGAGCCTGGTTTAATAGACTTTCTGCATCAAATAGAATGCGGCACGACAGTGATACCAATCAATATAATTATTTATAGATTATATATTATATAATCAAAAAATTATATAATATATCATCAAAAAAGAATTGTAGCTCTCGCCTCGAGTTTTATACTCACATTACTTACCAGTGAAGGTGTCTCTCAGATATAATATGTGTATATTTTCTGATAGGAACTGTAGGTATATCGTTGTCTCTTAAAGATGCAAATAACCATAGATGGATTATGGCCATGGATGGAATAGTGGTTGTACTTTTGTTCACAATACTAAATGATGTATTCTTTTAATTGCTGTTAGGCTAGCCTTTGAGAACAATCTCACCTGACGGTAAATGACGATATGGTCAAATGTGTTAATAGGCTTAACCTAGAATTAGTTGCTCTCAAGGACAGCTGCTGGAACACACCGTTACGTGCTTGGCGACAGATTTTCTACTTGAGAATGGTAGCTAGCCAGGCGGGCGTTCGGAAAATGCCTTTCCACCACTTGTGCCACTGACTCATCACTGCTTTGTGAGACAAAGATCAGGAATTATTCTAAATAAGGTAGTTGTCCTATAATGGCAGTGTGCCAAATGACAATTCTGAAGGCTAGAGTGCTTGTGTCAAAATACGTTGTGTTTAAATACTAAGTGTTCAAACTCAGTGAAACTTTCATGTATGTCCTTGAGCTTAATATCTATGCTTCTGGTTTGCCAGATTTCTGTAAAATTAGGTATTTTGAAAAATAATTCGAATAATCGATTCGCAATGGAATTGTTATTTTGACATTTGCGGATAAAAGAAATAATAAATCGAAAACCTAGCAAACCAGAAGCATATCTATTAGGCTCAGCAATATTCAGAAAAAATTTCACCGAGTTTGAACACTTAGTATTTAAAATATGATGAAACTTGGTTTGTATGGTCTGTGCACTCTACTCTTGTGCTGTATATCGTACTTCACGGACACACATGATGGTAAACGTAATTATTTGAGTATACCCTCATAGTAAAGTCGTAGACTTGGGAAGACCTAAATCTAAAGTGATCATATATACACCATTTGAGCTGTATATACATATATCATACCGTATAAATAATACTTTCAGCTATTTTGATTTGGAGACTAGACATAAATTTGTATAATCAGCTGTTATTAGCGCTAGTTTGAGAGAGAGATCAAAGTTATTCTTTATAAACGCTGACATAATATTCGCTTGCTGCAATTTAGTCCATAGCAGCTGCTATAAAGAGCATGGTTTATTTTATTTTTATGCGAAGTATCCATCCTACTATAGATTAATGAAATCATAAGATGACCTGTTGCCAGGAAGAGGCAAAAAGATTGGGAAACGTTCATCAACTGCACTGTTTTCTTTAGATAGGATTGGAAATATTACATTACGATGACGAATCTTGTACGTAACTGAAACTACTGAAAATTAAAACAGCGTTGGTAAATATCCGTCACCTTCACCCTTAAAGCTCTTATGTGCGGTACGTACCTACACTATGTTTTTTTCTCTAATACCACTAGTCAATTTGCGACTTAATATAAAAAAGACTGTGCCATTATCTTGTTGGATATCGTAAATGGCAACGAAGCACTAAGTATACTTACTTAGTACTGAAGGAGAATAAAGCTGCAAGACACTAGGCGCTCGAAATTGCTCTTACTTTAAGTCCTAACTAACCAAATACTTTGAATACCAATACCAAGCGGGTACACCATCAAGACTAATCGAAGGAAGATAGGTATAAGTAGTATTATATAATACGAGTAATATACTGCCAACCATAAACCGAAGCCAAAACTTTTTACAATAAAGTCTTGTGCCTTTGCTTGTATTGATAGAGAAACATATTTTTATGAAATAGGTATTGATGTCTTTGTGTCGTTAGATAAATCATCGACCCCAACATACGGGTGATAAAGGTTGGCAGATGATGGCGTACTACCAATGTACCAGGTACCTATGAAGGTATAATGTACATATATACATACTACTTATGTATGTATACACGTTTTTTATTGTTATACTTATATAGGATTAATAATATAAGTAATTGCTTCAGGAACTCAACTCTACATCTGTGATACTACTAAATACAAAATAAAATTTGTTAGGTATTATGGTATACAATCGGACCATGATGATATAATATTTTATTAATTTAACTAAATAATAAATATTCTCTCTCGAATCTAAAATTTCCTATAGATGGAGGAAAATATCTGCTTAATATTTGTACATATTTTTTTTTCTTTTACTACTAATAACTTCTTACCAAATATTATAATCGCTTCCGAATCCACCTGTACCTAATGTAAAAATAACATAATGCATACTTACCAAGAAAGCGCGCAGTTGTCGTCGTCCATTCTCTTTGCTCTCTTCAAGCTTCTGAGAAAGTTGTCATCTGCCCACGCATAGATGGCGCTATTGTTAAAATGCACTCTACGATTTATTTAATCATATCACATTGGGCTGCTACGGTTCTACCGAATAATAGCTACCAATGAATAGTGTCTAATTTTTATTCTAATAATATTCTATTCAATATGTAGGTATGCTAGACCTATACGATAAATACCTACAAATAAATAATAATAAGTACCAAAAGACAAACTATTAACTACTTTTAGTACTTTTAATAGATGTAGGTAGTTTGTCTATGACCATACCTACCACTATTTTATGGTACTTATCTGTAAATTTATTTATTTATATTTTTTTATAAATAACAAAGTGAAATAATTAGGTTATAGTAAATTCTACCATCACTGTCTGACCTTCTAACCATCACCTTCAGGTCATCGCCAGTGATGATTGACTTCCGTAGTAGATATACTAATAATAATAGAAGTGTCTTTTTTTACCAAAATGTGGCACGTGTATATGATAATATAATACTTATGTGATATAATTGTGTACCTACATATGTCAAAATAACTATTTCAGAATGTACCCGAAAACTGTACAGTACCAGTTCTTGTCTCTTGAAAACATGCGTGGTTACCAACCTACCTGACTGCTTATTATTCTGGTAGGTACTTATCTAATAAATTGATAATGAAATGATTGATATCCATCGTAAGTCTTCAAAGTATGAACCAGCACAAAGATAAGGACACGCGCCTATAATTATATCCCTAATACTCGCTACAAGTAGCGAGAATTCAATTTTCCTTAAATATTATTAGAGGACGACTCTATTGTCATCTAATAGCTACAGTTCTGTATTCCGGACTGGGACTTAGAATTAATATTTTGAAAGTAAAATCAACAATACTTGTGTGACCCGAGAATCGAACCCAGGACCTCGCGTTTAAAGCTTGGCGCTCATAGACCAAAGAGGCATTTTTAAATTTATTAGTTTTTTAATAGGTCATTTAAAGTTTATGATCTAATTTACTTAGTATTTGTGGAAATAAGCTCCGACCAAAAGCAAGCCTTTATTGTTACGAAAAAAATAATCTGAAATCAACAAATGTTTAAACAATATGTTTAAAATATTTACCAGCTAACATGATTATTTTTAACGTTAATTACTTAGACTTGTTGATGCAATGCCTACTAAACTGATTTTATATTTAATTGCAAGACATTTTTTGTTCCCTACTCTACAGTTATTGGGAGCCAAAATAGCGATAGACAAATAAACTGATAAGTACACTACTTACCTACAAACATCATAGGACAGTGCAGGGCTCCTTTCTACTGAGTCCACTTCATTTCAATAAAAAAAAAAGTCTTGAAAAATTAAATATTCAACTCTAACTGAATACAATAAGTGTCAAAACAGAATGAACGTTCCTATCAACGGCAATTCATGATAGGGAGGTTAGTCGTAGACCATTGAATTCACTTACCCATTCAAAATGTGTTTCTGTATTAGATTGAAACCTGTGAAAAAATTGAGATTTGATCGTGTTTGCACTAACTTAGAAATAAAGAGCAATTTTACTGCTTCAGCTGTTCATCCTCTAACGTATTATATCCTGTTTCAATAAGTCTAGTTCTTCAGTTTTTAAAGGAGTTAGTAAGAACCAAAACAGAAGTAACAAAAATGTATGGATATAATATAACCAACAAATTAAAATAATCTACTCAATAAAACAGGGCAAAATAAAAAGTAATCAGGACACGACGAAGTATTTAATTTTTTTCCCTTTCATACATTCTTTTCTAAATTCGTCATTAAACTGTCGAGAGCACATCCATTTTTTTATTATTACATTATACGAGTACTTAACAAAACCTCACATTTTCTGGCGTGATTAACTACTTTATTTTAACTGTACAATATAATAATTACGAGACCTTTTAATTATTATTATAATAATAGTTATGGTTCTAGATGCAGGACTACTGAAATCGTTGAATATAGAGTTCATTAATGAAAGCTTATATTATCTGAAAAGCAATATGTATGGCGATTATATTATATGTTAATTTTAGTGATTTTGTAAGTACTTGGCGTAACCAAAACGATTATTTACTACCAATAGAGAGCTCTGGCATTGCTTTTCAGACAATGATAGATTAGTAAGTTCTAAAACTACATGCCACAGTAACACAACTTCAGTTGGATAACTTGCAAAAAAATTATATAATAAATTCTGACAGCAAATACATTAGTTGTGAGTCCATGAAATTCATATCATGGAAATAAATATGAAAATATTCGCCAAAACTATTTTGTTGCCTGTTTTACACGAAATATTATATCCAACTTGAGTCGATGTCATGTGGCTAAATGTTTCAGAACATGATTCACTCCTGTTTAAACGAGGTTGTATGCTGGTCTAAGCAAAGGAAACATTGTTTCCATTGACACCTTCCATTTACATAGAAATTCGGTCGCCTAGACGAGGTCGCCATTTTGTACAAAAAACACCTAATTTTTATCCACTATATTTATGGGACAATACAGATTTAAGAATAAGATTGAGTAAACATCTAAGTTTACATTAGAAACATTTAATAGGTACATAGATATAAAATATTTAGGTAGCTAGATATTACAAAGATGATTTTCTAAAGACTGAGATGATTTTACAATTTATCTCTAGTTAATACAATACATTAAATAATGACAAATTATATATTACACAATGTACCTATAATGCACATAATTAGTTCGATGTAGAGCAAGGTACAATTATTTAATAGATTGAAGTTTTACTCGTGTATAAAATAAATAATAAAATATTCAACTAAAACAAAAATAATAAGTAATAGTAATAGGGTAAAGCGAACAGTTATATGATCAATAGAGGACAATATTAATGCACTTGCCCATATCACCTAAATAATTGATTATAACATCAACTTCAATATCAAAAGTCATAACAGTAACTTAATGTATAATTCTACTGGAACCGAGTTAAAGCTTTGTCAGAAATCCATAATTTAAATAACAAAATTTACGAATAAGGAAAGAAATTAAACAGTAATAAATATTTGATCATAATCTGATTTCTCTAACTGCTTACGCACCTATTTAATAGAAAAATATGACATGTCAATGGTAGTAAGTTATAGGTACAATATATCTAGTTTGCACATTATCTAAACATTACAAATATCGATCTACGATTCGCAAAGAAATATCCATAACTGCCACCAAAGCAACCAGAGTCATTCAACAATTTGGTAACGAAAATAAAAAAGTAACTGATTATGACTAATCCACCCTCTGAACAGCGATACGAATACAACAATAAGCAGTCTCACAAAATATTTTACAAAATTTATTTTCAATAAACTATCTAGAAACTATAATTTATCGGTGACGTCTTTATATCATTGAAACTCGTACTTAAATAATTTTTCAAATACATATCCAGCGCTATCACTAAGTATCATTAATATCAGGAATCGTTATCTACTCATTTACTTAGTCTCGTTAAAATTACAGAACATAATTTCGTAATTTAATACTATACACAAATCGACAACACAATTATCTTAGAATGAGATTCTCTGGGACTCAAGCGCGCACGGCGCAAGCAAGCGTCCTCGCGGTACGTACGGATACGATATAGCGCACTCGTTCGTATAGTCTATCAGGTAACAAACATTGGACGTTAGCTCCTCAAGGAACTTTAAGTACGACAACATTCCACACTGTCCTTAGGGTACTCGTCCTTCTCGGCTCGTCCAATTTAACTGGCTATACCGTGGTGAAGGGGGTAAGTCCCAGAGAAGGACGCGGGTCACTGATGATGTTTGGCAGGCGGTGCGTGGTGCAACGCCACATGATGCGGCGCGTGGTGGTGCCCAGCGTGATGATTGTGGTTGTTCGCATTTGAGTTGTTATTGTTATTCTGGGCCGCCTGCGCTGCTTGCCGCTGTGAATTCTTCTTGTTCTTCATTCGTCTATTCTGAAACCATATTTTCACCTGCCGCTCCGTCAAATTGAGGTTTCGTGCAAGCTCCCACCTCTTTTGCTTCGAGACGTAAGCGTTGAAAAGGAACTCTTTTTCCAGTTCTAGAGTCTGGAACTTGGAATACGGCTTGCGCTTTTTGCGCACCGTCACTTGGCCGGTCCAGTCGAGCGGGTTCGAAGACCCACAGCCGACGCCCACGCCAACCGACATTGACAGGGAACCTGCACAAAATAAAGCGTTATTTAGTACTAGCGAGTGTGGAACGTTAAATTTAGATTTGAAACACATGGTTCATATAAACAACCTGCGCAGAACAATGTTGGACATGTAAATAATCCGTTGGCACGACTACACACATTTCTAATATCAAAGTATTTCCAAAATTACGGCAGTTCTGCGATGTGTAGGTTACACAAACAATATTCACATATGTGGTTCCTGTTTGACATATTTCTAGAAGCCGTAATGCTGTGTATTCTGTTAATTAGGTTGCATAGACGGAACGCTTTGTGAAGTGTAGCACTGTACGGCTGCTTGCTGCATTACATTTTTAACTAGCTATTTCCATACCGCCTTCATAGAAACAATTGTGGGTTGGGACGGTGCGTTAGAAGTAACACATAGCGCGATTTATGCGACCGGTCCTTTTGATGAGATCACCGACGATAAAGTTTGTATGCAGCCCACGATATTCTCAATAGTCGATGCGTGCAGCAAACTGCACCATTTCCTATTATTCTAAACGGTGCTCGAAGGAGCATTGCGAAATGGATGCCTCATTGTCTAGCTAGCGGATGAGCGCTATGACGAGTGTCGTAAGACTCGCCTCTCTGACTTAGTACTTTCATTTGCATTTTATTGAGTAGACATGACAAGAACTCATGTTAGTTGTAATCTATCTAAGGTTTCTTTTATATTATTTAATCAAATATTCAAGCTACTTAAGAGCATAAGATAGATAATTCTCGATAATTGATATGACGCACAATTTTATTTAATATGGAATAAAAAATATTTTGATGTGTCTCAAGGGAGTAACTTTGGTTCAGTATTATTTATAACATGATAAATATTAAATGAAAATTACTTTCACGATTCGATATTCCAATATAAGATGAATGATTCACGCCCATACTTGACTTGTTCTATATTCTCATCTTACACAATGCCGAGTAAATCTTACCCACTATGTAATTGCATTACGTAAGGTAATGGGTGATTGTGATAGCAATTCGGCTAACCATGGTTCGTAAAACTGCCCTACCGCAATATTTAAATGTCACCCACGCTATGTTTAGCTCTATTTAGTGAATAATGTACTCGTTTGTACGTTCTACTCGCAGTACGTGTATATTTGGTTCGTTGTTCTTCAGTTACTTTTTATTGGTCCACTCTAGTATAAAAGATCTCAATCAGAACAATTATTTTTTTATGCCTGATAGGTTAGCCTTTGACCACTATCTCACCTGATGGTAAGTGATGATGTGGTCGAAGATGTTGTTCAGGCTAACCTAGAAGTACTGGCTCTCAAGGACAGCTGCCGGAACACACCGTTAGGTGCTTGGCGACAGATTTTCTACTTGAGGAATTTTTAATTTTACATTCACATCAATTTCGATGAACTTTAATTAAATACAATGATTAAAATCACATGTTTATTGTTTGTTACTGATATTCTAACATTTGACCATATATCTGTTGCCAAGTGATGATGTGGTTGAAAGTGTTATCAGACTAAACCTAGAAAGTACCTAGGTCTGGATATCAGACCTGAAAAATAGCTTTATACCATTGGGTGCTTGGCTGCAGTATTTTTTACTTGAGGTAGTATCTACTAAGGGGAGCACCCACAATGCCCTACCGTGGATACAAATATTTCGAATAATATTTTCCTTATGTGCATATTCATATCTGATATTTACAGAAAATAAATACAAAGGCAAGAGTCAAATACATTTCGTTCGATACAGACGCCAATTGTTTAAAGAGAACGTAATGACAAGCCGAGTTGTCAATTATGAGGGAATAGGTAGCGATCAGTAGCAATAAAAGTGCGGACTCTCTTCGACCATAAAAGTTTTACCTACCCGACCGCGAGCTTTGTCTATCCCATGTACCACCACTCATTTACGGATGAAAAAATCACCCTTATGACGTTATCCGAACCGAATAAGGTCTATATTTGACGGACAACTGATTTAAGAAGTGCAGAAGCGGCTTGCGGTTTGGGGACTGTATTTTTGCCAAAGGAATTCCGTCCCGATATTGAAAATAATTAAGGGCCACGTGGCTGTTTCTCGAATAGGAAGATACACCAGGCAATAACAAGGTCGAGCAGATAAGTGAGTACACTGCTACATGAAAGCGTAACATACATCGTAAGGAACTAACGGTGCCACTCTACAACCGTTTACTAAGCCATAAATGCACAAATCAAAGTCAATGTCAACCTCAGGTGGGGCCATAAACACACAATCATAAAGTGACGCGAACACTCGTATAACTTTTTCAACAATTGTTTCCTTTTAATGGGCCATTATATGCGCGTTTTACGCAAAATTATGTCAAGTTACACCTCTGCCGTAACAGAGGCGCGATAAACCCATCTTTATGGTTTGGTAGCGATCGAAAGTGAACTAGCCGAGAGTTTATGAATGAAGCCTTTTTATTGCCCTCGTATTGACATGACGCTTGTAGTTTAGTAATTACGACTCACTATCGCGATTTGGGGAAGAAACCAGTATTATTGCATGTCTGTGACGCAGTTTTATGAATCATAAACGTGATATGTATCTGCTAGACCAAATAATATGCAAGGAAGTGTAGACACAGTAGCCCACAGTAGCAGGGCATTTAGTCTCTGCCTTTTTATCGTCTCATCAAGCTAATAATGTGTTTATTGTAGCAATATTTGGTTTATTGCCTCTACTCAAAGATCGGTTTATTGTCTTTACGCTCAGGTATCGTGTTTATTTATTAGTTATACATTTTTATTGACTGCTTTATTTTACGTAAACTTTAATTTATTGTCGGTTGTATAGCGCCTTTACATTGCCTATAAAAAGGTGCTTACGGTTCGTTTTTAAACATTAGTAGCACGTGTTTCGTTCATTCATCAAATTTATGGTGGTTGTGGGAAAATGTTTGGCTGTGTGAGTTTAGTGGTTTCCTTAAGGTTGCTATGGAATGGCTCTTTTGAACAGTTACGGTGTTTGTTTTGCGAGAAATAGATTCAATCGGCATCTTCTCGAAGTTGTACCTACGATTTTGATCGTTCTATGACACATTTTTGTGATTGACCTTTTACTTACCATGCTATCAGATCTTTCGCGATTTCTCTTCAACCAAACTTACCTGATCTGCGGAGCTCCAAGATCTTAATTATACCTTATTTACCTGTTATGTGCAAATTAGATCAGACACATGTTCAAATATACATAAATGTAAAATTCCTGACTGTACATTCAATATTTTTTGAGCAGTAGATATAGCCAAATATTACAAAGAGACGTGATGAAAATGAGGCTGGTAAGTAACAAAAAATATTCCATAACATTACTGATTTTTCTTTTGTATTTTACTCTTGTGTCGACTCTACATTCATATGTAGAGTTGATAGAATTGGGTTGGAAAAGGTATATCATACATACAAATTATGGTATTTTTTATAAAATTTCTTGTATGGAGGTAATTTACAAAGTGTGTTGTGAAGTCGTGCCAATCGTTGTCTTTGATAGGAGAAACCAATGCATTCAGCCGTGAGAGTGTGCATCGAACTGTTGATATGACACCCACATAGCCGCAAGTGGTGCGCTAGTGTGCGTGCCACTCACACATGCTCAACGCGGGCCTGTGTGCTGCGCTACATCAGCGCCGCCCAGCGGGAAGTAGCGTTCGCCGCGGGTCAAGGTTGACAAACTCATCATAAATTATTATTTACAAATCAACTTTATCAGTTTCAGCTCCTCCAACTTTGCTAAAAAAGAAATATACAAACTTAACAACAAGTCCCCGAACCTAACACTTAAGTTTACCTTAACAAAACTTATCTTTTTGTAAACGCTAAGATGTTATGCCCACGACGTCGATAAGTTTCAAGATTACAAACAGTAGAACCGGACGTTAGTAAACGTGAGTGGCGGGTTCGGGGAACGTCATAAATAAATGTATGAGTAAGTAATGTGGTACTGACCGGGGAGGGAGCCCGGCGGCGGGTAGGGCGCGCTGGAAACGGACTCAGGTGCGTAGTTGCGGAGGCCGTACGCATCGTGTGAGAAACTGCTAGCCTCGGAGACGGCGGTGCGGCGATCCTCGCCGGTCACGTACGGTAGTGGCTGGTCACCGCGCGGCGCACCGTATGGGTAGTTCCAGCAGGGCTGCGAAAATCCCTGGTGGCAGCCACCATCCGCGTATGGCTTGTACTCGCCACCGCTGGCCGGCCAGAAGGGCAGCGTTGACTTGCGCTCCCGCTCCACAGGCAGGTTGTAGTAGGTAGGAGCAGCAGGGTACTGGTGCTCGAAGGAACCGGGCCCATCGGGCGGATAGCCCCAGGGTTGTTGCGCGTGCCGGATCACTCCCGGCTCGGGGTCGTACCGCTTGGCCGGGATGTGTAGTGGGGGCTGCGGCGGGTTGGAACCAACCGAGGCGGGCGAGGCGCTGGACGCGGAGGGCGGTGCGGCGGCTGGCGCGGCCGGTGGTGACCCACCAGGCGGCGATGCGTGGGGCTCCTCGTAGAGCGCGCCGCCCACCCCGTTCATCATGGTCCACCAGGCCGGCCCGGCGGAGTGGCCGGATGCGGGCGCTGGCGACGCGGCAGCCGCATCGCAGGGCGCGCCGAGGCCCCCGACATGGTTGTCAGGGTACAGGGTGGCGGCCGGGCAAGCCACGGGGGATCGGGAGAGTCGCCGGCCGGTTCACGCGCGCCGCGGGCACATCGCACCGCGCACACACGCGTCCCACACACCGCAACGGCACATGAAAATTAAAACGCGATTCCCGATTTAGCCAGCGGACCGGACGAGAGTTGACCGCGGCGTGTACCGTTCCAAAAGTTTAGGTGGTCGCGTGGAAACGTAGGAAACTATCGACAGGAGGACGTCGAACAGTCACTGATATGATAAGCAGTCTAGTAACCTCGGAAAACAATTTTGTTAATGAACTCGGAAAAGTTTTCAGGGTACGAAAAACAGTTTTTATAGATGCACAAGTAGTTCAGAAAAGTTTATTTTTGAGTTGGAAAAAGACGCGATTTTTTTAAATTTTGTTGATTTTGTATAGTAGCGCGGTCGAGTTGTTGTCGCGAGTGATTTGTGTGAGCGAGCGGCGATCGCGAAGCGCGCAGTCGGCGGCGCGGTCGGGCGCGGAGTGGAGCCCGCTTGTGTTCGTGTGGCGCACACAGGCGCGCAGCCAACGCAGACATCTAGCGGCGGGCGGCAGCACTAGCGGCCACACCGAGACTCTACTAACACGCGCTGCCGATTCGTAGGCGGGCGGCACTGCACGCGCCCAATCTCTACTGAATATGTTGTGTTTTGAATCTGAACTTTTAATTTGATTAAAACTATTCTAAATATTTTTGTACTTATTACATATACAATAAATTTAGTAATTATTCAGCACTTTTGTTGAATATGGTTTTCCGATAAACCATATCTCGTGTTAATTAAAACCTTTACATGAAATGATAACTTAACAAACTCTCGATCCTCTGTTAATTTTGGTAGCGAACAAGGCCGCAAGTAGTTAAGGGCCGCCTACGCCAAAGGGTTGTCGAGAGCGTCGGCACGGGTGCGTACTAAAGCGATTAATGGAGGCAAAATAGCCATAAACTGCCGTTTAACCAAACTGCAAGCGTCACTTACCAATAAAAAACGCGAGACTTTATGACGGCAACTCACTCACATTTTATTGTGAGTATAAACTTAATTTTATCGTCTGTTAATTTGCCCACAAATAATGCTAGGTACTAGATTATATTATATAATTTTATTTTATCGTTTGTTGATGGCAAGGCCGTCTAACGTTGAGTATTTACAATATTTTAAGAGTTCAGTGGCTCGTTTACAACTTACGAGCTTAGATTTAGAGATTTACGCTATGATAGATCTATTCTTGTCCGTTGCTTTATATCATTGTACTTGAAATGCACCTACGTTAGTTGTACAAAGTTTATAATGAATCAGGTAATGGAATAAGACTTGAAAATATATACCTACACATAAAAATATCTTTTTAAAGTGGCAAGATCGTCTGTTGTTTCAAATATCCATATTAATTAAAAAATATAGGTAGGTTCATAACTTCATCCCGCAGGCTTAAATTACAGTTTTTATTTTGATTATTGCGCTATTTTTCTGTATATGACAGATGTGAATACTACACTTAATCCAGTAATCTAAAGCTACATTTGTAATCTAGTACCTGAATACAAAAATTAGAAAACAGTTTTTTTTTCTTTGAAAAGTTTATACCTATCTACTATTGATAGGCACCTAAATGTTCCTTCTCTTAAAAACACCTTAAACATATTGACGAAGACTTTGTTTTTTTATGCCTGATAGGTTATCCTTTGACCACTATCTCACCTGATGGTTAGTGATGATGTGGTCGAAGATGTTGTTCAGGTTAACCTAGAAGTTGACTTGATCATTGGAAGTTTATATTCAAATGAATTGTCATTGTAGAGGAGATCAGATAGAAAATTAGGCATACTAAAAATGCTTATATTATTATGAAATTACCTAGGTGTTCCAAGACCTGACTGAAAAAATCTCACGCTGACTTATTAAGACAGAATGTATTGTACAAATTGAACCATCCGTTACCCTTTTGTACACCTACTTATCAAGTACAACACAAAAGATACCCAACCTATTACAAGCCAAATGCAAATAATTTGGTAACATTTGTCACAAAAATTACACACGTAAATTCTTACGGCTCTTCAAGACACATCCCTTAACACTCTTCATTCATACAAACTGAGTTTAACAATGGTTTGTACAACCAATAAATTTACTTACAATATTTCACACCTTTAGCACGTTGTTTACACAAGGCATGGTAATAAAATATATCAGCGAACAAAGCAAGAACACATAACGCTGTAAGTAACGCTGAACCTTGTCAACAGAACTACTTACACATTATTAATAGTATGTAACCCAATTGTCAAAATATAATAGTCAAGCTAAATAGTTAGCGACGTGGTGTACAGAGTGTAAGCGGGCAGCGATTCAGTGATGAATACCTAGCTAACTAAAGTTTTTAATTAACAAATAATTTAACTCGGCAGTTTTTAGCTAGTATAGTTTAGTTTTTGCAGGTACAACACTTCGTAGATTAGCTGTATGGACTGTGATTAAAATTAATAAAAATATGTTGGATAGGACCTACTAATTTTCGCGGTGTCTCATGATTGAATAAATATTTGCCTTAAAATTTTTAGTACCTCATATACAGTATTTACTTTAATTTTCTATAGGTACCTATAGAAAATAGAAACATTTAATGAAAAAGTGGGTAGGTACTTTGACTTTGAAATATTTCGTTATAATAGACTTCAACAAATTAATTGTTTTTTTTGTTCGGTTGTTCAACTAAGGTGTAATTACTTACGCTGTGAAAGAAACTCGCTATTCGCTTACGCTCTAACTGCACCGGCATTCAACCAAAATAACCTAATTTCCCACACTTTAAGCAAGTAATTGCAGCGCTACAAAGGTTGAGGTCTATAATAGGGAAGCGATAAATTCGCTAATATGGACGTGTCGACAAAACTAACAACAAGGATTATTATTTTCTATTGTAATGTAAAAATCAAGTATTTGGATTGGTTGGCGACCATGTTTTATATCACCATCTTTTATAATTTTAAAATTATAGGCAGGTTCCTCACGTGTTATGTAGCCTTCATTTTGTGTCTGACAAAAAGTGAATATTAAGACCCATGTTTAGATTTTCGAGAAATACAGATATGAAGATACATTTTATAATTACTAATTGCATTTTGCATGGTGGTTAAGAATTTTGCGAATGCCAGCCTGGCTAGAGCCCTCAAGTAGAAAATCTGTCGCTAAGCACCTAACGGTTTGTTCCGGCAGCTGCCCTTGAGAGCCAGTACTTCTAGGTTAGCCTGAACAACATCTTCGACCACATCATCACTTACCATCAGGTGAGATAGTGGTCAAAAGCTAACCTATCAGGCATAAAAAAAAACTACGGTAAATTTTATAAAAAGCAATCAAATATTTTCTTTCTGTAGGTAAGTAAACCACCTATACATATTTATGTTACACATGAAAAAACGAAGTAAGTATAGCTTTTTGTTTATACATGTTCCTTTATAGTATTATACATGACAAGCAAGGAAGGCAATACATAAACAAAATACTAAAAGGAAAGTAACAGTATCTCCAGTTCAGCGTGACGGAGGAACAAGCAGACGCGATTCAGGCCTGTTGAATGACAGAAACAAACATAGGAACAAGTGCGCGCCTGCATGGTGCCTCCCAGGCACGAATGTAGGAACTTTTCGAGGGGTTCCATGTGAATTTTCAGTTAAAACAAATGATATAAGTTTTAATTTATTTACCATTCAATTGCTGTTCAGTGTAAATACCTACCAATTGTTAACTATAATACTACATAAGTGAGTTTTATAAGCCTGTGCTTGCTTACACCTTAATAATTGATATGATTGAAACTAAACTTTGAGATTCAACTGCAACGCTTTCGGCATGCCACGACCAAGGCAGTCGCATATGCCTACGCAGATATCTCTGCTATAAGTATAAACCTTACAACATGAGTCATTTTCTCTATAATAGAAAAGCAGTAACACAGATGCCCCCGTACTAAATACGTTCTCGCCATCCGTCTATAAATATTTACGTTAGGAAACTCTCCAGGCCAATGGTCGGCCATACGAGCATGGATAAAAGTGAGCTTTCTTATCTCAAACATGTGCGCAGGAGTTGCGCAAACATTTACAAGTAGGTACTGGTGTTACCAATGCGTTGCTAACGTGAAAATCTGAAGTAAATAGGTTAGAGATAAAAAAAAACTATTTTTGTAAAGGATTTGCTTATCGCGCGTAGTTTTGCAACTTTTTACTCGGGTATTTGTTGTTGGCATGTTGTATTTTTATCGGTTGTTTGATTTTATTTACAACTACTACAATTTTAATGCGATTATGGCTGTACCTACAAGCTCGAGACCCCACATGATGTTAAGGCACAAGTGGCAAACTGCACTGCGCGCGCCACCAGAATCATACAGTTTTTAAGTACTATGTGCCTGTAATTTACTGGCTCTCAAGTACTGCTGCCGGAACACACTGTTACGTGCTTGGTGGCAGATTTTCTGTTTGAGGGTGGTACACCCTCAAACAGAAGCTCGCTAGCTCGCTAGGCGAGTATTCGCGAAATGCCTTTCTACCATTCAGTGAGGCTGAAGCTGGCGGTGGAGATTGAACCTTGGACCTGCGGCATGACGGCAGTCTATGGCTATTACGGCTTCAAAGTACAATGAAAGTATTTGATCGACCTAAGGAGCATAGGATACACCGTCCAAATACTCAAGCACTATTTTTTGTCGATTCTTGTTTTAATTTTTCTGAATGCGAGACTACAGAGTCACACGTTATGCATAATTTAATATTAATAAGTTGGCATCGTCAGGACCACTACGTCCTAGTTATGAATGAAATTCTATTCTATTATCGCCGATGCTAATGGGTTAAGCCCCTATTGTATTTTGTGTAAGTATGTACTAAGTTTGTATATACTATATACTTACTTAGTATATAGTAACTTACAACAAACAGAAAAATACGACCTAATTAGCACGGACACCGTCTAAACACTCAAACACATTTTTTTGGCAATTGCAAAACTTCTTTTGATTTAACTGAACCCGTGATCATAGAGTTAAAAATTAAGTATATATAAATATGAAATCCCCTGTCGTATTTTTTTGCCAAGTATATACTTCCACAAAACAGAAAAACACGTCCTAATGATCGTAGCACCCCTAAATGCCGTCCAAATGCTAAAGCACTATTTTAACCTATTCCTTTTTAACTTTTCTGAATCCGAGATAATAGAGTCAAAAATATTATTTATCGCATTACTAAAACAGAAAACTAATACATTCAGAAATGAGCCTTAATGTTCCTTTAAATGTATAATAAGCCTGGTTTATATTGGAATACTTGCGTCATTGTACAATTCGCCTTGTCACATAATAAACTCTACTAACCATAATCTCAACGATCTTAATAGGGCTTCAGCTACCTACTTCAATCATTTAGTCTAGACTTTACCAGACATCTTCTTGGTACCATTTGCGTTTACTAAGCCCAATACTTGACACGCCGAACGTATAGAGAACTGGTGTTATATTATACGTGCTGAACTAACTTATCCAACTATAATGTATAGATTCAGAATTTACTTTGCGGAAATCCATATTTAATAATAACAAATATAAAAAAAAAACAACAAAAATATATATATATCCGATGTCCCGATCGTGCGCTCGAAGAGTCAAGACCTCTTGATGATGTTCGAGTAGAAGCGAACGGGTCGAAAATTGTTCCAGTTTGGCTGCGTGGCTTTTGGGACGTCAGGTCAACTTAACAGGAAAATTAGGCGGAATCGGCACTAGATATTTTTTATTTTTTTTAAGTGTTTTACTTAAATATTGATTTAGTGTTTTCTTAAAATATTTGTTATTATTAACCAACTATATTAACAAATAGGTAACTATGGCGCGTTAATTATAAAAAAAACATCTCGTTCTAACATCCCCGTAAGGTTAGGCAGATACGTTTAGCAACTACATTTCACCATATACCTATGTTTAAGTCACATGTCGTAAGGGTATACCCATGACAGGAGACGATGTAACAGTATTGTACATGCAGTACACTGATCCAGTTATTCTAGTTGTCTAACAGAGAGCGCTATGAGAAATTGTTGCCACCCATTGTTAGTAAATTAAATATTTGGATTCAATAAAATTGTAAGCTCGTCAAAAAACGTAAGTAAAGATTACAGTAATTGTCATTTATTCCGCCATAATTTATTTGAATTTAAAAGTAAAACTATCTCAATCAATGAGTTACCTATTAATGTTAAATAAATGTTTCAACAAGTACGTAAAACATATTAGGTATCTAATATAAAAAAATGTGTAGCACTCCAGTCAGAATCTGCTTTTGTAAGCACAAAGTAGTAGAAAATATGTTAAGAATTTCCATTTTCAGAACTTGTCTTAGATCTGCCGCCAGATTCATATGAACTCATTTAGAATGTCGTGTAAAATATTACTTTAACTGTAAAGTAACTGTTACACGAATAATCAACGACATGTAATCGAGGTTAACAGAACCGCTTTCAAGCTAATCGATTAAAGCAGTATTATCAGTGACTGTCCGTTTATTCATGCAAAGTGTAAGCAAACATGAACTTATCATTTAAACAAGCAGTAAATAACATTATAGAAACGTTTTATGACCATTATAAATATTCGGAAGGTGATGATGTGGGCCTCTTAATAATGCATAAAATGGTATAGTTTTATCTTGATTCTGGCTTATGTATCAGATAACTAAAGTTTCATTGAATCAAATTTGACTGTGTAACTTTTATATGGTAAAAACTTTCTTAATTGAACCTTATCCCTAAATTATTGTAATTTATTTATCCCTTATATCCAATAATAATACATTTAACCAAATGTTTGTATGAAGATGATGCATCTAAGGCTAAGATTGTACCCAAAGTAAATAGGTACATATTAAGCAGAAGAGTATTACATAATTAAATACAATTTAGTGCTTACACCATTGGCAAATACAAATAGTATGTACAAAACATTATATTTAAGTTTTTTTTGGAAAATTGAGGCAAAGTTACTTTCTTATTCATTACAATTAGGTTCTTAGTAAGTGAACCTAAATGAATTAACTTAGTAACTAAAGGACGTCGAGTAAATGCTCAATTGTGCAAACTATATAAATCAAAAAAGGAATTACCGCGTTTCCGTCTATACGTTCCTTGGTCCGACTAAGTACTCATATGTCGAACATCATAGCAGATTAACACTTTTTGATAAATGATTTTACACATTTTTAGAGCATTTTTCATACATAACGTTTTGTAATCGTTAAATATGAAAATTATGTATTATCATACTGAAAGATTATGAAACGAATAGAACAAAATTGGAATAATAAAATTTAAATGTTTATTAGCTTAACATGCGATAGTGGTAAGACAATATTAAGTTCTTCACTTAAAATACAATTTAATTTGTAGAAAATAGTAGAACAAACGTTTCAAATTGCAGTATTTAACATTGTATATATAAATATATATATATATATATATATATCGTTTTTTTTTAATTTTCTACATTTCACAACGATAACTATAAACATGTTTATTATTGAATTTGGTTTGAACCAACGCCTGATATTTTCCAACGACCTATATGTTAAGTTAATAAGTCAATCTAATGATTTCCTAGTTCATGCAACCCGTAATAAAAATTGACGTAATCAAATATTTATAATGGTCAGATTTATACTTTGAATTTGTATAATATAGAATAGTTGTAAAAATAAAACAGTATATGCCGATATTCACCTTGTCGAAGACTCGCGAGCGACGACTGCGTGAAGGGGCAAGGCAGCCTGAGAAAAAAAACACCAATATTATAACTTCATTTGAATAAAACTATAATTATGTTTAAACTACAGTTTTTGCTAATTATATATACCTAACTAGCTGACCCGGCAAACGTTGTTTTGCTATATAAATAATTTATAAAATAAGGGTTGATCGTAGAAGGATGAAAATTGACGATTGTATGTATTTTTGTATGTTGTATCATAAAAAAATAGAAATTAAAAATTTTGTCTAAAAAATAAAAACTAAAATTTAGGGGTGGACTACCCCTAACATTTAGGGGGATGAAAAATAGATGTTGGCCGATTCTCATAGATACGGGATAAGCACAAAAAATTTCATCAAAATCGGTCAAGCTGTTTCGGAGGAGTATGGCAACGAAAACTGTGACACGAGAATTTTATATATTAAAAAATAGAAATATATAGATAGAAATAGATAGATAGATAGAAGATAGATAGATAGAAGATAGATAGTAGATAGATAGATAGATAGAAGATAGATAGAAGATAGATAGATAGAAGAAGAAGATATGTAGGTATCTATTAATATTTTTAGTCATAATAGAATGATGATGAACCTACTGATTTTAAAAAAATCAGTAGGTATTTAAAATAATATTTTAAGTTGAAAAGTACTATACTAATTAAAAAGCAAAAGTACACTAATATAATAAAATGTTATAGCTTAATCTTTCTTGTCAATATATTTGATCAAAGGTTGTAAACAATATCGACTCAGGCGGGGATCGAACCCGCAGAACGATAGTAATATCATTACTAATGTACATGCAAAACGCTTCTTTCTTTCTTTCAATATTAAGGTCTAGTATAGTCTGGTTACTGACTGCACCGTCTCTATATGAAGGTGTAAATCAACGAACAATTCGAAACTGCTACCGAAGTAAGTATATACTCTCTAACTATAGAGCGAAAATGGAAAAGCATCGGGTTGTATAACCGGAAGATGCGGCTTCAATCCCCGGCCGAGCTGAAAACCTTGCACTCTACTTTATGGATGTTCTTCAGGCCATTTAAAATGTTTAGGCAACTGATCCCTTGCTTCATTATTATACCTGGACGAAGACATTCATTATTTAAAAGTGTGGTACAATGTGAGTATATACATATTATATACCTAGTTAATACCTAATTTACTTAATAGCATACAAAGTACTCCTAAACTTTACTATCAGAATAAACTTTACTATCTAAAACCACGGTTTTAGAAAACAATATAGGTAAAAATCTCATAAAACTGACATAAAAACTTTCAGTGGATTTTTGAGCCTTACATCTTAAATTGATTAGGGAAAACAAACATTGCGGAAATATTGGAACCTTAGCTGTTTCTAATGTGAGAGAAGCTAAACATTTTCCTTATACGTAAACTAAGCATAATAATGAAGTTACTTGCTATAATTATAAAGCTCATGCATTTCAAATGATCGTAAATATTAAATAAAACCCATGCAACTTTTTTATTTCACAGTTATATTCAATTATTATCAGATTATACGGAAAATGTCAGCCGCACTGTGTTTGTTTCCGTTACATCGTTTATTCAACGATAGTTTACATTTTCATAGTTCAAAGTCGTTAAGTATAAATACAATGGCGTGTTATTCATGAGTATTCATTACATAAACGCTAAAATAATTACTGATAAATTAACCAACACAAGAATATCCATTTTTTATATCTAAATATATAATACTCGTAACATCATAATTATTATTTGGCAGGTAGGCTTCCTTTTGGTTAATTAGAATATTAAGGTTGTAAAGATCATTCTTAAGCAATAATGTACAGTAACAACTAATGTTCGATATAATTCGTAGCATGCTGTTCATTTTTACATCCAAAAGGAACCCAACAGGACCTGTTTTTCTTTATTTTCCTTTCCTGTTGTCTTTATTTTCTTAAAACCCGGTTTTTTCAATTATTAGAAAGCTTCCATTCCTTAGTCAATGTATTTCCTACGAAATCATTATTCGTAGATGTACACAACAAATATTAAAATAACAATTATGTTTGCAATAACGCTTGCTATGTGGATTACATTACAAAATTACAAATATACGATAGGAAATATATAAATCCTGCACATGACTAAAATTTTTCCTATAGTATATTTGTAACAAATGTTGTTCGTTTAAAGAAAAGTTTGTTTGTTTTTTTACATGACATTTCCAGATGCATTCTGATAAACTACTACGGAAAACTGTGCCTGTGTTATATGGAAAAGGCGCACCCTATTACTGGGACAGGGAAAAACTCGCGGAACGTGATCCTTAAAACTTCTACTATTTCGAGGCTACATAGGCATTTTTACATAAATTCTAACAATATCAAAGCTTGGTAAGCTATACTTGCGCGTTGTAAGTCGAATGCGTGACTAACTAACAAGGGGAACTCCACTTTAAATCATCACTGCGTTAATGCCTCGAACAAGTTTATTTTCGACCGTCACCCCGCCTCTGCCCACAAACATCTCATTCTAACTTCCTAGTAGAGAATAAATTACAAACAAATCCTTCCTAACTCATTCGATACGGCGAATAGTCACGAATTTTACATAAAATATACGTTTTGCCACGAATGCCGTGAGCTTTTTTCAGAAATTCTTAAGGGGTGCCACAGTCCCACCCTACGGGAAAAAACATGTTTACAAGACTTTTTTGTAATGATCACGTCGGTTTACGTATTGAAAGATCGTAAAATTCTGTTTCGTGTTTGTCAACAATTAGGTTAAGAAGAGGAGATTTGACTCACAAATACGTAGGTACGACGACATCGGCAATTTCGAGTCCAATTATACTTATTAGGTAATCCTTATTGCTGATAATTCAGTAAATAATATATGTGTATATACATTTATATATACATATATCAGTGCACTCAGGGATTCTTACCATCTTAACGTCCTGATAAATTCAATGGTAGCAAGTCTACTACCAATAATATAATATTCCCAGGAAGAGTTTGCGTTAGGAATTAATTATAATTAGCCAGCCATAAAACTGAAGTTGAAGCTGTTTACAGTTGTCTCCTTGCGTAGTCCTCAATATTGTTAGAGAAGATATATTATACCAACCCTTTATGCGTGGGATATCGGCAGGAAGATGATTACGATAAGGATGGTGAATATATCTGTATATATTATAATATACTTAAGACAAATGATAAATAATACATAGAAAATTTGATCAACGTACACGCTATATACTTAAAGTAATTGGATAACTTCCAGCCCTACTTCATCTAAACTCATCTAACTTGTACCAAACTCGTATCGGGCCTAAGCCGAGTGAACGTTTAACTTTTTCTTCTTCAAGTGCGAGTAAATAGAGCTAAAGAACTATGGCAGAGGCCACTCGAGTTGACATTTACGACTCAATCCCAAAGCATAGGCCGCCGGCCGAAAGACGGTCGGTCGCTATCACCAAATTAATTAGACCTACCGTCTTTTCAGTACATATTTCAGAGGCGGATATTTTAGGGATCTCTTTACTTTGGCGGGTACTAGTTCAGTGACAGAACAAGTTTTTACGCTTATCTATAACAAACTGTCAAATTATGTTATCTCTGGTACATGTATATATGTTATCCGAAGGTTTCTCCCACGGTTGCCTTGCCTGTGCATTTTGACCGTCCGATCGATTTCTATATTGTTATTTTTTTTGACTAAATCTTGAATTTTTGGTATACACATAATAAATCAAAATGTGACACTATTTCGGTAACATACAAATATGGTTTATTCTCTTATTATCTATGCAACATTTATACCTATTTATTAGGAATAGAGTAAAAAGGTACCTAATTAAAATGGGTTAATCCCTTTGGCATCCGAGTGGCAGATATCGTCCGCTTAAGAATGAAATACAACTGATCTTTATCTATTATCTATGTTGCACATATGAAAAGTAGTTAATTGGGGCTTGTGCCTGAATATCATCCTATTAATATACATATCTTTAATGTTGAGTTTAAGCCATTATGTAAGTGGAAGAAGTTAAGTATGTTTAAGGATAGGTATTAGATAAGTGACAAGTCCAGATTTAAACCGTATATCATGACTATAGCCGTAGGATTGAATATTCATGTTTATAATACGACATACACAACAACAATATTTTAAGGCGAGGGGGAGGTCCGAGAGGTTAATGGCGCGAAAACTGACTGGATCATATCCCTCAGTTTACGACATCAGAGCAAACGGCCGATTCATTTGCAATTCTAACTGCGACCCGCTGATGGCCGAAATCTGAGTCAAAACAACTTGACAGGCTACAGACGTCATAAATAGGCATTCAAATATAATCAAATACTTATACAAAGTACAGCTACTTTATTTAGTCTTGAAACTGGTTATTAATTATTACAGATTTACAATGATTAATCTAAAACAGATATTTTTATCGGCGTGTAAAATTAAATGCTTTATCATATAAAATAGAACAATCTCTTCGTCGTAGAAACGTGATTGCACAAGGTAGCTAGTGGAAAATCACAGAAACCACACGAGTTTCTGATGTACGATAAATACACTGAATACATACATAATGATAAACGTATATGCCTACCCAATTTAATTTCTCGCTGTAGTCCCAAAAGTTTGGCCATAGCTCCGGTACTCGGGACGATATAGGCTGGTGGTCCGCCTAGTTGAAATTCTACACACTCATACCCGCCAAGGACATATATTGTGATTCGTAACATTTGCCCAGGCCGGAATAGATCGCCCGCACGATATAAACTTCGATCGATGGATTAGAATGCCTATGGACTGAGTTTGCGTGAAACGATTTTCATGCGTAGATCAAATTCTAACCAAGCATACTTTACTGTGCAATACCTATGCAAATTCATCGGTGAAGCGGTTTCGGATGCTCGTCTTTTTGGGTAACTTCCGAATTTGATTGGGTAAGCAATGTTGAAAGAAAATGAGGGACATAAACCGCAGAAACACAAGCACAGGAAATGTTCCGTCTGCAAAGCGAATTTTCATTTTATTTTCCTGCCGAATACGCCTATAAACTGTATTCAACTGATTTACATAATCTTTTTACTTGAGTATTTACCAATTCGAAGTCATAACAAAACGATAACTTTAAGTACTTAAAAACATGACAGTAAGAACTTTTTAAGTCAATTTGTTCGTAAACATCTGAGGACTTAATCAAATTTTAGAACATTAATATTTTTAAAAATAAACCTTATATTTATTTCTACGGATTAAAACACCCGTCAATAATGACACAAATGCAACTCTGTTGTGACTTTTTATTAAAATATAACAATTTGCCGGACAATATTTTAGGGTATTGAATTAATTTGACAGGGCGGCGTGGCTCAAAGGAATTTTATATTCGCAGGTAAATTTAATTTTTGCAGGTGGTCGCTACGAAAGTCTTTGTGTTAATAGTTTTAACAGTTCTACATTTAAAACTATTTATTTTGCATGAAGTAAAATTAAATTAATAAGTGCATAATGAATATGTTGCCATGTGTTTAAGATAGCTTCGTATATCTACTTAGGTACTGTAGGTAAAACTCAACTAATCGAATTACATCTGTAGGTCTCATTGAGTGATTTGAATTTCGAATTTAAACGATGAATCGGTAATTTTTATATCATTATTGACTACTGTACCTAGTTATCACATTTTTTGCAAACTATTCTCACAAAATTACTGTTTACTATAATATAAGCGTCACACACCTCATCTTACCTACCTACGATTTTAAAGGACAAGCCAACATGCAATAAAAATGTAAATTGTACGTAGGCGGGTGCAACTAAGAACTTGGACACGTTTTTGTCGTGAATGCACCACTTTACATAACAAAAATACATTTTTGTACCGTCTCACAGTTCATGCTTTTAGATTTTGTATATTCCAAGAGAAAATGTTAGCTTATTTTTAACTGTGACAGGGTACGAAAGTGATATACTGAAGGTAGGAGGCGGCACATGCACATTATGCGAAGTTACTGCTTTAATGCATGGTGCATGCTTATTACTCGTAATTTTGACTGGTCGTGAGAAATTGCGAGTCCACTTTTCGAGTATTTTAAGCCAATTTAGTCTTTTAAAACCAAATTAGTCTCTCGACGAAGAAGATTTTTCTTAAACATTTTCAATTTAATTTAACAATGCGTCTTAATACATATATAGGTACTTTTTCATATAATATGGCAAATTAATACTACAAAAAAGTACTTAAAAATACTACTTTTTCATGAAAACGTTATCGCAATGGAACCTATAATGCACGCAAAGTTGGTAAAGTCACTCCCAAATCACAAATGAACCCCTAATCAGCAAATGAAAAGGCTTACAACTAGCCACCATGCACACCAGCCACCGAACAAAAAATGTCCCAAAAGCATTTAAAAGTACAAGCTAAATAATGTTCTATGATCTAATAAATAATGTTCAAATTCAAACCTTAGTATCATGTTCTGTGTGGCGGCGACGCCTCACCTGTTTAGTAAGGTCGACCGCGTGTGAGCCGCGCCCGAACCTTACCACGGGAACACGCCTGAAAAGAAAGAATAAGCATTCTATATATTATGTTTTGTTTACTCCTACTAAATTACTCCATTCCACTTGTAGTAGGTTAATATTACATACAATAGTAAAAAAAATACTTGTAGAATCAATTTAGTAAACTAATGCAGCCTGGACATAATACCCGTTTTACTTTTTTGAGAAAATACAATTTTTTACATAAACCTATACATTTATTTGCATGGTGGTAGGGCGTTTGATGAATGACCTCCTGGCTAGCTACTTAAACCTTTTAGTAAAAAAAATGTGTTCCGATAACTATCCATGAGAGCCAGTAGATAATTCTAGGTTAGCCTGAACCACATCTTCGATCATATCATCACCTACGATCGAATGAGATAGTGGCCAATGGTCAAAGGCTATAGCCATCAGCTATGAATAAAATATATATAGAATTAAGACGTATTATTATTTATATTATTATTACAGTGAAATTACAGGCACACGAGACTTAACAATTATATCTCAAGGTGACGGGAACAGTGCAATTCGTCACTTGTGATGAAATGCATCTGTTCTAGACAGAGGTTAGTCCACATCAGGTGTGCCTCGACTTGTTCCGTCACAATTACATAAAAAAAATATAATGTAGCAAAAGTAGCTATGAGAAAATCTTGATTTAGGTAATAACATTTCGAAGAGTAGTTCTCTAATGTGAAGCTACCTAGAACTGTAGGTATTCAATGTTTGGACTATTTCTATAGATTAAAGATTATAAATATTAAGTATTGCTTAAAAGCTTGGAAACGATATGAGATAGATAAAGGTTGTTTGAACAAATGCCATAGGCAAGGGACAGAGAAGACAAGGGCGATTTATAACATGTGTCACAAATCTAAGATGGCTACCATACAAAGAGCGTCGACCTTCAATAGCACGGTCAGGTAATCTTTTTTGTATAAATCGATCCGTATATGATACTGACAAGTAAGGCTTCGCTTCTCTGGAGTTAAATTATTACTTACAATATTAGAATTAACACTGTGCTAAGTCAAAATAGTACTATTGAAATAGAAAATTCCATGCCTTTGGTTTGCTAAAAATCTTGACATCGAACAAACATTCAAATGTTCACTGCCCTTAAGTATAAGCACATAACTTCGGTTCTCAAGATCTTTTTACAGTTTATACGCAAAGGAGATCGAAAATGAAAATAAAAATCAGATAAAGTACAAACAGTACCTTTCCACCCACTCGATATTATAAGAATTCAGCATACATTGTATTATTATGTTGTTGAAATAGCCTGGATAAATTGAAAAAGCATTTATCGGATTTTACTGCGTAGTTAAACTTAAAAAATGTCTTCCCACTGTGGTCTAATAGGGCAAGTCAGTAAGTTATATATTTTACTGGTACCATTTAAAATAGAACAGACTGCTATTGAAAATAATATTTTTCTTTGTGCTACAATGTACATGCAACAAACAAGCCGTTGATAGGTACTGTTACTTATATGTTTTATTTTTAATAAAACATCTGTTTGTGATTCTTTTTGTGACTTTTTATGTGAACTAAAATAACTCGAAAATAGAAATAAGCTGCACATTAAGTATCAATTAAAACTTCTGTGATTTTTAATCAATGAGTGTAAGTATCTCCTATTATTATTGGTTAGGAGGGAAAATGAGCAGGTGTTTCACCTGGTCGTAATATATACTAGTTGTTAGTTAATTTACTATTTGTATGTTGCTGTTTTTAAGTAGGTATGTCGAACAATAAACATATTTGAAACATAAATAGAATACCTAAAGGACCATGAAAAGAAAATTATAAAACAAGTATGTTAAGTTTAATATTCATTTCAAAAACATCGAAAACCTATTTCCATATAACATCAATTAAGTAAATTAAAATGCATCTTTGAATACAAAGTAACTTAGTTAAAATTGTAAATTAACATTCAAATTATGAAAAGGAACTCATTAATTCTAATATAGATATCAAATTTAATATGGTTTTCTTATAATTTGGCAGTAAAGTAAAGGAGTTATTGGTTTCGTTGACAGTTGGTTCGATAACGATGTCGACAACTACTTGCTTAAACTCCTACAGTGAACAATATGAATAATTCTGTTTCTTAATATTTACGTGGGCGTTTAATGAAGTAACATGATTTTTGTTGAACATACAGGGCGTTCCATGGCGATGCCACATGGAAGGAAAGTACCTTGAATATTTTAGATAGAACATTTTAATGAAGGAAGACATTGTTTAAATTTAAAAAACGGAAATGATTTTCAAGTGGGTACATTTATTAGTAATAGGTACTTATGATAATGTCAGTTGTGTGTCCTTAAGGCAATGTCAGATTTTAATGTTTCTGAAAAAAATACACATAAAATGTTAAAATTCGTGGTCTTCCTTTTATTTCTGACACTATGTTATTTAGCAAAAAATAATCCTTGTGATGAAATCTTTCGATCGGTATGATAAAACTGCAGGTGTTTTTTTTTCTCGTGTAACAGGTTCGATTCCCGTTTCAACCATGTAATTATTTAAATATCTATGAAAGCAGATTAAATTGTTTTTTAAATATAAATAATGTCTTCTTTCAGTAAAATGTTCCATCTACAATATTCAAGGTACTTTCCCTTCGTGTGGCATCGCCGTGGGACGCCCTGTATATATATGTTATGGAAATGTTAAACATGGTAGTCGACATTTATCAAACATGCTTACAAAAGAATAATAATATATTATACACGTTTTTTATACTATATAAAATTATCGTTAGTATTTACCCACTTCACAAACCGGTCATAATATATGTCATATTATTATAACTTTAAATCCCAGCGAAAGCCAGAATATGGTACTGTGTGTATTATATTAATTGTGAACTAAACTTTTTTGTTTTAGATGTACAGATCATATATTTAATATTCAATTGTATAAACATAATTTGCATATTCTGCATTTTTCTGTTTCATATTCCACGGTTTTAGGACACAGTACATACTAAAAGTAGTGCCTGTAATATACGTGTATGAATGAGTAAGTATATATAAGTACATGCGTATTTCAACCACAGGGTATCCATTAGCGAGTGAAAGAAAATGGCAACCCTTGCTACCCCGCCAGCTAAAGCTCTAGAAAATCTCAGCTATAAATGCCCGCAAGCGCTAAATTTACTTTTATCGTCTGTTCCACTTAAGGTATGAGATTGAAAACTGCTCGCGATATTTTCCCTTAATTTGTCCGGACATTTTTTCTTATGGCAATAAAAATATTTACGGGGCTCGGATGAATTCGGGAGGCGTCGTCGTTATTCCACTTGGACAGATTAATTCATTTTCATGAAACAGTATAAATATTCAATATTTATTCATTGCTCGGATTGCTTTATTCATGGTATTTTTCATATGCTTAGTACAAAAATCTCAAGCTAATGGACAAAAATACTTTCGAATCTTGATCAAAAAGAACGAATTAATGACACGAGATCTAAACGATTATAATTACTATTAACAAATGTGAAATACCTTTAAATCTAAATATATTTTATAGGCTAAAAACGTTAACATATGCATATTCTGATTCCACAACTTAATTAAATATAATAGGTATACCCACTATGTCTTAATGAAAATGCTTACTTTAAAAGAACAAGATCTTTATGTAGACGTGCACTAAAGAAACATAATGGGAGTCGTTTGTCGGTACATAAACGATATCTGTAAGTGCATCACTGCATCCGTCGTAACAGTAACTGTCCGCCGACGAAGATTACAGATACTGCATTTCTTAGAACAGCCTTAACTGCACAGTGCAATGGCATTTTTGCAACAAACAACATAACCACTACTGCTGTAGTTTCATAGGTACTTACGTGGGTTGCTGCACTCTACAAGTTACATATGTTTTATTTAAGCCCGTACAAGACCTAAATTGGCAGCTTGTTTCCGGCCAATACGAAATTCAAACGAATCAACGTTGAAATAAGGTTCATATCAGCGCACGCTGAACGTGTCAGTTACGGTAATCGTTTCGTCCGTAATGCAAGAAAATTTGAGAAAATAATACCTTTTATTACGCAGTACATCGATTTCAAAATCGTATGTACTCATTTTAAAGATATTGAAGAAAATCGTTTATGAGGACTCCAGAAGTATTAGACAAAGTTTACATTGAAAATGTAGTCAAAGATCAGACTAATTCTAAACTTATTTAGATTCTGAAAATATATTGCTATTGCATTTTTTGAAAACACTGAAAGTTGATTGCTTTTTACACTTATGTAGCCTTTAGGAAATATAAACTATAAAACAACCAAGCTTTGGTTTGGACTTCGTAATTAAATAGAATATAAATTAGATTCAGTTGATATTATACTTCAGAAGCAGTGAGGTACCTAGTTACGGACAAAATCACTGGTATTATAATGATATCATTTCCCGGTAGGTTTTGTAAAGTTAGTTTTATTAAAAATTAACATAAGCTAGATATATATAGCTTAATCATGGTTTGATAGTAAATCTAGTTAAAATAACGCGAAGTAAAATATCGAAGGTATATATGTACCTGGCTGTTTTGTATACTTATACATTCTATTGTTTCAAGGCCTTGTTAATATATTACATTTATTCTTGTATAATTTCATAAGCTTACAAACCGATCGAAATAAAGTTGACACAATTGAATTCAAAGGCACATAAGTATAATGCGTAAGTTTGTATACAAATGCGTAGGTTTAGCCATATCTGCTTCACAAAGGATACATACAAGTAAAACAATTACCAACCCGGACGTTGTAATGTAAACTCACACAAAAGGGTTTATGTTTTTTCCTATTTTGTAAGCCCTAATGTTACGAAAGACGTATATTACGAAGAGCCTTCAAGGGAATTGGGTCTGAAAGAAAATAAATATTTTATAGTTGTCACTTCGTTTTCGTGCCTTATTGTAATAATTTCGGGGCAACACAATAGTTTACTCCGACGGAGTGACTTTGGTCACGCAGTGCTTGTCACGCATCTACTTTGAATTCTTGCATTATTGTATAAAAAGTTATTTTAACTAAGCTGAGCTCAGTTATGCCCCTTTAAGTTAATACGTACATAATTTCCACGTTACTATTTACTCTCGCAATGTACAGAATAGTGATTCAGTAAGTTGAT
This sequence comes from Plagodis pulveraria, assembly GCA_963890685.1. NCBI lineage: Eukaryota > Metazoa > Arthropoda > Insecta > Lepidoptera > Geometridae > Plagodis > Plagodis pulveraria. Next base: position 13,883,810 of record OY982956.1, read on the forward strand.
CAAAGAAGAAAAATAAACTGCGCATTTTTTACGGAATCATATATTCTGTTTTTAGCACTCTAATTATTCCTAAAAGATTTTCAAAATAACACCTTGTAAGCTGTCATACCTTTTTATTGTTCAAATTTTTTGTGAAGAATATGATGTTTACGAAATCTCGGCTGACTCGAAAAATCTTAAAATTATGACACAATTATTCTGGAGCCTCTCGCGACAGCGTTTTAGCATAAAAATGTAAATGGGTAACGTTGGTAGGTACAAGCGACGTCTAAAGTGTTTCTTTAAAAAAAAAATGATTTGATCTACGTTTCTTATCACAGTAAACTTTATTTTTTGTATATAATTTGATGGACTGCCTCTTCAATGCTTGTAGGTTTTCTAAATGCTTTCATTGTAGTAGCTGTAGTGTTGTGTATAGTTCATAGCATTTTATTCAAATTGCATATTGCAGGCTTAAAATAATTATTAAAAATGGCTTTGTTACTAAATTACGTAACAGCAGCAACTTTGCCTTCATATACCTTGTTCTGTCGTTTGGTTTTGTGAGACTATATAGTCAATATATAATCCTATATATTTAGCGAAAAACATTCTAGTCGTGTCTTATAAACAATAAATGAAAAATGGTGAACCTTACACTTTTGCTTACATTTTTATAATCAAAATATCTCAAGCGAATAACATAGATAAGGCTTAGCTAACACATGAGGGGACTGTGCAATGATTCAATATTGTCCGTGAAGACATGTGTTGTTCTCGTTCCCCTTACTTAACTGGGATTTGGGAAAACAATAACGTGGTGGACAGGATGTGACCGATTGAGATATTGAAGTAAGTCGACGCAGGTGTGCATGTGCTGTGGCTTAATATGAGATATTATTTGATTGTCTACATTCATTTTATGATTTCTGGGACTATATTTTCTATGTAATATATAAAGTAAAGGTTATTTATTATAAATTGTATCAATACGTTATATAAGGTATAAAAATTAGGTGGGGTCGGGTTTGTGACACACACTGTTTTATAATTTCTTGTTTGTTTTAGTTGATCTGTGTATATTTGTGTGTGTTGCAAATAAACGTTATTCTATTGTATTCTAAAGTAAAGTGTCAGTTAAGGTATTTTTTTCAATCAGACATATACTTCAGCATGTTAGCAGTGCAGATATATACTATGTATATATAATACAAGAAGAATATTTACAAAATAAACGAAAATATTGTAAGTCAGCCAGATGTCAACCAAAAATAAATTCCCTTTAATTAGTAAAGACATAAAGTTGTGTTTTCATTTACACCCAGTTTTAACTATACCCTTGTTATATCTGGCCTGGAATTATTTCAGGCGAGCACAGCTCTGGTACATTTGCGATGAGCTTAGCGGGAACGGGAGAACGGAGCGCTTTTCATCTTTGAAGCGCAACATTTACATTTTCGTCTCATTTATTTGCTATTTCGGGCCAACTCCCTCCTCTTTCACCGCCTCCCGACCCCCTCGAACACCCTCACTCCAATGAATAAGTCTCGCTGTGCGTCAGAGAACAAAATTGGGAAGGAACGCTCTATAAAGTCTAATTAAGTTTGAAGTGAATGCACAAATGTAAGGAAATATAAAAATGTCCATAATAAAGAAGAATTTATTCTCTACCGCCTTACGTATTCATGAGAGAATTGTGAAATGAAATGCTCGCGGTTTTGGAATCCACATTGAGAAGTAGATATAAATAAAACCTTATAACGATGAAATTATTAAGTTTTATCTACTGAATTAAATAGCTGAATAATTTAATTTATAAACGTGAGATAAAAATGTGCATACGAATGTTTCAATTTAATTTACGAGCACGAGTTTTTGGCACAAACTCTATTTGCTTTGTTCTTTCATCGGTCACTGGTTTTAATATACAACAAACAATTTATTCTTTTTATTATTGTTTTTTTACGAGCTGATTACACTATTAATTAATCACTTAGGGTATAAGTGGGGCAATAAAACTCCTTTTAAATAACCGTAAATCATTTCGCTCAGGACGCACATTAGTAATATGAAAACAATACCTTTAAAGCTTCAGTTTAGAAGGAAGCGAGATTGGGCATGCTCGGAATATAATTGCCTGATTCCGGGATTTTATTAAGATATTTTTACGTAGAAATTGCCTTGGTATTGTTATTCAGCCGTTGTCGTCCCGTATAAAAATAATGCGTCCCTTACGCGAACCTTTAGTCTTGGGGCAAGAGTGACGGCTTCTATTATAGAAATGATGCGGCTCCACCCTCCCTTACTTGGCATTCGAAGCTTGCATTTGGCAGGATGCAACTGTGTTCCGTGATTGTATTATAAAACAATGGTTGAAAAGGGCCCCTAATTACAAATTACCTGTCAGATCCTGTATATAAATTAGATTTTTTGTGTTCAATGTCTTGAATGAAACAATGGTCGGTGATTCCAACAATATTATTGACATAATATCATTTTGGTGTCCGGTGGTTCTACAATATGAATGAATGAACTTGTATAAAAATTAATTTCTCAAAATTATATACAAAGGCATATTTGATGATTTTCAATAATTGATTTGTTCTTAAGAAATTTCGATACAAAGTCTCTCGTGGCTGTATCAAACCCAAGGCCTCACTGTATGCACTACCTATGGGCATGCATTGATAATAAGTGCTGTACCGTCCCTATATACGGTTAAATAATAATATACGAAAGAAAACAAATCGAACTATGACTTTCTTCCAATTCTGCTCAAGGATCAAAGCAGACGGATTAACCGAATTCTTCGAGAGTTTGAGGAATCCATCTGATTTCTAAGCTATTATAAACGGTGTACCGGTGTATCAAGCTCTTAACTCAAAGGTTCTATCAAAATAAGACGGCAATTCTTACAATATCATATATGGTAACCGGATACACAATACACAGTACACGCACACATGGGCTCAGATTTCCGATAGAAAAACAAGAAAGGCCCGAAACAAACCCGGAATATAAATAGGCTTGTTATATTTTCCGGAACATTGGGATTCATAGAGTTTGCGAACCCTGCCGCCTTCATGGAAATACTAGCAAAGTTTTTGATTGTGTAAAGGAAAAAAGAGGTACTTACTAGTAGAGTTTACCTACCTAAAGTGTTTATATGCATACCTATGATTTTTATTCGAATTTGCATTATATAAAATTATGTTACGACTATAGATTTGTTAATCAGAATTTGATTTGTTACAACCGTGGTAATACTCGTACATGCATCAAGTATTTTTAAATACATTTATTTTACCGTGTTTTTATTGTGATTTTCTTGTTTGTCCGTCGTTCCGGGTGGGAACCTAACAACTCAAATTTTGAGCACTTCCTGATTATAGTTTTATTCTATTTGAAGCGTATAAAAACGTTGTTTTTGATACATTTTCAAATATGATGTTCATAAAGATCTGTTTGTGTGCTCCCATTCATTAAAACTTTAAACACAACCCATGTAAAACATTTTTTATGAAAATTGCATACACTTTATTTTTGACAGATACGGCGATAGCAATATTCAATCGTTATTTATAAATATTATATCTCATATATTTTACAACCTTGGTCTTAAAGACACTATTTTTGTCTTTGGCCTAGATTTAATTTATTTGATATTCATTCAAATACCCAAATAATATTTGCAATTTATTTCAATACCTAAATATAATTTAATGATTATTTAACGTGTTAGGTATTAAAATTTGAATAAATATTCAACATGCATACCTGTTCAGAAGGAAACACCTAATTTGATTTTATTCTTATTGTTATCTAAATACTACCAATAATTCTAGTGAAAAGAGCACTCAGAAAATTAATGTTCTAAATAAATGTTAGATATAAGATTCTTAAAAGCAATGCTGCGTTATTAAAATATATTTGCCCATTAAATATGTTTTTCATAGTTCAGAGGCTGAATATTTTTAAGTACCTATATCACAACAAGTAAGGTAAGGTATATATATATATAATATAAATTTTTACCGATTTTGTACCGTACCTAAAACACTGCACAAGCATCCTGCAGCATTGTGCCGTTGGATTTCAGTGCATATTCGTTGAGCCAAATAAGTGCCATTTTAATCACGCGTCGCATCGATCAAACGGTCTGATAAGTTTTGGAAAATAAGATGAAGTACCGGACCCCACGGACCCACATTTTCCACAGCAAACGGCTGAAATATTAAACCACTACTGAGATTAGCATACTATTATTACTAACATTTTATTGTTTAAAGCCCACATAATGGGGGAGGCTGTGTTCAGCAGTGTACGATCCGACTGATGTAGTAACCACTGCAAAATTATATACCTACAAAAATTACGGTTTAGGTTTAATCATCTCTGAATTATACTGCCGTATACCAGCGGGCCAACTCTTATTTTAAGTATCGACCAATATAAGCTTACATTTTGGTCCAGTAATAAGGACTCTGTACCAGGAACATAACCGGTAACAGAGTAATATTTTGCATCATTATTGTGAAGAGCTTACCTTAATTATCACTAAGATATATATATGTATAAAATAAAAAAGCTGTAGCTTTAACCAACATTTTGTCGATACTCAGTATTTCTGTAATAAATTTTTTTTTTTTTTATTAGGATTGATCATGAGTGTCTTATGTAAATAAATTTGTTTATATAGGTATACCCAATATTTTTTTACTTATTGCTTTTTTTGTTAAATAGAAGAAAATATAGCAGAATAGTTGTAGGTATTATACGTGTTAAACAAATAAATTTTCAATAAATCAATACATAAAACGTGAAATTAAAACGCTATAGGTTCAAAATGTTGTAAGTAAAGGAGAACACATTGCTATTTTTCCTGGTTTTATGTGCTTCTGTGTCCTCTGCTTTACAGCACTATGTGTAGTTCCATACCTTTAGCTACTAGTAGTTCTTGCAATATCGCTGATTCCTTGAAAGCACTTATTCAATTTCTATCAGTTATTAGACAGTATTTATGTAAATATATATAAAGTAAAGTATATTATGTTGCCGGTGCTCCTTTACACATGGCCGTTTCTTTAAAACAAAATAATATTTGTGTAGAAAACAACCGATCCGTTCAGCGTTGTCAGAGCTACCTTAAGAATATATCGAGATAAGCAAGGAGAAGCATTTAAATTTTGATAATATAATGGATATCTTTAGTCTATCCCTATAGAAAAAGTACCTTACTGTACCTGACCGGTGGCTCTCCTAACACAGCCGTTTCCTTGAAACCAAGTTATTAACATTCGTATGGAAATCGGCCGTTCCGCTCAGCGTTGTCAGCGAAACCTCGTTATGCCAAGATAAGCAAAGTGGATCCTTTTTACTGTTGGCAATCATCTCTGGATGTTTTTACTGATTATTTTCACGGCCTGTGTGGTTACACTTTATTTTATAATTGAACTGCATGAGATGAGAGGTTATTTTTTTTGTCGCTGCATATAACTAATCGTACTGGTTTTATGCATTTCTAATTACTTTCTTAGTCGGGACGGCATTGCAAGCTTTTTATATAGTCGTGTTTGTTTGTCTTTAATAATTTTAATAACTTTCCAGATAAAAACATTGAAGTAGGTATGTATTGAGGTTTATTCATTGTAAATGATTGCTTCATTGAGTATCTATACTTTATGACTTTTGTCAATAAATCTTTACGATCCTCAATTCTTTTCTACACTTACTGGCTTAAGATTATTTCTTACTATATATTCTTCTACTACGTATCCTTATATATAAAGGGTATTTAGATGCTCGTTCCGTTAGAAGGGACGTTTGTCACTAGTAAATTGATATTGCCACTTATTAGGCGCACAACAAGAGTCTTTTAGTAAGTATCATTTCGAAGGCAAATTGTGAATTATCAAAGCCATAACTGAGGTAAAGGTGATTGAGATAATGTTACATAATAATAAATGCTTTATTTTTGTTTTTACTATAACACCACATTTAAAATTAAAAACAAATAACTAGCGCTGACATTTTTTTTATTTCAGCAGAAATATACAGGGTGCCGGTAATGAATGGATAACCTTAAATTAGGTGTTTTTTTTTTTGTTCAGTTTTTTTTTTTCTGAATGACCATTAGATATAGAAATACCTAATTTAAGGTATTTCTAAATAGATAATTTTATTTATCCATTCATTACCGGGCACCTTGTATATATAGTACCTATCTTAAAAAATCACAATTCTTTTTGCATAACAAAGGCGTGTCCTTATCAACAGCGTCATTTAACTTACATTTTTATACTACAAAATCTTTGTATAAATATGAACAAAAGAAAGAGGTAGCATTAAGAGTTGTAGAAATAAAAGTTGAGTACAAAATTGTAACTTAATATATTAACAGTATGGACCCAAAAATATTCGGTATGCTTACTACAAATATCTGTAATAAGATTGTCACATCTTGAGAAACAACGAATACAAGTAATAAAACTATACTAAAATATTTAAATAGTTAGTTTTTATACGCATCGTCTGGTAACCATTCTATTTGATCATAGAATTTGCAACGTTAAAGTAATTGTCTTGAATAGTTATTGAAGCACATTATTTCATTAGGTACTTAAACCGTCAATAATATTAAAAAATACTTTTACCTGTTATCAAGTGTAATCAATTCAATAAGAATTAAATATATTAATAAAAAAATATTAGATAGGTAAAAATACTATTGAAATCTCGCTATTCACTTGATTAAGTACAATAGTCACAACACGAAAAAAAAGGAATTATCTAAACGAACAATCCTGCCTTAAATGTCAGCGTTCACATTGAGTCGGTTCTAAATAAGGTTTTTTCCTTACTCTACGTTACGTGTAGTAACAACTTAAAAAGTAAGAAATTTTTGTTGTAAGTTTCTCTACTGTATGTAACTTTGTACTGTAAAAAGGGTAGATTATGAATAAGAATGGGTTGTTTGCCGAAATTGGATAGACAACAATGCCAAAGAAAAGATTATGTTTTTTTTCAGTAACGACGCTATAAGACGAAATCGATATTGGTACGCGTAGAGTAGAATAAAACACCTACCTTTTGATTCAAAGTACTTGTTCGGTTTGGCCTAGGTATATCATTAGGATTATATTTACAGTCGACCCCGTAAATCAAGACGAAAGCATGTTCTAATTCAAGTGTTAGACATTTTAATTCTTAATTGAATTGTCTAACGAAGAAAATCTGAGTTAAATTTAAAACACTTTGTTTTGTTTTTAATGAAAATTAGACATTAGAAATTAATTAAATGATATAACGTATCGTATATTTAATAGTATAAAAATAAACAATGGCTACGTATTATTTCCTGTTTTTTGTATACTTCGCTAGTTTTAATATTGTTATGTTTGCAATAACGCCTGCTATGCGGATTACATTACAAAATTACAAATATACATGTACGTTTTTTAAGTTATGTGCGGGATTCGAACCCGCGTCCATCCACCCCTTTAGCCGGGGTATGCTCTAACCAGTTGAGCTAACGTGACATCACGTCATATCTCAAATCTTTCCTATCGTTTTTTATACCTCGTATTGGGATGGAGCGACATCTATAGTACCAATTACGTTGTACCTACTACAAACAAGACCAATTTTGCAATTGGTTTTATACTTGTAAATGATGTCGCAACCTTATAATTTCAATATTGTTATGTTTGCAACAACGCCTGCTATGCGTTATTGCAAACATAACATTATACGTATTATTCTTCGCTAGTGTTAAATTTAGGCAAGGTGCAAAATAATGCCATATAAAAATCAAATTTAAAAATATAAGCATGCAAATATTCAAAGTTACATAATTTTACTGAATTACCAACGCACACTTTCTATAACAACGGATAAGTTGATACATAAGCTGTTTTGTCTTTATTGTGATAAGAAAAAATTACAAAAAAAGCACAAACACAAACTTCAGTTTCCCCACGAGTTTCCCCAATTGCTGCCAGGATATTTATTAAATTACCTTGGCAAGGGCATAACACCAAAAAGGTCCGACTAAGCCCATGCTTTAGGATTGGGGATGTAATTCAGCGAATGTGCCTGGACCGGTTTAATTAAAATTTTCATTAGTTAAGAATGTTTCTTGTTATATCTAGAATTTTCGTTTTATAAAGTTTCCTGATTTGGTTATGTAGATGTTCCAGTATATAATTACTATAGTTACGTATCCCATAAGCCTCATTAGGTAGGTACTCCAATGTGTCTGTGGTATATTACTCACTTCCGAAACAGTTGGACGGACATTGATTACATTTTATATATCGTTAGGTACTACAAATTAATAAATAAGATTAAAATATGTAACCAAATTTACGTTGATAAAAGCCGTGTATAGAACGTAGTATTCCTAGATACTTAAAATATATTCAAATCTCATATTATGACCCAACTTTTAGCATCAAATACGTACCAAGATATTACTTATATTGTAAGTAGAGGTACTTTTATTATCACTAAGTATATTTTATTTCGAATTTTGTTTGTAGAATGTATCAACGTGCCTACCTCTTATCCACCTGGATATTGTAGTCTAATCATATATGAATTAAATTTAGCCGTGTTTACATCATAATCATATATAAGTAAGTAGATAGAAGGGTACTCAATAATTGTTTGATACGTTCGATACTTATTTGAGTTTGTGATAGTTAGAATGTATGTCTACTATAATTTTAAACCAGGCACCAAATACCTACTAATGTTGTTACGTGTATTTTTATCTATATCAACATTCGCCATATTGAACGCTCAGTTCCATAACACCGCACGGCTTCCAACTCGTCCGGTAACGTTATCTCTATAGAACTAAACAACTCACTCTGAGCGAATGATCTCTTCTCACACCATCTCAAACTCCTCATTCATACAAACAATATGAAGCCCTATTTGAACCGAGCTTCATTCTATAATCCACTGTGCATGAAATGGAGATGCATCGCTATGGAATCGCGTGCAAGAATCGCTGGCTCAGTAAACCTTGCTATAACCAGACACCGCAGAGTTGAGACTATTCAATTAGGTATCCAGCTCTGTCCTTAGCTCACGACCTCAATTTTAATCACAGAATGTTGCCAACGTCGAATGTGGAAAAATAAACTTTATTTGTTAAATTTACGAGACGCGTGATTGTCAGTTATTTCGAAATGTGCTGAATCGATGGTGTCGAAAACGATAAATCTAAGGACTTCAAGATCGTCCGTTGAAAATACAGACTTTGAGATTTCCGAAAGAAGTTCTGATTCGGTTTTTGTTCCGGCTGGGTAACATGGCGTTTTTACATTACGTCGTTGTGCCCAAACTATATATTTTGGTTAAATAAAACAATATAAATAAAAAATATAATGAACATTATATGAGTAGTTGTTTGAAATATACATAGTCAGCCTATACTAATTATTTAAAAAAAAAAACAAAAAGAATTATGATCTTTTCTGTTAGTTTTTTCCAGAAATATCGTGTGATAACCGTCTATTAAGAGGGCAGTCAATTTAGAAGGTAAAAAGTGAGCAGAAACTCATTAGAGATTGGTTCCATATTCTTATACCTAGGTACCTATTCGATTATCCAAACGGTATTACACTAAATCAATACTCAAACATCAAAAACATTACTAAACTAATAGTACATATTTGACCCACTGCCAGTCCCAAATTCAAAAGATTTAACGGGTCCATCCACACAACCAATCCTTACAATAACACTTGGCGGCCATATTGGAATGTCAACCAATCATATAGCTTCTAGTGAAATATAATCAAGATGGCGCTATATACCTCAGAGCTGAGTAAGTACTGGTTTTGATTATAATTTTTTTCTTATTATAAAGCCGAAGAGCTATATTTTGAAAACTATATTTCTGTAATCATTTGTTGTGTACTGTTTGTTGACTCTAAAATAAAAATAGGAAAGGGGAACACTTGACTTTAAAAGCTTCCTTACTTTAGCTTTTGATTTTACGCTAGGTATTTTGACATAAATTGATGCACCATAACAGCAATGCTAATGATATTAATTTTCCAAACTTTTTACTAAGGATTAAATAACTTAGGTATATATTTTTCTGCATCTTTGACTAAAGTAAAGTTGATATTTTCCAATTACATACACTTAAGTACCAAATAGTATTAATCGCCCAATGAGGGTTTGGCTTTTCCAAAACCATTATTTGTATTAATACAAAATTTGTATATTTATTCATACCTACTTATATAACATATAAATTAATATATACCCAATACTTAGCAACATAAGCAATCACTTTACAAGATAACGAGACTCGTATTGGAATTCAAGAGCCGAAGCATTGATAAAGGCTGTGACTAAAATGTGAGAACAGATGTTCGAGTTCGATGACCCTATACGTGCGTCCGCGCAGCCAAAGATGACGTACTATTTATAGATGGATCTACATCACATGTCAAACTCAGAACATCTAATTAAGTACCTTCTTTTAGCAACTGATTAATATATTTAACTTATACTGGCGTTTTAATAGCAATTAAAAGCACATCAACATTTTTAATGGACCTTATAATGTTTTATAGTTACTCAACTGTGAAATAGTCAAGCATAATTTAGATAATTGATATAGTGGTTATTGTTTTTGTATCTTCTTCTAAATTAATCGAGTTAATACAAGGAAGCATCACTTAAATAATATCATAACAATAAACCCTCTTTTTTCTTTAGACGAGGCGTTCAAACACGATACTTTTTTTTAGTTTCATATTATGAGGTATCGATTTAATTTGTTTCATTTCTATAAACATTTACGGTATAAACCTTTACCTACATAACCTGCAAACTTATCTTAGATATTTATACCAAAAGTATGTACTTATCTACCCTCCAAGACAGAAAAATTGGGGACCTTTCCTTCTTATTCTTTTGTGTACGTAATTTTCCTTTAATGATGGATAGTAACATCAGCAAAAAATTGTGTAAGTATGTCTTTCAAAAGTAAATCTATGATAAAAGTTCTCTGAAAAGTCATAATCAGCAACTATCATTTGAAAATGTTAAGAATTCATGAAAGTATGTATACCCATAATGTTTATAGGAGACTCCACTTAATATTTGGTACAGTTTGTAAAAATACGAGTATACTTTAATTATGGGGGAAATTACATATTGGGTTTAAAGAACTTTATTCTCATAAAATATACATTACTTATAATGAGGTAAGAAAAAAAAGGACTTCTATTTATTATTTTAGGACCTTGTAGCTTTGTTTTGTTTATAATATTTCTAAGTAATTGACATTTTATTATGACGAAATTATAATTAGGTATACTACAGGCATGTAGGGGATACGATATCTTACTACGAACAAGTTTATACTAACGGGATAATTGAATAACCGTCTTTTTTTTTCTATCTGTACACAGTGGTATAAGAAGGGCAGACGTGGTAGGTGATTTGAGAAAATTACATTATAAATAGAGTCAGAGAAAACCCCAGGAGCTAAATGTGAGTTTGTCGACTCGTTTGATCATGTTATTATAAAAATGTATCTTTTAAATACGAATTTGAATAAAAATCTATGAACATATAAGAACTCTGTAGTAAAATAATAAATGCTGCTTCGTCCGAGTAGAGCTTGGTTAGGTATGTTACTGTGTACAAAGTATTCAAAAATCAGATGTATCAAATCGTAGGAGCGAAAGTAGTAGTAAATGTTGTCAAAATCTATTCAGCCGCTTCAGAAGTATGTAGTAAAGAACATACAGACACACATATTCACATTTATTATTAACTTAATAGTTTCCACCAACAGATTTGCCCTCGTAGAAAACGTATCGCGCTCCTTCGGGTACCTACATTATTATAAAAAAGTTCATAGCCTGTGTCCTTCCAGAACCTAAGGAATTCAAAGAGGTAGATTTAGAGATAGAGAGTTTATGTACCTACCTACGACGTCTTATCAAAATCAGTTTGGAAGTTAATGGTGACAAACTCACAAACACATTTATATTTACGATATATTAGTGCCCAGTGGGGTGCCGGGCTAGAACGTCAACCGCCCATTGCTATCTGTGGGTGTCGTAGGATCACCACTTACTGAAGGTAAACTACCGGAAGGTGGGCAGCAGCGCCTCCTGAGGAACTTAAACTGCAATCCCCGAGATGCCTGCCAAGCGTGGAGATTATGGGAAACTCCCCTTAATGGGGAGGCTGTGTTCAGCAGCGGACAATCCCAGCTGATATAGTACAGTACAGTAGGATTATTGTGACCGTTGCGTAGATGATTGGTATGATGGTAGAATTAAACTACCCTTTTAAAAAACAAAACACATAGTGAGAAGATGTCATCCAAAAAATAGTTTCTGACAATACCGAGTTGGGTATTGACAAAACACACTAAATTAAACGAAAGATCGATACGAAACAACACTCCAGAACTCTATTACTTTTATTACTGGCGTTTTTCTTAAATTGGAAACTCAGACTGATCGAATCCCGTGTTCGGGAACTTGGACAGTAAAAACTTTCTTTGTTACCTGATACTATCGGGAACTCTTTCATTGAACTCGTATCGGGCTCAATTTAGGAAAATCGAGAAATGACATTTTAGGTGTAGGTATATATAGAGTAGTGTATATACTCATATATGATTGGTACATAATAAGTCACATATTAGATTCCAATCATTTGCAATAACATCCCTAATAATTGCTTTTTTCATATTTTGAGATTTTAATTTAAGACACTTTAATTTCTGTTAGGTAGATATTTTTATGAAAAAACCTTGTATATTTTTGAGTGCTAATGAAAAAAACTTTTAGGGTCGTGAAATATATAACTTTGATCGTTACATTTTGATATTGTTATGTTTGCAATAATGCCTGCTTGGCGAATTACATTACAAATTTACTAGAGAAAAAAATATAATTATGTGCGGGATCCCGCACATCCCTAAAATTTTCTATCGTAAATTTGTAATTTAATCGTTACAAGTCCTATGTTATTCATTATAAATATACAAACACATCATTTATTAAAACCCCGCGTGTATTTCTGACTTTGTGATTATACTTTATCAATATCCCAGTTCCAAGGAAATTAGCTATAGAATCATTCAAAAACACATGTGTCAGTAATACGTAAAATTATTCATAATGAATGTTCCATAATAGACGTTACCGCTCATGTATGAATAAGGAATGCCCGACGGGCGGAGCGGAGCCGAGAGGTAGTAACATAATATTCCTGGGGGAGTCCAATTAAAACGTTCCATCCGCAAAATTCCACGGGGTCGAGAACTTTCTGAATACCTCCCCTGTACAACCTTTGTACTGATAGCAGAAAAATTGTTTGTTTTTAACAGAAATTATTCAAAACTTATCTTCACCAATACTAATAGGTATACAATAAATATAACTTAAAAATTTTCTTATCAGTTATGAAGAATAATAATTAGTAAAGATAACATCAAAACAAGTAATATTACAATACATATATATATATATATATATATTTTTAAATCAATGACAAATTTGCACCCGTGCGATTGTCAGCATTTTAAATTATTTAGTTTCATATATCAATAAAATAAAAAGTTAAGTTTTAGTTATCCATAAAATTTAAAGAAGTTTTTGCATAAGCAAAAAAACTTTATAATACTTTCAGTAGTACAACATTCATTTTAAGTAATAACAAATATCACTTAAAGCTATTATATTTGTTATTATTAAATAAGGATTTCCGCAAAGTAAGATCTGAATCTATTCATTCATTTTACGTTTATTTTTCACGAGACCAAAATCCATAAAAATCGCTCAATGAAACTAAATGCTTACTGGTGTAAAATTACAAAAATATATTTACATGTTAAATTAAAATGAACCATAGGTGTCTATATTGATAAGTTATTTTTACGTATGAGCAAATATATTTGTATATACAGAAAGTATATATTGCCAAAAACATTTGAAATTATGATGACAGTATTATTTTATTAGTCACATAAGATCAATAATCATGGCGTGTTATTTAACAAGTCTTCCACAGACAGGTCATTTAAAACTTGATCTAAAGCAATAGTTAATACACTCCCAAATCTCACTTCAAACTTGTCCCATAAAATATACGAATTTACCGCTTTATAATATGCTATGCACACATGCTATCCGTACCTCAAATTAATCGCTCTGCCTGCATACTTAGAATATTTCTGTTGGAATAATTTCTCGCTGGCAAGCGTCTTGCTTCACGGAATGCAAACTCAACTTTCGTGTCTGCGTACCAATTATTTATTTAATCTATGGCGTAATTTAAATTATACTTTATAGTCTTTAAGCCGAACAGTGGGTAGAGTTGGAAACGGTCCATGTATCATGAATTGAGAATTTAATGTTTATAACCTGACAATGTGCCACTCTTGCTCATCGAAAATCCTTTGAAAGCCAACTACCAATAATTATTTCAAGAAATGAATCAAGAATTAGCTGCTCAAAAATATTTTCCTAGGTAACTAAGGCATTTTTATTTAATATACCTAAATAGTTTCAAAGTTATTTTTTACTTCAATTATAACCGGCTACAGTCAATGGACATTGATTTAAAATAATAATATAAATATTATTGATAAAAAATGCAATATTCCGATCAGACCTTTCACAAAAATTCAAACATTGAACAACAAAGTCTAGCCATGCATTCGCAAACAGTATAGATGGGAATATGATTGCAATCGTAATAAATATAGGTAAAATATTTATCAATAATACCTATTTTAGTGAATAGATACTAATTAGATCCTCATAAGTGCTTAACTTATATTAAGTTGTGGGTAGTTATATCTTCTCTCCCATAATTGTCTATTATTCTTCAGAATGGTGTGGTAAAGCACAAATAAACAGTAAAGCATTGAATCCAAAACTATAACTATAAGATAGAATCTATTTACCTAAATTTGCGTTGATACAACTAAAATTTACTCTGAAAGGAATTTAACATGGGCGAAATACAAATCTTTACATTACTTTTGTTTTTATTGATAGGGTCTCATACATCTAAAGAACTCATTCCAGTCTTCAGTTAACCGCTGTATTTACATTGCTAACTTAATTAAGGAGAATAAAAGAAACGCATCTGCGATATGAATTTCTTAATCCCTGAGGCGTAGCTTGAAGCACGTACGTCCAATATTTATAAATAATATTATGAAACAATATAAGCAGTGGCTCTTAAGAGTTCGCTACATAAACCTCGCCCCGAGAACAAATGGATTACTTGTGTACGTTGAGCGCCATCTAGCAGGGGGTGAGCGAAATAAAGGACGCCTACTAAGAAAGAAGTAAAAAGTTACATTATTTTCCTACATCGACATACACCATATTGGAATTTTGTTTAAATATATGTGTACGTAAGCATATAATTATATTTACCTACGGTCTGTTAAACCATTCTTTGCATCAATCCAAGAAAATCTCAACTCGGAATTTGAATTCGTGAGGCTGGAATTTTTATCACTACGATATCGTTAATTTACGAACACGTCTAAAAAAGAAAAACACCAGAAGGTGGGCAGCAGCGCCTTCTGAAGAACTGATATCTTACACTGCGATCCCCAAGAAGCCTGCCAAGCGCGGAAATTAGTGCAAACTCCCAATTAAATCCATAAAAAACATTTTGACAACGAAGGACATCAAGTCTCTTGAATGAAAATGAATGACAATACATACAAATAAAAAATAAAATTAGAAAACTTAGAAAGTGACTCAGCTATAATAGGTGCAGAATGAAGTTATAACGTAGAATCAAAGAAACTGTGGAAATTTTACATAGTAGGGCCCCCGTATGAGTTACTGTTATTACCCGGATTTTCCCGCTTCCGTACACGCATTCACTTACACCCCACTTATTGTGGGTAGTCGTAAAAATACGACAGAATTATTTTATTAAATTGATTGCGTTTTCAAAACATCTCAGTGTAATGCTCAAAGATTTGTCTTTATGTTTTCCTTCTTATGAAAATTCTATTTTTAGTCAAACATATATATTTATGAATAGCTCATAAAATTTAGACAATATTCTTATCGCGGTTTTGCTTGCTTTTAATCAGATTATATTCTTCCTTAGAAATTAAATTTTAAATTCATGTGTGTTGTGTATACAGAGTAACAACTTTAAGAATTGAAAATTGTAGCGAGAAGAGAAAATCAACACACGCTCTTATATACATACTCATCCTTAGATAAAAACTTTCTCGTATATAAAAGGCAGCTGCAAATGTATGAAAAATTATGGTGTACCTTTATTGGATTTTGTAAAAAAAATGCTGTATGTTAAGACTGTCTCGTATGTATGTCAGTAAAAGGATATAAGCGAGAGTAGGAGACAGGAACAAACTATAAACAAAAAATTTTAACTGATACAGTTAAACAACTGTATATTTTGGTGTATTACAAAATTACTATGAGAATAAAAAGTATATATGTATATATGCGCGGGATGTTTTGCTATATACTTGTAGGTATATATATTTTAGGATGCTACTTTATTATATCGATGTATCATATTTAAATTTAATACGAGGTCACACATATGATTTATTTTATTTTGTAAACGTACCTTTTAAATGTAATCAATCTTCTTCGAAAGCCATCTTTTAAGTGAGTCATAACCTCATAAGTAAGTACTTATTGGCTGCGCGGGTGTTCCCTTGTTCCAGTAAATTATGTATCCGTCTGTCTGTCCGTACAGGACTAACGAACTGACTTTACTGCCTTGTTACGGTTAACGAGCAACACTGTCTTTGGTTTTAATTTAAATTTGACATTTTTGAGTATTGATCTTTGGTTTGATACTTTGAGTTTTGTAAAATAATAATTCATTCTATAAAACAGGTATTATTTAATTAATGGTATTTACAATATCTAATTGTTTATTTATAGAACTAATTTATAAAATAGTATGTACATATATTTACATCTATAATTCCTCTTTGGCTTTTAGTTGCATCGGGGTTTTACTTACTCTCCTATATCACTTTTATTTGATGATGTAGTACTTATGAGCAACTTTGCTGCACAAAAAATAATACAAGCAACTTATTTAACAAAGTAATATTTGTTACCGACTTTCAGTGAAAGGAGAAGTTACTACTTATATTGACGAATTGAGCAATGCAGTTAAGATAGTTGAATAGGCACATGTGCAGTAATAACACTTAAAATGACAAACAGAACACTGAAAAAACTAATTTACTAAACCTGTTTTGTTAAATTGTAAAAATCTGCAGTAAACAATCTTTGTTTAAATCACGTCGTCTGATTCAGTTATGACCTACAAAATGGGTTGTGTTATATTGAGTTTAGTTAATAATTGACTTTTTTTAATGTACATTTAACAAAACGTGACTTTAGTTACAACTACAAAACTGAGTTCACTAAAAATAAGCGAACTATTTGGATATACCTTTATGAAACGGTTGATTTACTAGTAACAAACATATAAATATCAAAAATAGTGTTTGTAAATATACATTAATGTTATTCAGCTATTAAAGAATCAAATGTTATCAATTGATAAACACACAATTAGTAAATAACAAAATAATTAAAGCTACTTTCAACCTGACTTTGATTATTAATTACAAAACTGTTTAGTTTATAATCAATCGAAACATGCTTGCATGTAAGGACCCTATTTTTTAAACCCTGGTTGGAGGAACAAAACATCGGCCGTCGTCGGCGCATATAAGTTACGCTATGGTCGGCGGCGGCGCAGCGGACGCAAGCCATATTGGTTTCCTTTTCTTGCTGTGGTTTTGTTCGAACGAGTGCGTTTTGCTAAATTCCCATATAATAAAAACGTGTTAACTGTTATTTACTCAGATTGATATTAGTGAACAACAGCGCATGTTTTATTTAAGTAAATGTGTGCAAAAGTTACATAGGATATGGATCAGGATCGGACGACGCGAGGGCTGCATCGCCGGCAAAAGAAACTATCGCAGATTATATGAAATGATGGGGACTTAAAATTTATACAGAAAAATTAAATGGTGAGTGTATTTTGTTACTTATTGATTTAGTAGTGTCCCTAAGATTTAAGCCCCATATTTCTAGGCACTTGTGGCTATTTATTGTGTTAGCAAACATGGCCGACGCCTAACTTATTTCGTTTTTAGAAAGGTAGTTAATTATTTTGAAGAGGTTAAAATGGAACAAAATTAGTCACAGAAAATGGTCAGTAATAAAAAAAATTAAATATAGCCACAACTAGGTAGGTACCTAAACGTAATGTAACATGTAATTTACCTTAACCTAATCGACATTACCGGCGTCGCTTAGGCGGAATCGAAGAATTTTGTATGTACATACGCACAGACGTAGTTTACATGCGGCGCATGAGCTTGCCGCAAGCATCTTTGGAATAATGCACTAAAATCAACAGTGTATTGGTTTGATGACAAATACTTAAAATCTTAAAGAACCTATTCAGATAGGTACCTACTCCATCAACACGCTTGTGTTTGTGGGTTGCTTGAGGGCTGGCGTAAAGTTCGAAGCTACTGATTGCTAAAGGTTTACCAGTAAATGTCCTATGAGAAGTATTATTCACTACCAAGCACTCTAAGCTCTGAGTGGTACATCAGCTGTTGAGGCACATATAAACTTCAGGTGCAAGAGGTGGTCAAGTCAGTTGTATATATGATGTACCTACTTAGGAACTTACTTGACCTACTTACATACTTAATAAGTAGGCAGAGCTAATATGTACTGACATATTAATATGTGAAATCAATTTACTTGAATTAATAAGTGACTGTTATCTTATCTATATTATATCTTATATTCATATCAATCCAAACTTCCAGTTTTATGAGTAAAATAATTTCCATTGACATAGAAACCCTTCAAATGCTCTCAGATGCAGACTTAAAAGAATTGGTGCGTACTAACGGAGATTATGTCAAATGCCTTCAAATCAACACCAACTTATTCTGTACCTAAGGAGTAGCAATATCTACTAACCATCTAGAAAAATGGATTGAAATGAGATTAGGCTGTGGAGAATAATAATACCTACACTCACCTTAGCATTGTATCTAGTGTTAAAATGTATATGTATAGCGAGCTCAGAATTAATAGTCATGGATAAAATTTTGACTTAAGTACATACTTAATATTAATTTTCTGAGCTCATTTTATCTAACTATTCATAAATGCACCAAAATGTGATAGTCTCCTATTGTCATAGAGTGTGACATAAATTAATGCAAATTTTGGGAGCCGTATAGAATTAATAATTAATTACTGTAAAATTTTAAATCCCCCATAAAATGTCACGGGGTCACAATTGTATAACATTTAGGTAGAGAAGCAAGCTGAGGACAAGGTTCATCATACCTAAGAGGTTCTTCAAGGTTGATCATACCTGATTACCTATATTGTTTAATGATTGTAAATTCAATAAACTTCAATTAACATAAAAATGTTGTTTTGTTTTCTAATGTCAACCTAAGATAATCTTATTATGTTATAGCGAGTTGCAAGTAACATAATATAGCTAATACCTAGCCTAGGGACGACATCCTTAAGTAACTAAACAGTTATGTTACCAGTAACACAATGTGAGGTAAGGTACACATAAAAGTAACCATACAGTTGAGTTATTAATAACGCTTCGTAATGTAACATACGCACTAGTTTTGTTACCATTGACACTGCGTGAGGTAAGGAACACATAGAAGTAACCAAACAGTTGAGTTATTTAATAACGCTTCGTAATGTAACATACGCACTAGTTTTGTTACCATTGACACTGCGTGAGGTAAGGAACACATAGAAGTAACCAAACAGTTGAGTTATTTAATAACGCTTCGTAATGTAACATACGCACTAGTTTTGTTACCATTGACACTGCGTGAGGTAAGGAACACATAGAAGTAACCAAACAGTTGAGTTATTTAATAACGCTTCGTAATGTAACATACGCACTAGTTTTGTTACCATTGACACTGCGTGAGGTAAGGAACACATAGAAGTAACCAAACAGTTGAGTTATTTAATAACGCTTCGTAATGTAACATACGCACTAGTTTTGTTACCATTGACACTGCGTGAGGTAAGTAACACATAGAAGTAACCAAACAGTTGAGTTATTTAATAACGCTTCGTAATGTAACATACGCACTAGTTTTGTTACCAACGACACTGTGTGAGGTAACGTACACATTAGAAGTAACGAAACAGTTGTGTTATTAATAGCGCTTGTTTAAGTAATATACACATGAAACTTACTAAATAGTTGAGCTGTTGATAACATATTAGTGAGGTTACATAAAAACGAAAACAGCATCACAGTTTAGCTACCCACAGGAATACAGTCAGGTTAAGTATCTATTACTAGCTGTTAAATGAGAATCAAATTGGATTACAACTAATAACAAAATGGGTTGACTAATTTCAATAACACTATATTTATTGGTGACACACGGTTTGGTCAATGTTTACATAATTAGTATTGAAAATATTATTAAATATTTCGATTACTCGTAACATAACGCCAATTTACAAAACATAGTTTGGCTACTAGTAGAACTAGTTATGTAGTCACCATTTTTGTGTAGCTAATTACCAAAGTTTTTGTAGATAATTACAATAAAGTTTTTTCAGTGAAGTATTTTAAATCGCTTACAAAAAAGTGTAACAGAAACCTCACTTAGGTCATAACTTGTAGTGAAGCCCCAGTGTTTGAATATATCACACTGACTACTGTACAACACACGTATAATATTTTTAGTGTGGAAAGTCACTCGTTGAAACTCACAGTTGAAAAAGCTGAACCAGAACATAAAATAACTGAATGATAAAAATGACAGTTAACATGCAGTGCGTTTCAAGCTTTATCCGATGGATAGGCTAAATCGATGACTGTGAAACGCAAAGATTGCGTTTTAATTATTTATGTTCTGGGTAGTATAACCGGAACTTACTCGAACATTCTGAAACAGGCCCTAAATGTTTTTAAATATATTGTTCACATAGGAAACGATCTATTAATATACCCAAATTTTAAACTTTAGGAAGTTCGTTTTATCAGCAAATTTTGTTTCATAAGAAGAAATAAATACTAGACAATTATATAGCCCTGAAATTTTTACAAGAAATACTTAAATACCAGCGCCTTTTTTTGCAAGATAAAACGATGTTAATATTACAGTTCACCGCATAACACGCTTCATTACAATATCGATTAAAAATTAAAATGTCCAGCTCGAACGGTGCACGCACTCACGCTACAAATTTTAAAGCAGTTATGTTTTAATTGAACGAAAATAATAGTAACTTGTATGCCCTTATATATATATATATATATATATATATATATACCTATGTATAAAACCCAGTGAGATTCTTAGCATGCACAATAAAAAAAAAAAACTTCATAAGAATTAAAATTTTCTTTGATTCCAATCACGTTAATAATAAATATCTAATTTTTAATTTAAGGGGATTGTAAAGAAATAAGCGCAAGAGCCACCTGATGATAAGCAGGATACGCTCTTCCTATAACAGATGCATTTCAACACAAGTGACCAATTGCACTGCGCCCGTTACTGAGACATACCTACAGTTGTGTAGTCTCATGTGCCTGTAATATCACTGGCTCTCAAGGACTGCTGCCGTAACACACTGTTAGGTGCTTGGCAACAGATTTAGGCAGAACTACATGAGGGTGTAAGCTAGCCAGGCGAGCATTCGTAAAATGTCCTTCCATCATGCGATAAAACTCAAGCGGTGGGGATCGAACATCATTGCTTAAAAAAAAAACATCATCTCTAGAACATTTCTGTCCACTCAAATAGGTATAATCAATGCCTGAATACTTCAAAAACTTTAACCAAGCAATCATTGAAATGTAACAAACTTCATTATTATTAAAATACTAGAAACGAAGTTATAATAACTTCATTTCTATAGAACAAGCTTTAAAGTCCGCGTTGAAGTAAAAAATATTATACGACTTTAAAATTAAAAAGAAGGTTGTAGGTGACTTCAGTTGTAGGTAATTATAAAAGACCACACATGCTGAGTATTCTTGAGTACCTATACCGATGGCGGTCGTTTTGATTAAAGTCCAATTTAAATTGGATTTTAATTATCAGTAACCGGTAAAGCTTTACAAATTGAGGTGACGTAGTAAATAGTTTTTATTCTGTTTGTATACTAATTTTTCACGATTTTCTGATAGTTATCGAGATATAGGTATAATGAAACAATAACCTATAGTTAGTGTTGTCTGCAAGATTGAGTTACTACTAACTCAGCAGTCTTAGTGCTGCATGATGGTAGCACAGCTTGCGAATGCCTGGCTGGCCACCATCCACGAGTAGAAAATCTGGCACCAAGCACCGTTTGATGGTTCCAGCAGATGTGCTTGAGAACGAGTAATGCTAGGTTAAGCATAATAAGTTTATAATTCTTGAGCACATTATTAATTACTGAAAGGATAAAGGCCAAAGTAATCTATCAGCTGAGGAAAAACGACCGTTTTTTTTTTATTGTAATGGAACAAGCATGTGACCCACCTGGTGTTAAGCGGTAATCTCTGGTATAGTAGTTGAAGTTTGTGTTTTCACCAGCACGTGGGGGGCTGGGATAGAATGTCTCGCCCCCATTGCTACCTGGGAGTAAGAGGCGAGTAAAGGTAAAATACCGTAAGGTGGGCAGCAGCGCCTTCTGAGGAACTGATATCATAAACTGCGATCCTCAAGACGCCTGCCAAGCGTGGGAATTATGGCAAACCCCCCTAAGCTGGGGGAAGCTGTGTTCAGCAGTAAACAAACCGGCTGATACAGTACAGTATACCCACCTACTAAAAGTTATTTAGCTATGGGTCTTACGTCGAAAATCAGCAGTAAAAAAAAACTTGTAATATTTATGGACGTTGCGAGTTAGGCAATAGCTTATTAAATCTATTTATTAAAAGAATAATTAGGAATATCGTTATAGAAGTTTCGTTCACAACCTCAATGATTTTTCTTAAAATGTGTAAGAAGCAAGTTTAAAACATACCCAATCTTCACTTTCCATGCATATGTACCATATAGAAAACATTTTTTGGCGTTCAGCCAACTGCCACCGAAATACTTGCGCCATAACCTTAGATTTATAACCAAAACAAATATTAAAATCATTTTTCACGACACAGCACTACACTCACTCATAAAATCTCGAAACTAACTGGCAATGTGTCTCTTAAACTTTCTATTCGGTCGCAAAAACCCTAATTTGAATTTAAATAGAAAACTGTGTCAGCTAGCCTTTCTAAGAAACGCGCGCGCAGCTTTTACCGCATTGTGTGCATTTTTGGACGAAAGGTTTACTGTCAACAAACACATTGTTCTATATTCAAATTAGATGCTTTCAATTTACATATCGTGTATTGTATTGTTTTGCACAATCCTTTCGTCTATTGAGAGCAACATTTTGTGCATGCAATAGATAAAGCTTTTGTTGAAGCAATCTTTGAAATACAAAAGTTGTTGGATTTTATGGACCCAAATAAAATTTAACTTTTATGAGCCCTCTTTCTACACTCAAAGAAAGATTAAAAGAAATTGCATTTTTTTAAAGGAGTAAATATAACGAGAGACTACCTACATAATTAATTAAATATTTTTATTATACAGATTACCGTTTTAGAATGTAGTATTTCATAATAAATATGAAATTACAGGCACATAAGACAAGTTTATGTCTCAGAGTGACAGGCGCAGTGCAGTTCGCCACTTATGACGAGTTCCATCTGTTATAGGCAGAGGTTACTGCTTAACAACAGGTTGGCCTCATGCCATCACGATAGCATAAAAAGAAAAATAATAATAAACTTACATACCTACTACTACTACCTAATACCAACCTACCTACCTAACTGTATTGAGCTACTTTTTATCTATTGTAGGTTAACCTTTGACCACTATCTCACCTGATGGTAAGTGATGATGTGGTCGAAGATATAGTTCAAGACAACCTAGAATTACTGGCTCTCAAGGACAGCTGCCGGAACACACCGTTACGTGCTTGGCGACAGATTTTCTACTAGAGGGTGGTAGCTAGCCAGGCGGGCATTCGCAAAATGCCCTACCACCATGCCTATAACGACTGCCATTATAAGACAACAACCGGGACCGATGGCTTAACGTGCCCTCCGAAGCACGGAAGCGCTCAGTAGTAATGTCACTAGCGGCCACCCATCCAGCTCATGACCGCGGCGGACGTTGCTTAACTTTGCTGATCGGTTAAGAACATCTAAGCAAACTGCATCATGAGCGCTCCAAAACATATCTATAGACACTAAAACTACGCCGCTACAGAAATTTCTTTAAAACCCAATAACAAATATAAAATATTAAAAAATATAATATTTCTGTAATAAAACATTATTGTTATTATTATCCTTAGGGATGGAAACCAGGACACTTTAAAATGAAGTTATCTTACGCCACTCGACCGACGCTATTACTTTAATGAACTATTTTAACTACCCAAGCAAAAATAAAAGGGAGAAAACGCAGCTTTATATTAATATCTATGCTTTAAATAGGTCTGTTAGTGCAAGACTTTTTAAAAGAACAAAATATAAATGTAAATATTGTGCAAACATCATTGATACCAGTGTATGTTTAAATTATGGATGTTCCATTCAATAGAGCGCCATCTCACGGCAAAGCCATGAACTTTTGCCGACATGAAAGCTCTTGAAGCTCTACCGTTCTCAAATGTGTGATAGGAGTTTGGTAGAGCAAGTTAATAAACTGCCAACCATAATATATCAGAGAACACAATTTAGAAAAGTACAAAATATTTTATTTAAACATGAAAGCGAATACAAAAACTGTTGCAGTCTCACCTAGGGGTTAAGTAGCAAAACTACAAAATGACCTCATAATATTATTGAGATATAAGGTGCCGCTTTGATATATTCAAAAAACAATACATGTTTATAAGTCGGTAGTACTGATAAAATCATATTTAATTATTATCACATTATTTTAGTATTTATTGAAACACCCAGTTTAAATAAAATACTTACAGCTGTTAAGTCATGGAATATGTGAATATTTTTACAATGTATCAATTTCAGCTTTAAACTATTGGCGGGAAGCGCCATCTGGTGTTATTCTTTGAAACTAAATTAGAAGTCGACACTGCAGTTGCTGTCAACATTTTCAGTTATCTTAGTTTATTTTCATAAAGTTGAGAGCAAAATATTTGTTTTACTCGTGAGTACCAATTACAACCACGGTTTTGTTTAGTGGTGTTTACGACCAATCGACCTGTATACTAACAATATTAGACTTAATTCGCATAAAACGATAAATTTGTAAAGCAGCCAACCATATACCAGTATACCAATCTTCGTATATATGAGTATCTTGGCGGAAGCATATATACTTAGTGTATGTTTCTGCCTGCGAGTTTATAAATAAAGCAATTCCTCGGAAATGTCTTTGAAAATTGTGACTATGATCTATATTACATATTTATTGTAACTACACACTTTTTACACTCGTATCACTTTTCAAGCAGTTTATATACTTCCTTTATAATTTCACCATGTCAACATTTACAGCCAACTTGTCCACACTATCTTTATAGGTAAATAATGGCTTCTGCCCGCGGCTTCTACTAATATTTTACTTTTATTAACTAGTGAGTGAGTGCTAGCCGGTATATTTAGGTAATGATTATGACAACTCACGTTAGTTATTATGACAATGTTTTATTTTTCCTTCTATATATGTATATTTTCAGTTGTGTTATGTTGAACCTGCTAAAAATCAAAAATTACAGTCGTCATCATCTCAACCATAAAGTTCATCGTTGAGCAAGGTCTCCCCCATTGCAGGGATTTGCCATAATCCCCACACTTGGCAGGCGTCTTGGGGATTGCAGTATATGTTGTCAGTTTTTAAAAGTCGCTGCTTCCCATCTTCTGGTATTTTTCTCTTGGTCGCCTCTTACGACACCCAGGAAAGAAATGGGGAGGTGACATTCTGGACATGAATCGCAGGACAACTACACGTACACGTTTAAATATGCCAGCTCGTAAACTGACCACTGACTGATTTAGTAATAACTGTGTTTACATGGTACAACAAGTTATGCAGAGATTCAAAAAAGTGGTGAGTAAAATTTTAATACTATTGATAATTTTTTAAAGAAAACTTCGTATGGTTTGTTCTCGTATAAAAATGGGTTGTATGTTATAAATAAAAATACTTTTGCTTAACCAAACTATACAATGCATTGTTTTGAATAGATTTTGATACATAATTATTATCATTTAGGCTTTTTATGCACCAACAAAATTAATATTGCTTTAATTTTACTTTTAACTTTACCAGTAGGCTGGTTGTAAATTTATTTTATCTTTAGAACTATTGTTCTTACTTCTAACAAGTAAATATTTAAGGTTTGAATTTGAATTTGTCAAACTTTTTACAATATATATATTGTAAAAAGTTTTTATATATTTAAGTGGTCTTATGTGTTGTTAGCGTTAAAATATTTTCTTTAAAAATTCTTGTTTTATCATTTGTGTTGTTAGTACAGACCCCACATAAGAACCCCAAGAAGATGAATAATTTTATTTCACTTTGTGAAGATTATTTATAATAAATTCGTTGTTCTGAGCGTTTAACTATTAAAGTAAGTATTTTTAAATTCAACATTTATAACCATGACGCTATGACAAATTGCATGCATGTTTCTGTATAAGGTCAACCGGGGCTAACGCGTCTATGGGGTTAAGGCATCTAATCCAATTATAATACGAAACACAAAATCTACAACTACTTCCGCCATCTTTTGAACGTGTTTGATACTAAAACCACATTATTTGATCGGTAGAGGTCGCAAGAGGCCTCATTTTTGTATAAATTTCTGCCATCTTGAATATGACATTTTCTTCGGAACCTCACGTAAGTGACATGTGATATATATATATCCTGAAATCCCAATGTTTTGAAGATGGTCGTTAATTTTTAACGGTAAGTACTATGTAATATGAATTTGTTTACGTGTTGTTCTAATTACTTTAAGGAAATTACTTAAGATATGTAGTCCACGTGCAATAAAAATATTGTAGGTTATATTTTTGCATTGGGGCTATCGCGTCTGTCCCGTTGGGGTGATTGCGTCTTATGTAACGCAATAGCCCCATTGGCTGAGGTCCTAAACCTTTTAATTTTATGGTAACAGTGATTGAGGTATATGTATGTATATCTATGCTGTATAGACAGATAGTGGAAAAAAAAAGCGTGATATGGTGATTGTTGATTTAGGGCTAAAAGAATATATAGAGGTAGCGTCAATTTTGTATGTTTGTTGATTGATAATTTGAAAACTTCTTTCACTATTGAAAAGGTAACATTTTTGAAATGGTCTTACACTGTATATTAACCCTGATGAAGTCAGCCCGGATCGCTAATTATATTAGGGATACACTCGTTTTGCGGGAGGCTGGTAATTAATAATTCAAATAGTGGTGGATTTCTTATCGTAACATATTTTAATGTATTAAATTAATTGTTGTGTTTTTTTTATGAAGTTACTGGAAGGTCGAAGCGTTGCAAAGTATATACTTTCTAAGACAATTATTATTATAGAGACTTTTTTTATGTTATTGTGGCGGAACAAGCACGAGGCCCACCGCCCTAGTGCCTCATACTCCCGCATAAACTCTATATATATTTCCCTCAGCACAAGGGCCCCAGTCCATACAAATTCTGGTAGCAGAGCGCGGTCGCTACTTACATCGTGGTTACATTTTGTACGGCAATTGGCAAGCGCGGACGCTTCATTACATTTTGCATAAGTACCCACTTATTATTAAACGCAGTCGTTTTAAAATAAAATTAGTTAATTGGGCCCAGCAGATTATACACAAGTTATAAATAGGTAGGCAAACTATTTCACTAGGTTTGCTATTTGTTCGGAACTATTTGCATGACGCAACATTATGTGTTAATTAATCGCCTACCTTCGTACGATATTTAAGTTACGTTATTATTGACGAGTTTGGTTATCGGTTTAAAGGCTTGGAAACTTATGTTTGTTTACCTTTGTTTGCCTTTGGAATACTTGCGAACCAGGTTAGATTATCAACGTTTATTTCTGTTTTTTTTTCCTTTCTGTTTATTACGTCCTTAGGCCCATGTCCATACACCTTTATTGTTAAAACATGTAAAAAGAAACACCATATCCTTATAAAATGTTATTTACCTAATTTCAGTGTTGTTGGTAGTATGTTTTTATAAATTTCTATATTAACACACAGAACAGAGGGTTGTAAGTACATTTCTATGCAAAACTGCAAAGTTCGACTTCGGAAGAACCTTTGAGAAGAAAATTGTTTGTTACTCCTGGAATCTAGGATGGGGCGAATGCGTCTACAAGAGAAAGTATAAATTAGACGCTATAGCCCCGAACATTTTTGTGTCACCCGTAATGAGACATCATGCCCAGAATTTAGCTCATGATATAATAACTAACTTGATCTCTAGTGCTTTTACATAGTTTTATGATTAACTTTGTTGATAACTCTTCCAGTTATGTGATGCTAAACAAAGACGCCATCGCCCCACGTGGGGCTATTGCATCTAAAAATCTCTGCTTTTAATAATTAATTATTTTCATACAACAAGGATTCAAAATGTCAAGAAATAAAATTAAAGTATAAAATTAGATAAAATATTCTATTTTGTGTTGTAGGTTACAGTCTTATAAGTTCAACCATTAACTTGCTATAACCAGTTAAAAATGCCGTAAAAAGTATTGTAACGCAATAGCCCCGGTTGACCTTACCTAAAATAATAGATGACTAAAAATTAGAATAATTTTATAATTAAATGTGAATCTTTTGGATGACCAACTGTTGGTGACATCTTCAATGGAATACCCTCCCAAACATTTATGCTACACGCGCACACACAACCACATTCCAAGCGTGTGTGTACCTAAGAATTCCAGCCGGCAGGCCATTGCCACGCCGACCTTTCGACGCCATGTTGAGTTTACTTCTTGTCTCTTTCACACCTATGTTTCTTTAAAGAGATAGGTGTAGTATCGTTGTCTCTGTTTTCAGAGATGGGTCTGAATCGCATCGTGACTTCTTTCCATTTGAGGGGAATGGAAAACAAAAAATATAAAACTAAAAAGCTTGGCGAGGCCTTGCGTAATCGAGCGGACATTTAGGGCGTTCGGATAGGCTATCGGTGCCAAAAATAACACTCACAAACGCTAAAAACGATCACACGGGCCGTTCGTTTTGGGACTTCGTGAGCAAAAATATCGTTTTCGCTCACCGTTCGGTTAGCTTTGAAAACGCTACAAATGACAGAGAAAAGTGATATTTTTGACCCATGTCTTGCCGTGGGATCGTTGTGATCGTTTTTTGACAACTGCTGTTTTGACAGTTGTATTTGGCGCGATTGAAGAGTTTCACAAGTTTTTTATTTATGTAACTATCAGAAGCCATTAACAAAGAAATAATAATAATATAGGTACCTACTTTTTGTTAATTTTAGAGATTGATTCCATGTTTCGTACTGTGCAAAATTGTTAAAATATTGGCGGTTGTCAAAGTATGTTTTAAGCCGTTCGGATAGCATGCAGTAATTGGTGGTCAAAAATAGCAAAAGCTTCTATCCGAACGCTAAAACACAAATGCCACTTTTGAAAATGCTACAAACGCAATCGAGCCAAAACGAACGCCCCTATTATTGGAATATTTTGATAATGGCGGAAGAATAACGCCGCTTTTATTTTGAGGTTAGGAGGGGCTTAATTCTGGTTGAGTATAGACACTATCTTCGATTCGTATTTATTTTCGTCCGGTAGAGTAGGTAAGTATTGATCGGAGCGTGGGTGAGTCAAACTTAGTAATATTTATGTTTCTATATTTGAATAGTTTTGATAGCGTCCAATGGAGAAAAGATCGAGTTTATTGGTTTGATAAGTATGTTTTGATATTAGTTGATAAGATAAATGAAAGTTTATAGATGACTTACCTTTTAGGCAACGTCTTAAAACGTTTAGCTGAAGTTCCTCTTATTCATACCATCTTGATGAGATCTGAAAATATACAAAATAAGGGATTTTATTTTGTTGTTCGGCTCATTATATAACAAGATTATTAATTTAAAAAAAACCCGTTTAAGTGCTAATTGGGCTCCGAAGATTTCATACCAACACAGAATGTATGTAAACCATTAAATTGTATATTTTTATAAATACAGCCGAGTTTCTTTGCGGGAATCCGACTCGCATATGGTTACACACATAGAGGAATATAATACTATTCTCTTTTCTGTGGTTACACATTAGATATTGGACAATAATCATAGCAAGTTTGACGCTTGTAAAATATAGTAGATAGCAGTACTAGTAAGTGATAATGATAAACTAATCGTACTAGAACAAAAATATATAGGTAGGTACATAATAAGTATTAGAAAGTAAATTCGCTAATAAAACGATAGAATGCATTTGAACGGCGGTTTTCATGAAATTACAAAACTTTAGATAAATGTTTAAAATTATTTCGCCATTGGAGAATATATCTACGTTTTCCCCGACCCTTCCAGAGAAAACAAATAGTCGGTACCTACTTACCTACCTATTTATTTTTAACTCTTCAATTATAAAAATTGTTCTTGTTTTTAAGTAGCATTTTCCGAAGACGATTAAACATAAAACAAATTTAAAGAGCTTCGATTGATTCGGTTTGGTTGAGGTTTTATTTATAGTTTACCTTAACATATGCGTCTAGCTCGAGTTTCCCCTAATGCTGAGTACACAAATGTTTGCCCAGGGTCCTTGAAATATAGGTATATTACATGTAAATTGTTTTAGTTATGAATTACGCAAAACTTTCAATGTACAGTCGCCAGCGAAATCACATTATTTTGAAAATTACGAAGTGTATACTTCTTATTGCAGCCGACTGTACCTACATACCGCACGCAGATATACCTAACCTCTATATGATAACAAATAAACAAATTTTAAATTTTATTATTTAGTATCCTATAAATAATTATAATATAATCAAGTTTATTATATATTATCAAGTAATAATGGATTAATTAATCAAGCAGGCGGTATGCCTTTATTAAAAAATACTGCGTACTATATACAACACTACTAGCTCACTACCACTACACTATTATGTGCTGGGATCGTTACTGTATGGGGTCATACGTATGCAAGTGAAGTAGGTATTTAAATATGAGCGAGCGGTACCTAGATAATATAAATAATCTAGCAAAGAATAACTACTCAAACATAGTATATTCACTTTCGCTTTAACGTGCATTATATATAGATATAAGAACGTATTACTAGACGTGCACTTAGTAGAGATTATATCACGTTTCATGATCGTAAATAATGCCTAATACTGCAGGCAGCAGCTAATTTATGAGACGGCCGTAACCACCTGCGCATACCCAGGCTTGCTAAAATATAAATAATATAGCTGAACAAGTCTTCGTCACACTAAACGCAAGTCGTACGCGTTGCGTTTAATCTAAACTCACTCGTATAAAAGTATAACGAAATTATTTTAACGTATTACTCTGAAAAGCACACTGGGACTATCGACATGTATCGCGTGCGCTTCCATTATGTTTATTTATAATCAGAATCCACGCGGGCCCACCTTCGCACCGATATCAAGGAACATTGAGTGTTTAGTGTTCTAAAGCCTTTATGTGAGTATCACCTGCTGCTCGGTACTCACAAGCACTGAAGTATGATAAAATTCTCGGCCTTTGTAGTCTCATAATAGTAGAAGGACTAGGAACATTCTTCATTGAATAATGTTTCAGCAGTGTTAGTGTCTCCATATGTTTTGTAAAGTGCATTCGATGTCTGGCTTAGCTTGGTATTATCGCATCACTGACCATATCATCTCTGACCAACCGAAAAGATATTGGTCAAGAGCTCACCTGTCAGCCTTTATGAAAACCATTGCGCCTCCTGAAGTATTTACTGACGCTCAAGGCAAGTGGTAATTTAAACGAAGATCAAAAGGAACAGCTACGAGTACCTATACCTATATCGATAGGTTTTTAAAATATGTTTATATATTTTATTTTTTTACTTTTTATGTATTAAATCTGTAAACCTAAACCTTTTTGAACTCCGCCTGTCTGATACAATCCCTATAAAAAATAATTCTGTAAAGTTTAGTTAGCTTACTTACATACTACGTTGATGTCTTTCAAACCAATTCCAGATTTAATTTTCTTTTTATGTTTTAGGTTCATCATATATATCAATTTATCATTATATGTAATGGACCTATGATTTAAGGTTACTGCTGTTATGAGGTACCTACAGACGTTTTGCTAAACCGTCACATGTATCAACAGAAAAAGTTTACCATTACATACTGAAATCGAGTTTAAAGACACCTATTATAACTATTTTCTGTTTTGTATTAATTAACTATTCAAAAGAATTATTATTCTTGGTGCTAGGTTAATGCAACGGTATGATATTCTTACCTACAGTTTTTTAGTGTTTATAAGTTTCATGTAAGAACTTAGCGAGATTATATCATAACTATACACTAGCCACAAAGCACTTACATATCCTTGTGCATAAGCACCAACATAAATGTCCACAACATGACTGACGACCTAACCAAGGCATGTGAAAATTACGGGACATTAAAAAATATTTACTCTACAAGTCAGGTAGAGCTGAAGTAGAGTCGAACTCACCGCGGGATTGATACGCCATAAACTCAATTTATTACATGACCGCCATAAACGCACGAGCGAATTGCTAATCATCTATTAATCGCAATTTAACGCATCAACACTGTCAAATAATACTCGAAAGAACAAGCGATAAAAGTTTATGGCATCGTCTCGTGGCTTGCGACTTCTAGTTTGTAACAACACTGTACCGACTTGTATCTGATCTGCATCATAGGTGAAATTTTATATTTGAGACGAGTTTTAGTAGTACCTAAATTATTCGCGTGATCAAAATGCTGGCACCTATTTGGCTCAAAGAATAAGCATTGCGATTCAACGGGGCAATGCTGCCAGCATGCTGGGCACGCTGCCAACTGGTAGTGGGCTAGAGCATTTGGACTGCCTATGTATTCAAATGCTTTTATTGTAGTAGATGTAGTGTTGTATATAGTTCCTAGTATTTTGTTAATAAACCGGTAATAAACCGCCGGTAAAAAAGAAGAAAAAAAAGTACCTAAACCAAAATAATTAACCCCCTTACTTATAAAAACATCGCTATGTAGTTGCTAAGTAATGGATAACTAAACAGTGTTTAAGTAATGCTTAAATATTTCTTACTTATAAACGCTACATAGCACCTGTTTAGCTAAGCAATGGATAATGAGGTCGAACGTATTTTAAACTGACAACATTGTACTAAAAAGTATTATGAATGACCTAAATGGCCAAATAGCATGTATCTAGTGCTAAATATCTTGAAATTAAAAAGTAAATATAATACTTTTCTTTGTATAGTACCACCAACTTAACTGTGCAGTTTTCGAGGGCGCTACTGGTCAAGGAAATCAACTACGAACTGTCACAATTTGAAGGAATGTTGTAGTTCTTTTTTCTGCCACCTGAACAGATAAGTTGGTGGGTCTGTAACTAAATCAGCTGATCAGAAATATGGGCGCCATCTTGCTACTTAAATATTTAAACAAGGGTCGGACGGTGTTTAAATTGACAGCTGATTTAAGCAGTACTTAGGAACTGGATAAAGTTATGCAGCGTTTATGAGTAAAGAATTTTGCTAATCAGCGGCTAAGTAGTGCTTAAAATTTAAGTAGCGTTTATAAGTAAGGCTGTTAATGTTTTTGGTTTTTTCTAATGTTTTTGTAAAAAAAAAACTTTTATACCCAAAGTCAATTTTGCGTTATACAGGCGAGTCCAAGGCTAAATTATCTGCGAATTGGCTGGGTTTCCTTTGAAAAATGCTGCGGAATTACTTGCGCAGTGTGGACAATAATAAAAGCACATGACAAATTCGATGACGTGTTCTGAATTAAAAGAAAATTAACATGGCACTGAACTCCTAGAAAAAAGATACGATATTATAATAAAAATATCCTCCTCCAAATAACTCCTCCCCTCAAAAAAGGAGCAAAGTTTGTAATCTAGATCTACCCTTAGGCGTGAGCTCTGTGCTGGAGGCTTACGAGTACCTAGATAATCTTTATATAATTATCAACAGTAAGATATTAATCGAATGATTTTATATCCATTAATGCGACTGCTCAGTATGGATTACTTTGAATAGAGATAAGTATTCAATAGTTACTGCTTTGTTTGAATTGCCAATATTATAAGTTTATTATATAAGTACTTCAATGATATATCAAAATTACGTTTTAAACATCGGGTTTGTTATCATATCGTGACGTATATGAACGTGCTATACTCTTCCTTAGTAGCACCATAATAGATAACTTATGTCTTATTATATAACGATATATAATGACCTGAATACGTAGAGGTTACACCACTTTTTGTATAATGGCAATCGTTAAAATAACAATATACCTACATATACTGGCTAAGTCTTTTAAATTGCTGCTTTGTTAGTTTATATTTTATCATGTCAAACACCAAATTAACCAAACCTCCATAGAAAAAAAATCATGTCAACCAGTAAATGTCAGTTATTCATTTTATATGCCCTCAAAGTCCATATTCAACTAAAGGTAACCGTGCGTGACTAAACAAAAAATATTCAAACTATACGGAAAGAGTCACAATTCCTAAACTTACCACAAAACTCTGGTTTAATTGTTTGTTTATAATAAAAAGTTTACGTTTCTCCTGCAAAGTTTATATTCCTATGGGCGTTGAACTTTTGATCGGTTGATGACGGTTTTTTAATGGTTCAGTGCAGCGCGAATATTAGTCAATTCATTGTTGGGGGCCATTGTTCCAAGTTGCACGCTTTAATGCCAACTTGCTACGGTAAACTGTTATGTGTTCCTTTACTGAAATGGTTACAGAATAAGTACTTGCGTAGGCGCATGTTATATACAACTGGTTCCATTGTTCAAAACTTAATATGAATCAGATTGCGTACTTTTACAAATACCAACGCACAACAACGGCTCTTCATGTTGATCTACAACCGCATTGTAAATTATTCAAAATCCTGCATAGAACCGATAACTCATTCTGGTTGGTACACAATCTCAGTCATAAATACCTTACAGTGTGAGATAGATAGCCGTAAGATGCTATAACGTTCCATTCAAAGGCTACTACGCATCGAGATCGCCCAAACACCGGTTGTTTGGTGATGTTGTAAATCAAATCATCAATTATCGACAATCGTTTACACTCGCCAGGCCGCCGTGTAAACAATTCGAACATTAAAACTCGCTACCTACATTTTACGACTATTCAATTTGGGGGAAAATCGATTTTATTCGCTTGATTTTCAATCGAGTCGCGGGTAAAGTCGCTCGAGATTACGCGTAGTGTTTATGTATTAGATTTTTTTAACTCGTGCGCGGAAGTGGTTGGCGGATGCGACTGAAACTAGGAAGATCGATGTGAACAACGTGTTGTAAACAATGGTCTGTACTATAAGATATCTGTTTAAGTTGGAAATACATCATATCGTGACTGAGTAGTACTTAAATGCATTCATACGTAACTGTTTGTTCGTGATATATAACGTTCTATGTTTTATATTAAAATGGACAGAACGTTATAGGATTCATTCCCCGTAATAGCGTTGATTTGAATATTTGTTAATTTAAAACTCACCTCCAATCAAAATAGCATTAAAACAAATTTAAACACGACACTTCACTTATCAAAGATAGTTTTAAAACTAGACCAGGGACATAAAATCACTCTTCATTCGAACCGATCTGTGACCAACGGAGTCATCAACCGAACTGAGGCCAGCTCGACATACGACAATTGTATCATATATTCAACTAACAAAACACTAACAAATTGATATGTTTATCTACAAAGAACTATAAACTCATTCAATGCCCACCCTTTATCAAGGGGATCCACCCTTCTGATTTAAAAAATTGCAAAATATTACATAAAATGTCCCTTCCCCTATAATGACTCCGCTATCTCTGAGATAGATATAATTTTGGCTAAGCCATAGTTCCGGGTAAATGTTCCGTGAATCCTTTTGGAATTTTAAATTATTTTCATAACTCATACATAATTCAGATTCCAGTATCCAACGTAAAGAGGGGAAATAGTTAAGCGCTATTAATTTTGCTTATCATGAAATATTACTTTCCATAGGAAATACGAGTACCTATATATGTTTAAAAAAGTATACATTAATCTAATCATATGAAGAACAAGTATGATATACATATACTCATATTTCTCACATTTTTATAGTATTTTTTCTTACTTAGCTATGTACTATTCTTAATAATAAAACTATTATTAAGAAATTAATCATGCTCAACAGCTCTCTCGTATGTTGACGAGGATCTCAATTAATTGATGGTCCAATATTGAATTTATACTACACTGTACGTATAAATAAATGTAATTGATATAAATAAAAATTAATTCATTTTATTTTCTCCAATTCAAGTCAATACAACCCGCAGAGCTAATTTTCTCACTCCCACAATTTTCACCCTTTGTCCAATAACTCTAGAAGCAACCCTACCGAATGACATGGATATTAAAAAGTAAAAAGTTGTTGGTGAATAGGGGCGCCTTGTGTTTTAATTGAAGATTTAATGATGGGATGGGAAAGCTTTTTAGATGTACATTGTACCTAATACAACTGTTTTCACGTCGATGAATTATGTTTTATCGCCAAGATATGAGAACTATAGAGAGAAACTGAAAAGAAAGTAATTAATTTTTTCTAAAGTATCAAACATCACAATTTCCACTTGGCATTACTTTCTTCATTTTCAACACATTCTTAATACACGAACGTCTGGGTCCGTTTACCGTCACTTAAGGTAGTGGTCAGAGGCTAGCCTATCAGCAAAAAAAATAACAATAATTTAAGCAATATGAACTTTAAAAATATTATGTACTCTGCTGCCATTGACGTATATAAGTGAAGCAAAATATTACGTAGGTAATTGAAACTATAAGGCCAGTTAGAAGAATTTTGAAAAAAAAAACAGACCAAACTTTTTTATGCTGGTATCTAAAGCACTAATTTGTGAGAATTTTTAGTAGTACTATAAGTATCGATAATGACACTGCTTACTTATAGTTTCCAAAAATATTGTCAAAAATGCAATAGGTATTATTTATACGAATATGCCTAAGTAAATAAACCTAAAATTACCTTCAAAGCAGTTACAATATTATTGGGTAAGCGATATTCACAGTAGACAACTTCACGATCCAAAAACACTCTAAAAATATACTCATAAAAGAACTGCACTAAACAAATTCCAGTTAGCTACTAAATTCTAAAGTAGGTTTCATTTAATTTAATTACGGAATTTGAATAATTATCAAAGTTACACGCGAGCTACAGAACCTGAACCTTGGGTATGACACAATAATTTATTTCACGTTATAAATTAAAAAGCTACTAAAATAATGTTAAAATTATTCCTGGAGAAGTATATACAATTAAAATACGCTTCACGGTAAAAACACATTACAAAATATGCGTTTGTAAAATAGTTTTTTTAAAACTAATTATGTGTCCGGTTTCAGGAATTTCATTGATATCACGTTATGATATGACATAATATTTTTAGAAAGGTTATCTTTTTTTTATGTAACATGTCTATAAGCTGTGTTGGGGATTTGCTTAAAATCTGCCATAAATAGCCTTCGAATATGTTAGTAGATCAGGATTTTCCTCCAAAATCCCGAGAGACTCAACTCCGTGGCAAGGTTCGACACTTCCAAATGATGGACTTTTACTGTTTCAAAATATAGAAAGACAAAAGAAAGACAACTTAAAAAAAAGTAATCACTGTATATTTTTTAAACTTTATTGGGCCCACTTCTTAGTAACCTTAAGTCTCCCTTACGGTTTGCACTTGAACACTACTTTACGTAATGTTATGTAATTTTATAATAGAAGATACCTTTGATAGAGTGTATCCGAAGAAAATACCTACTCGTACGTATTATTAACGAAGGAGTGAAACAAAGAACGTAATTCTTATTTCAAACACCTGCCTTAGGAGTCTTAAAAAGCTCGAGTTCAAGAAATACAAAGATAAACTAGTTAGGTAATAATTATTTATTCCGTAGTAGCTTGCATTTGTTTTTAAAACTCCAGTCATCCATCCGTTATCACGAACACGTACGAGTTATAGCCATAGGGTTGTTAAGAAACGGAGTGGATACCGACTCTATATTTAAAACGTGTTTTTGTTTCCCCGGTTAGTTGCTGGAGCACTAATTCTGTAGTTTACGACGTTGCCTGCCAGATCAGGTCCAGATGCCGATCCCACGACGAGATCAGTTGAGTATACATTGGACGGGGAAGTCGCGCGATTTATGTATCTCTAATGGGGGCGATACTTTCATGAAGAACTCGCTTGCATATCGAGCAACTGCAATTTATATACGCCTACCCTTCAAAACAATACGAAAGCCGTAAGATTCTAATCGTAATACTACTTGTCATTACAATTAAATTTTAGAACGTTATGAAACTCAAGCACATAATTTAGTACTACACGAAATAGACACGAGACGACTATAATGCATAAGCTACATATCTTTTCTAAATCTCAACTTTTTATGTACCATTAAACCAGTTTTATTAGTTATTAACACGTGTTAAGCGGTTATAGACTGGCAACATTTGTAGAAAACTTTAGATTTTAACGTTAGTGATACCCACGAATTATTGTCATAAATGAAGAATAATCGTAAAGGTAGTGTAGTGTAATAGTGCCGCCTACTAAACCCATTTTAGATTAGAGATTAATGCACAAGAAATATGTAAAGCCATTTGAGTAAATAAAGTTACTAAAACATAACGGACGGGAACATAGGACAGACATATCAATTATTTATAATTTTTCAGAGTTTATATTAAGATGAACGCTGACGCTGCATGTTTTTTATTAGGCGTTTTAGTTTTGTATAGAATGCGTAATATGCGATGATTTTTACCGATACATATTGTATTGTTTTAATACAATTTTTTTTACATGGCTTTACTAACACACATTACAAACTAAATACAAGACTTTAGCAACTACAACGAAAGCATTCAGTTAATGTGGCCAATCCATTGCATGACCACAGGCAGCACAACACGCACAGCACGCTGGCGGCATTGCCCGTTGGATTGCAATGCTTATTAATTGAATGTTTTTTTTATATATTTGACGGATTTAAGAGTTAGTAACTTATGGAATCATGTGCATTCGTGTTCAATTTACAAGATACCTAAATATAATATTAATTTAAATTGGAATACCACGACCATGTAGAATAGTTTCGAAACTTAACGTCAAGCAAGACATACTCGTGAAACTGTTTGAATTTGGATAACCTACCCCAGCCGTGAGTTTCCCCTCAAATTAATAATATGTCACAGTGTATAATATTTTATTGCTTATATTATTTTATTTTTTTTATGCCTGATAGGTTAGCTTTTGACCACTATCTCAACTGATGGTAAGTGATTTAGGTATATACCATGCCCGTAATAAATATTTTCTACGATCTCAAAAAACAGTAGTAATGTCAGTGCTGATATAGAACTGGTTTTGAATATGCAAGGTAGCGTTGCGCTAAAATATAACAGTTGTAGTTCTTAGGTATGTTTCGTAGATAATTTTATAATTTTTATACATAAATGTCAAAGCCAATCATTTTTTTGTTATTATAATTCAAAATTTCGTGTTTTTGTCATTGATAGTTTAATTTTTAAAAATTTTCACTGTTTCCTCACATCAATACACGCGGGCCGTGATCCCCAAACGTTTTCCGCCTGTTTGAGCGCGATCGGAGCAACGGTTATAAAAATATAAGCAAATTATTAGATATATCAAATTCAAAATTCACCTTAGGTGTACCACTCAAAAAACAAAGAAACAAAGAAGAAAATAACAAAGTTAATTTCACTTCCGACCATAGCGTGTAGCATATCAAAAGTTGCGTCTCCGGTAGCGCACTACGATAAGACAACAAAAACACTCACGCTCCAAACAAAATGTTTACATCCGACAGCAAAAACAATTTTTGCTTCATTTCTATAGTAGATTTTAGCGCTTTTGGTTTCGTAGACAAAATTATAGTTTTAACACGTAAGTGTCAAGGCTGTTTACCCCAATAGTAGTTGTACATAACGTTATGTCACGTCATTAGTAAACCTATTTATTTATTTCTTACTATACATTCATAACTGACTTATGGTCTAATCCTTGATTAGCATGTCACCTGTTCATAGATTGTACTCCCTGTGTAGACAATAATAAAGGCAGAGTAAACCTAAAATAAAAATACGGCTATCTAAACAAAAATGCGGCAATCAATGTTAGTTGCTTGGCGACATGTATTTTCGACGACACTCAAGAAGAATGGTCGTTATTTACGTAAGCAAGTAAAATGCCCTCTGATTATGCGATGAGGTTGATATACCAGTAACGTCAAAATAATATACTGATTTTTAATCTTAACAAACCAGTATTAGAAACAGAACGCTTATAACTTCGGTTCGATTGGTTGATGGCAACAGTTTTTTCCCCTATAACATGCGACTGAAAGATATCTTGTGTTCAGTAAGCTGTACTTACCATTCTGATGATTAACATCAGAAAAGTAGATAGGCACGTTAACTCTGTTGATAGTCGTTAATTTCCCCATATTTAGACTACCCAATTACTACTTAAATAGAATAAAAATAAGAATTGGAATAAGCATTCCAATTCAAAGGGGCAATGCTGCCAGCATGCTGGGCACGCTGCGAACTGGTAGTGGACTAGAGCATTTGGACTGCATGTGAGTCTGTAATGACTTATAGGTTGTCGAAATGCTTTTATTGTAGTAGCTGTAGTGTTGTATAAAGTTCGTAGTATTTTGTTAAAAGACGGTATCGCAGAAAATAAAATAAAAAAATAGGAGCGATTCGCTGGTTTTGGTTACTACATGAACTCCTCCTCAGAAGATCATTATTTCGATTCCAAAAAAACTATAAATGTTATAGACCTATATTTTGGCAAAAAATACGTGCTGAAGAATCTTTGATTGATTGAAGTACAACAAATATTGAAGTGCGGCTGTTATAAAATTATTTTTTGGATTTTCTCAACTACATATGATGGATTTTCACATCTAACTGTCGCTGTAATGTGATAAATTATATCCTTAACAAGTCTATGTTCAAGATTATAAAATTGCACACACGCATCTATATATGAGAATAATTTTCTCTAATTTTCGCACATCATAGGAAAAATAAGGTTGTAGCTAACACATACTGCGTTCATCTCAATGAACTATATTTAATACGTGTTTTGTTTTAGTTTCCTTTAGAAGATCCTAATTAATCCGAATTGCCGTCTTAAACAAATACTGCAATAAATCTGTTAGTAGGTGTCAATAATTTATTTAACGGTTATAACTATAACATTTATATGTTAAATGATAACAGACAGTTGTTAATACAGTTTTCCTACATTTGAAAGCTTCGACGACTACCAAAAAAATAATTAGGCGTTATACTATAAAATTAACATTAATAACCTGCGTAAATCAATTATTCAATCCAAACACTCGTCGACTTTTAAATCGTAATAAAATGTACAAACGGCAGTGAATTTATTTATTGCCTTAAAGTAGTAAAACTATATTACACGCCATAATGACATGTGTTATTGGAATTTATTTCACTCATTCTACCATCAATGACCACTCATTCAAATTTTATGTTTATTGTTTAATGAAAACAAATTAGCTAATAAACAATTTGTTTCATTCATAGACCTATTTGGTTACGCTTTATAATACGATAGCCGCAGTAAACAGCAGTTTTCTATAAAATAATTAAATAGATTCAATTGTGAAATACGATTTTTGTAATGAAACTGTAAGACTCTGCTAGTGTGGATTTAGAGAAACCTGATCTTTTTTTTAAAATGTAATGTGTCATATGATAGGTATCTATATTTTTTTTCGTTTTGTATATTACATCTTCGTAAAGCTCAACGTGGGGTGCAGGGTTAGAATCTCTCTCTCAAGATATCTTCCCGTGGCTGTCATGTCATAAGAGGCGACTAACGGAAAAATAGCGGAGCATAGGAAGCAGCGCCTTCTGAAGAACTGACCACTTTTACTGAGAACCTCAAGACGCCTGCCAAGCGTGAGGATTATGGAAGCCCCCAATGGGGAATACCTTGTTTAACGGTGGACGTTCCGGTTTATGTAATGATAAAATATAACCTTGTTTCGTCACTCCTACTCTAAATATTTCTTACATAAAGGCACGCCTGTAATAACATGAACTATGAAGCGGGATCACTGACTTGTTTGTTACTTAAAAATCCAACGTTTCCAAAGGGAACGTTGTATGAAATATCAAGAAAAGTGTTAACCGTTACAAGATACAACCTGATATAATGCAATATTCCCACGGTTTTAAAACTGCAAACGAGTAAGAAACAGAGCATTTAACACATTATATACTGCCCATCACATATTTACAAACCGGGCGAGGTCCGCAACAAAACTGCGGGCTACATTGTTGTCCGAGGCACATGCGCCAGACCGTATAAATTTGCGCTTGATTTATTTATTACTCACACAAAAATGTCAACAAAGAAACCTTTTTAAAAGTGAAACGAAAAGATTCACAAGAAAGGGTGGTCGATCATTGTTGGCGCACCCTGTTATGCAAATCACTACGCTGAAACCGAAAGTGTAACCTAACAAAAGCTCAGCATTGCGTAACCTTTACATAAATTATCGATACGCATTAGGCAAATTAGGATTGCCTTTGAACGACGTTTTCAAAAACCGGACAAAACCAGTTCGAAACTGGAAAAAATATTGAAATAATTATCCGCATTGTCTCCATCGAGCGGTCTTTATAACGTAAGAATACCATGACAGGGTACAATTTGCATAATACTGCAATCACTCTCCTCAGTAAAATATTTTGTGTTTTGTGGTAAAAGTAACTTTCGTTTTCGGTACCATTCGCTTTTACGTCCTTACAGTGAATTCGACGTCCGTAAGAAACGGGTCAGTGCGTGATTTTCATCAATTTCACCAAAGTTATTTTTGTGCGTTAGCGAGCGTAAAAAGGTTTCATAAAGAGCGACTGTGTCGTACATATCTCGATAAGTACGTAACCAGTTGTTGTGATTTATATTCAGGTGTATGCGTGATACCGGATAGTTAAGTTTTTACTGTCACGATATAGGTTTGGTGGAGTGTAGTCGGATTTATCGACAGAGGCGAAGCGACGACAGGCGGCGACGCGGTATCAGTGTATGTATCCTACCCACAACCTATCTCATACATGTAAGTGTCACGTTTAGTGCCCTATTTATGGCTTTTTGGTTGCGTAGAGGTATCAAAACTATACCATTCGAATGTATTGAGGGCTTTCAACACTCGTGAGAATGTTTCAAAGTTAAAGTTGTTTTATCTACATTAAATAGGGTAGACGATAAGGACTAGTTTTTTTTTATTCTTATAAGTTTTTAATTTATATCGCTAGAATGGAAAGTGAAATGTCAGCGATTTAAGCCTAAGCCGCGACTTTATTTCGTTACTAAGTATAAATAATAGCATCTTTTATAAGTTTAATTAATTCGTGCATAATCATATGAATTGGGTTCGAATGAAATACAAAAATAAGTTTATCTCTTAGGTCAACTTAAACTTGTTATTTAAATAACGTACATATATGAATAGCTAATGCAATGTTATGAATTCATAACCATAAATATTTCAGTTAAGAAGGTTAAACTTATTTTTTAATAAGAAGGAGCTCAGTCAGATATCTAATAACTTGTATTAGGTGGATTTTTAGACACCTACCTACAAAGATGTGATTGTTTTTTTTTGTAGGTGACTTAAAGATTTTTTGTATTGTGGGTGAGTAGGCAAAGGGACTAAATTTAGAAACTATTCAGATCCTGTGATGTAATGTTAATCAATTTTATTTTGAAGCAATCATTTACTTATTTATAACTATTCCCAGGGGGCCAAGTCTGCTAATTACATGTTCATATTCAGCATAGATTCATTCAAGATTCATACAAGACAGAATCGGTAGTCTGCTGATCTCTACGAATATATGAATCTATGATGAATCTAGGCTGGTTTGACGATATTTACAACAAAAAAATAAAAAGAGAAGAGTACGGTAATTCAGAAAACAATTTCGTTATTATTTAATTATTTCGTTTCGTTTTCATATGAAACCGAGATTGAATCAATATTGTCTCAATATGAACGATAAGAAGTTAGAAGACTACCAAAACTGACAAAATTTACCAGGCCGAGTCCATTATAGATTCATAATGATTAACATCTTTGGAGACGAATTTACTTAGCATTCCATGGATTCACCGTGCGGGTGCCGGGTCCATAGCGTTGCAGAGGAAGAGGCTCCAGTCAAGGTGCCTGGGACTTGCAACCCAGTGAGTAAGGTTAAGGGGCCCCTTTATGATGCATCAATGCTCCCTTTCACCGCTCGAGCCTCCTCCCCTGCCTAACCAAATTTGGTAAGATCCTACTAATGCCGCCTTGGATACACGTTCTAGGATGGAAGTTACGGTTGTTCTTGACAGGCCAAGGTCTTTTA
The DNA here is from genome assembly GCA_963890685.1 of Plagodis pulveraria. NCBI lineage: Eukaryota > Metazoa > Arthropoda > Insecta > Lepidoptera > Geometridae > Plagodis > Plagodis pulveraria. The sequence continues at coordinate 13,928,629 of OY982956.1, forward strand.
GTAGGTTGTATAGGGATTTTGCTGGTATACCCTTTGCTCCGACTTCTACAGCATATAAATTAACCACATAACCGTTTTTGATTAATTCAATTAGATTCAAGAAAGATTTCTGTATGATAATATATTATAATAAAAAAACCACACTGCCTCTGGAAACTTGCATATACTCTATTAAGACTGCGGTTTTTCTACACAGCAGCGTATAGTGGCAAACCACACTCCGAGGGGACATTCATCAGAAGCTGTCATAAAATAGAATTACTGGATCACAGGCCTGTCTCTGATCACTACGAATCAACATAAATCAATCCCACAGAGACCCGCACCCATCTAATTGCACTAGATATTATTATATCTACAGCGTTGGATCTACAGGATGAATACTTATGTTGAGTAATAACTTTTGTTACTTGTCTCACTTAAAATTGGTTGGTTATGCTTTTTTTATGTTATTTTGACGGAACAAGCTCGAAGCCCACCTGATGTTACGCTGACTAACCTCTGCCTATAACAGATGCATTTCGTCACAAGTCACGAATTGCCCTACGCCCGTCACCTTGACACATAATTGTTAAGTCTCATGTGCCTGTAATTTCACTGGCTCTCAAGGACTGCTGCCGGAACACACCGTTAGGTGCTTGGCGACAGATTTGAGGGTGGTCGCTAGCCAGGCGGACATTCGCAAATTGCCCTTCCACCATGCGGTGAAGCTCAAGCCCGCGGCGGGATTCGAACCATGGACCTGCTGCGCGGCAGTCCATAGCCAATGCCACTGAGCCATGGTTAAAAATGATGTGGTCCAAATAATGGAATGGAAATGAAGAAATGAAATGAAAAATTTCTACTTGAGCATGGTAAAGCATGCAAAATGCAATCTGTTTGTCCAGTAAGTTTGATCCAGTTTTTGACATCGTAATTTTGAGCATTATTTAGTAGGCCTAAGACAGTTGATTGGCCTGCTTTTGTCTAGGTTAAATATTCGCCGAAATCAATTTCTCACATAAAATCAAGGATAAAATTCATATTTTATAGGTGATTTAATTTCGACTATCTTCTACTATATATCAGCATATCTCGATGAAACTCCATTATTATTATCAGTGATGTAAAAAGTACAATCGTGTAACTATGCGTGAAATAAATCATTATTTAATTAAATCATCTGCGAGAGACACAATAAACTAATGAAAAATAAATTAGCTACACGCGACATTCTTATTTTATAATTGAATTATTACTGCATTTATACATAGCTTGTTGTTTTCATAATAATTGTCTAATCGTTCAAAACAGTTAAAATAAAATAGTAACTCTGTTTACATTTACCAACTTTAATGCCTCGCTAATATTTAACCTTACACCCTGTATATCTATATCGCGTAACGTATATAACATAGAGAAAGCCGTAAATCAAAAATTTCGTTTGTGCGGGTAGACGCGTTTTTTATAGGTCGGTTCTTTGCGTCGTAAATCGCGAGTGAAACTTTCCGGATTAATGACTCGGTTTTAATTTATAAGATGGAATTCTCGAGGTCTCAGTAGAGGTTTTGTGGAAATTGTTTTCAAGGTGCAAGGAAAGTAATGAGCTACACAAATATAAAAAAATAATAAATAATAAAACAATAATAAATCTCTTATCTAGGTCTTAATAAGTGACACTCAAAAGTTTACTAACAAATAATTAACTGTAGCTTGATAACTTAAAGGATACCGAGGTCCTTTTCAGTTACTTGTAAAAGATAAATCAAAATACTTTTCTGTCACAGACTTTCCTTGTGCTCACAGATGTTCAATGCTTTCAAAAACATTAATTAATGCGAACAATTCTCAAGAATATTTCTTACTGTCATGGAAATAATAAAGAAGATAACGTGGTAACCACGAAACAATTTCATCATAGCATTGGCTTGTTTTGAAATGTTCAACAATTTCTAGCCATGTTTCTACAGTAATGCATTTTCAAAGCGCAGCTCGATAAAGACAGAGATTTAATTTAACGGTTGATTACATTTCGTTAATGGACATTATTGTGTTGTAACACGTATTTCTATTGCTATCAAACCAATTACTCTGTTTAATTACTGTAACCATTCCGATATTGCACACGTGAGCAGTGGGCATAATGCGAACACTTGTACTTACCTACCTAGGTTCGAGTTTTACGATAACTGTAGGTTTTTACAAAATGAATCATAATTTAGTAAGAACTGATTCATTTCTCAAAACTTCATGAATCATAGAGGTCTAATATGGTGTTCATAATACGTAGAAGTTAAAATAAGACATTTATTTCAGGCATACACCCGTATACAAAACAAAATAATATTATAAGTATTTAATAACGATTAATTCAAGCTAGGTAGTAGTAAATAGCCTAAAATAGAGGTAGAAGTTTCCTATAATTTTGGTATGCCAGTTCGTAAAATTGCGTATATACTTTCAAAATCATCGATCGATTTGCCTGCTTTTATCTAAGTTACTACTAATAAGTAATTTAACTCGATATGATGATACGACATCTTTACGTTTGGATTAGAAAATAATAATAACATTAATAAACCCTTTGCGATATTTTAAGTATAGATAAGTAACAATTGAGTAATAATATACCGTGACAAACCCAGTAGGATTTTTAGGGTGTTTCCTTATGCTTAAATTTTTCAAATTGTTATAAAATAAATAAATATTTTGTTATAAAATAATTGTCACCTAGTCGTATCTCTACCACCCTCAAGTATAAAAATCTGACGCCAAGCACCTAACGGTGTGTTCTGGCAGCTGTCCTTGAGAGCCAGTAATTCTAGGTTAACCTCAACAACATCTTCGATCACATCATCACTTACCATCAGGTGAGTTAATGGTCAAAGGCTAACCAATCAGGCGTAAAAAAAACCATTTTGATGCTATTGTGTATCATGTAAACTCTCATGTAAAAAAAACCTGTCAGTGACTTAAAATATATCAAAATATTAAGACCATCTACACTAGCAATGTATCGGTTAAGAAGTAAGTAGTACTTCTAATATAGGCATATTGATACGAGTAGTGTAAGGAATATTTATAAACCTAGTGAATCGTGAAAGTCTATCTATTTCTCACTAACAACCCGGAGAGTTAATCCAGTTTAATTGACTCAAGCCGAGAAAGCAATAAATGCTTATTGACTGTTCCAATAAAACCGCAATTGGTACCACAGCGACTTATCTAGAGACACTTGTAGATGTGTACTGGTATCTGTAAATCTGTACACATTTCGAGAAAAATATTTAAAAAAAAATATTTTTGAAGCAGTGATGGCTCAGTGGCATTGCCTATGGACTGCCGCGCAGTAGGTCCATGGTTCGAGTTTCGCTGCGGGCTTGAGCGTCACCGCATGGTGGAATGGCATTTTGCGAATGCCCGCCTGGCTAGCGACCACTCTCAAGTAGACAATCTGATGCCAAGCACCTAACGGTGTGTTCTGACAGCAGTCCTTGAGAGCCAGTAATTCTAGGTTAAGCCTGTTAACACCTTCGACCACATCTTCACTTACCATCAGGTGATATTGTGGTCAAAGGCTTACCTATCAGCAATATATAAAAAAAAAAAGATTTTTTTCCGGTGAGATAGTAACCACTGTTTTATAATTAGGTATTTATTAGATACTAATTTCCGATTATTATGCCACAAAAAATATAACAAATACGCTGAAATAAGCTATTAGTAGAAGTAAAAGGAATGTTATTTGTAGTGACTCTTAAGTTTCGCTTATTTTTTCCTAGTTTTTGTAAACGTATAAAAAAACTTCACCAGCCATCACAAACCGTAAATTATCAAGGATTTCTTTAGTATTATTAGAAAAGTGCTACGTTTTTACTAGAAAATAATTCAGGGGTGGCATCTTATAGTAGGTGCGGTATAAGAAAGACCGTAAATAAACCTGGCGTTTTGAGGACCTTGCCTAGCGTTTTACGTGCATTGGCAAATACTTAGGTACAATGCGACGGTGAGTCATTATGGAATTGAAGTGTAATAAAGACTGGTTAGTTTTCAATGAAAAATAAGCCTTAATTCTTAATAGTGATGGTTGAGTGTGGTTTGGAGGCAGCCTGCAATGAGGTCTTAGCTGCAATGCCGACTCACGACTCGAAAACAGATTTATGATCGGCTGCGATAACGGTGCACGATAAAAATTTTGCCATACCAAGGAGTACAGCTCGCAAAAAACAGTTCGTTTCTGATGTATTTGAATTTTAAAGCTATATATACATTGAATTTAGTCAAAGACTATCTAGTCTTTGACTAAATTCAATGTATAAACAATCAGTGATAAAAAGTAATCTAACACTTTTTCTTCTTTATCATACTTTTCAAAACCTTTTCACCGAAAGGAAAATAGGATCAAAAATAAATCGTAAATGGGGTTTCTAATGATAAACATTGAGCGTTAATACGAATTTAGTTGCCTTAATGAATGTTATCTACTATAAGATCGTGTCATGTTTCATTTATCATATGGTATGATGTGATGATGCATGATAAAAATCATATAACTCTGTCAAACTCCCTGCTCAAGAATATCAGGGCCGTTCTATATTATCCTGATGTCGTAAAACGAAACTCAGGGAAAAAATACGATGATTGCACCATTATAATCATGATAACAACATTGTTTTCTCTTTTATATTCCCCGACATTTTCACGTGTGTTATAAAGAACACAAATGAAAGCATCGATAGGTACCTAAATAAGTAAGACTAAATCATAATACAAATATTACTTAAAGCCACCAACAAGAAAAATAAAACATTGTATATTCCAATTTAAAAAAAAATATACTGAAAAGCACAATTTTATGAGCAGGATTCGAACCTGCTACCATCCGACCCTTAGGCCAAGATATGTTCTGCTAATTTGAACTACCATGGAGAAAGTGAGTCCTAGTTCGGGCTTATCCTTTCGCTCTAATTATTAATACTTCCAACGCGGTTCACGGATTCATACATGTATATATATACTACTTTGCCAGCTTACACATTTGACTTCTATTAATATTTTAAATGTAATTATAAAAATATTTATATGAATTTATAGCAGCCAACTGCCGAAAAAAAATCCAATAAAAATATCCTTACTCAATACTAATTACTTGGTGGACATAATCCGCACAACCTTCTAAAAAAACAGGGTGGTAAATTGAGTGTCTGAGTCAGTATAACTGACTTCCAATTCACCCCAAAAGGCTTTTGCTGTAATTTCTTACCCAAACACAAAATATTTTCTCTTGTACCTAAAGAACAGTTTTATTTTTAGGCTTTGTTCCTATAACTTATCATGGAAGCGTGGAACACGAGGCTAAGGGATCGGGGTCACGAATTTAAGTCGTGGACATAAAGCAAATAAAAATTACAAATGTTCGATAGAGACTATCACGATTTTTTTATGTCTCAGTTGTTAGGCCAATAACAATAGGTCTTATTCGTCGACGTACTAAAGTCGTAAGAAATTATTGGAGGTAATTTCAAATACAAATTCTGCAATTAGAAACTATAAATAGTTACCATACGATTACAGTAGAAATATACATGTAAACGTTGTATTTTACCGAGATATAGATATAAATGAGAATCACATTTCTGGTAGTATTCGTAGTCGACAGTTGATGAGTCCCTCATGATTCTTAGTTCTTCTTTGGCTGCATAGACAATATTGTAAAAGAATGACTTAACAGATTGGGAACATAGGTACTTCATGGTGAAGATGTCTTTGAAAAAATTTCAGACTGAGGGCGTAGAACGGTGAGCGTGTGTCGTTTCGCATGCGAGTGAATGAAACAGAACTATACGCAATAAATATTGCACAGAGTACATAGCGTGAATGAATTTCGATAAATAAATAAATTTACATAAAAATAAGCATTTTAGAAACGGAAAAAACTGTTTCCTGGTACATAATAATTTGAAATAAAATTTGATTTTATACGATTTACTATTTTAACACAAAACTTGACTAAAAGAAATTTAAGAATTATTTTCACGATTTTTTATGTCCAGAAAAATATATGAATTAATGTTTTCGTATGAGGAATAGTATGCCTATGGGTAGCTAAAACATGCAACATCTCTAATGAATATCAAATCTTTCTTAAAATCCATTATTTGAGTTCGTCTGAGGAACTACTGCCACCATACCTATGTCTGACGCCATGCAGTAATGTTTACATTACAGTTTGAAAGGCATGATGGTCTTATTGCAGACACATGAGTCTTAACAGCTTAATGTCTCAGGGGGATGGGCGCAGTGCAGTTTGTCACTTGATACGAAATGCATCTGATAGTCAGAGTTTACCGCCTAACACCAAGTGGCTCTTCATATAGGTACTATACCTACCTTATCCAAAAAAATCTCAAGTATATTTTTTTAACTTAACCTACTTAAATTTAAATTCAATCAACTTATTAAAATAATTAAAGTTTATATATTTAAATTCCTAAGTAGATCGGATAAGACCGATAGTAGATCATTTAACTTGGTATAAAAGTAGAGTTAAAATCTAATTTATTCGTAGGTTAAAATGCCATTCTTTTTTAATAGACAGTGATGTAACCAACTCTTAAAATTGCAATGAAGTGTTCAGAAGCTGTACAGGAAATTTATATGCTTTAGATTTTTGGAAAAGTACTTTGTAAATCTTGACCTGCAATCATCAACCGTAGCTTAATTCAAAATCTATTATTTTAATTTATTTTAGAAGGAAGAAAAGCTCTCTAAATCTCCAAAGAAGCATTACCCTGTGGATTTCATTCTAAAGCTCTGGTATTCCAACGTTGTTTGTTCATTGCTATAAATAAACGTTTAGATGAAAGAACACCAGCCACCAACGAGGTCAGCCGGCTGAGGGTGAACGCAATATTGTTTTGATATTAGTCATTTTGACGTATAAAGAATGAGACATATAAACATTTAGGTGTTTAATTTAATATATTTTCAAAATCATTAAATGTCAAAGTTTCTAAATTCATTAAAAAATAAGTGAAAAATAATAAAATAATGTCATTTTTCCATTGCAACTTTTTTGGCCCCTCAACCCGCACTAACCTCGCACCGCTAATATTTAGATAATCGTTGTATTTATTTATCCCATATTTTCCACTGTGGTTGGACCACCTTGCTCTAAACTGTGTATCGTAGGAATATTGTAAAAGTTGTGGTGTTTGAATGCAAAGTATTAGTAAAATTGTACATTTTGCATGGCAGTAGGGCAATTTGCGAAAGCCACCTACCGTAGGTAGCTTTTAATAAAATTATATAAAAATCTGTCGCGAAGTAGGTCTTTATAATCAATATCTCAGGCTCATTTCAATGAAGTTATAATTTCACATAAATAGTGATATTATAAATTATAGTACATCAGAAAACTGTCCATTAGATCCGACGTAAAAATATAGTTTCCGTGTTATTGGTCCATAAAATATTTTACTTATTTGATTACAAATATCAACAATTTAGTCTCAGTCATGTACCTACTACTCAAAGTTTGTGTCCTAATATGGTCTAGGTACTACCTCATGTATATAACTAAAATTTCACAAGAGTATATAAATATTTGGAAACATTAAAAAAAGAAAGTTGGAAATATTACTCAGCAGTCAAAATCCGTCTTGGTTGGCTCTACCGCCTTGTCCAAAACAAAAAAATGCAAACACTGTTGTTTTTGGCCACTGTATCAAGCGAAATTGCTGAACAAACGAGATATTTTATGTTTTTACACTTTAAAATACGCTCTACAGACTCACAGTCCTTACTCTTTTTGGTATAGTATAAGTTTTAACATTCAAATTACTTTTTTTCATACATTATCACACTCCTTGCATCATTTACTTATTAACAACTAGGATGTTAATTGTTATCAACTTATGTTCTATCTTAAAAACTAAGTGAGTCCATTTTGAGTTATTTTAAATTCTGTCTCGCAGTGACCAGCGCAGTGCAATGTTAAGCAGAACAAAGACGAAGAGGGGACACTCCAACTGTAATGGACAGTCAGGACGCTAAGCATCAGGCTCAGGCCTATCCACTTTAACATAAAGAAATAGTTCACAAGCACTTGCCACTAATAATACATTATTAACACTCTAAAAACACACTTTAGAAAATAACACAATAAAACCTTTTCGATTTTCCTTTTAAAAAAACAGTAACTGACTTGCCTGGTAAAATCATACTTCAATACTAGCAATCCTTAAACGTATATGCGGGTATCGATTTCCAAAAGTGGGTCATAGCTATGACTACCAAGCTATATACATACATACATTATACATACTGTCACTAGATCATATGTTCAACAGAGCACAAATAAGTACCTACGCAGTTTACTAAAGGTAAACATGTCTTTTGTTCGTACAATGAAGTCCATTACCTCCAATCATATATGTGTTAATAACTGCTTTGTATATGTTATTGAGTTGGTAAAGTATTAAGATGCAGGAAATGGTCTGTGAGTATTTCTACACTCTGAATCTTACATCAAACTACCGCTTTGTGCAGCTTAGCTACCAAGTAGATAAATAAATACTTAAACGAACTAAATTTAGTATTCGTATAAAGAACATAGGCAGTAAGCGACTCATTTTTTTTAGTATCCTCACTGTAGCCTCCTCACCCAAATTAAATACTCTCAGAGCTATGGTCTCAACTGCTATATTGAACTCTTTTGTCCATAGCGTAAAAAAACTAATTAAGTTTAATGTATGTGCTGAAAATAATATTGAAAATATCAATCGTTCGTAAATCATATGGGCTTATAGTCAATTAAATAGATAAGTGTTCACTGGATACCAAAAACATCTGCATATGACGGTAGCTACTAAAAAAAATACTCAGAAATACTGTTGTTTTGTTTATGGTATTAAGATAGATAGATAGATATTTTCAAAATATCCCTACCACCTAAGTACTTAGGTACAGTTTTTTGCAGTGCATGATATGAATACTATAGGTACTATAATTTATAATGGTACACTTAAGTATTTAGTAATATAATATGCATAAGAAATCATTTCACGTTAAATTATTTCGTAATGGATGATATTAGTTAAATAAATAAGGTAAATGTCAATCTACAGAGGGCTATGAGATACAAATCTTCCGCGATTCTAAACTGACAATTAATTCTGATATGATTGACAAAACATAATTTTTAAAATAAAAAAATAAGATTCGACTTGCACTTTTAATTTGAGAATTATAGTTAGTAAGCGGTTTAATACAATAGAGTAGAAAGAAATAAGACATCAACATATCTAAGCGGTCACCATAAAAATAAATCTGCAAGGTGATAAATAATTTAAAAGGCTGTAAAAATTACTCACTAGCAATCCATAAATCTCCTAATTCTTCTGGCACAATAAATAAGTCATAATTTTATATGAAGTTATAAACATAACATTAGGCACTTAAATCAATGCCCGAGACCGATAAGGAGACGTCCGGTGCGCGTGTCCGACTGATTTCCCATGGAAAATGTGTATTACGCTTATCGTTTTTGTATTACAATAATTCGAAAATTGAAATGTGAATCGGATCGGCGGCCATGTTGGCGACGCGTGCGTATGCGCCTACACGCCGAGGCCGCTGCGAAATTACAGGCGGTGGCGAGCGCGCGGCCGCTGGCGTGTATAAAAATAAAATAAACTTAAAACAACGTCATATTGTGCACGTGTGTGCGAGGGCCGGTATTTATTTATAGGCTAGTAGCTATGTAAATATAACGAACAGAGTCCGGTTCAGTGTTTCTTGCGGTTTGCGAAACGTCTTAATTCGTAGATGGGCTCAACCTAGCTCGAACAGTTGAACGTCACTTGATGGTTCATTGTATAAGGCTCATATACTGCTAAGAAAATAACCGAGAACTTTAGAAATATTATACACAATAATATTGTCATGGTTGTTATATGAGACGGAATTTACTTTGTTTTACACTCTTGATTCAGATATTTAAATAATTTTCCCAGTTAGTCTGTTCCAATTAATAAGGACAGGCTTGTTGGGCATAAGCTTTTATATAATTGAGGAATAACCTGTATTTATGCGTCATAAAAGACAAAATATGAACCTAATGCGAGCAAATTGAAACTAATAGCTTAGTCGTTTAATTTATTCTTTAAAAAGAGGAAAGACGGCAAAATAAATAATAGGTTATGTACAGGATGTTATTTAAATTGCATCCAAACATTAGGTTCGAAACTATAATCACCTGACTAACATTACTAAAGTTAATGCTCCACTAACATTTAATTGTAACGATGTACTCGTGTCATCGTAGCTACCTATAATCTACTTTTCTATCTCTTAAAGTGCCGTTTTCACTAACATTCTCATGAAAATAATTGTTATATAAGTATTTACTTTAAAAGCTGGTCTATATAGTTTTTATTGTTTATAAAGATTAGTTGTAAATCTTACCGCCTTGTGATTTTCATACATTGCTATGATTGCAGTGTTAGTCCAGCGAAATCAATTATTTTATTCTGCGCCAAGACGACCACTAATGTTAAATGAAATATGTGATTCATTACATATTTTCTATGACAGAGAAGTTAATATATACACTTTAAAAACGTAAGTATACAGAACGAGGGCACATAAAACTGAGCAAATCGTGCGTGGAAAATTATGTTTGAAATCTCTGTATACATAAAAACTGCGATGACCCTAACTTAATTGATATACTCGAGTACCTAACCATAGTGGTCTTAAGGTCCCACATTTCCTTGACTTAAATATATTTTGAGTAGGTATACAAATAAATACTGCTTGTATAATTCTTATTAGGTCAATATTTGCCCCTTATCTTACCTGTTAGTAAGTGGTAATGGGCTTAAGATGGAAAATAGGCTAATAATAAAATCCAAACTAGCTCGCATAGCTGCAGCGGAACACCATTTGGTGACATATTTTATACTTGAAAATGATGTAGAGGCAGAAATTCACAAAATTCCCATCCACTATGCAAAGCCCTTAGACATAATAGGTCAACTATCCCAAAATTAATCTTAATGTCATTGAAAATCCCATATAAGCCTGATTGAATACCTAAGATGATGTATTTTACACTTTACATCTTATTATTAGGTGCAACTGGTATTTATGTACTGGAATCTAAGAAAGTGAATTTCAAACATTACTAATGATGAAGTTTGGTACTACTATGAAGTTTGGCAATGCTGTGAAGTTCTTATAATAATACAATAATGAGGGTTTTTCGACTGATCCAAAGAATGAAAGAAAACTGGATAATAAGAGTTTGAACTCTATAATGGCAGTACCTACTTACTAACAGTCTTTGGGGTTGTCACAATTGTAACAAAATTCATCGCTTTTTTATGCTTATAACACTTATAATTATTTTTTTAGTGTTTTAATCAAATAATTGTATATATTTTATCATTATATATAATAACAAAATTAATAAATAATAACAAAATAAGAGCATGAAAATAAAGAAATGAAGCCAGTAAGTGCATATTGAATAGACAGACTTTTCTTTGAATTGTCAAAGAACACGGCTCACCTTTCAATATGCATAGAAGATACCAAATAAGCTAAAATTCAATTACAGCTTAATACGTAATATCATGCTACCTGAACCAGTAACTGGACATACCTACGATAAATTTTATTAAGGTGACATTACTCGTTTTGATAATTATTCCAAGCTAGCTAATTAAGTCTGGAGTAATATGTATGCTAATTTGTTAATAAGATATTTATATATGTAGGCACGATTAGAACTGGGTATTCGATTAGAATAACTGAGTAGAATAGATAAGTTTATATACATATGGGCGGCATTAGCATATGGTACGTAATTTTCCTTATTCAGGCTTAATCTAGAATTACTAGCTTGCAAGGACAGCTGCCGGAACACACCGTTAGGTGCTTGGCGACAAATTTTCTTCTTGAGGATGGTCGCTACCCAGGCGGGCATTCGCAAAATGCCCTTCCACCATGCGGTGAAGCTGAAGCCGCGGCGGGATTCGAACCATGAGCCTGCAGCGCGGTTGTCCATAGCCAATGCCACTGAGCCATCACTGCTTATAAAAAAACCACTGCAGTAAAGTAAAGTAAAAACACAGGTGTTTAAAAATTGTATTATAAACCTTCAAACTCGCGCATTGATAGCTACTCTACGAGCAAGTGCGTTTATAAGTTATATATACATATGGATACCTACTAATATCATATAGTAAGTTATTTACCTCTTAAAGCGGCACAAGCTCGTAAATAAATGTTATATGATGATTGTGTTATTTATCAGCTACATAAAAATATGACCATGCGTATAATGATACATAACAGCGTTAGAATAAATAATATCTTGATATATAACATTCAAATCCTACTAGGTCATTATCATTCATTTGTGTATACGGATGATAAATAATAAATAAACTATTAAATTGACGCCTGCTTCAATATATCGCACATAAAGGCATGTTTTCATTAAAAAAAATAACGGATCTATGACTTGGGAACTAAAATCATTTCAAATAACTAATGAATACCTACAACTAAGGAGCTTACTGAATAAGTATGAAGTTATATTTTCAGTACTTTAATAAAGCAAATTTTCCTTTGAATCTTACCCCAGGATTTACTTTAATATACGTTTTATAAAGACGAAGCGAGGTTGGTTTAATCCAAGCAAGATATTGCAAGACGGTATTTCAAGAAAGCGCGGGCGGCAACGGTCGATGACCTCGTCTCCCCACGGCATTCTTTCAGGGTTGCCAGATGATGCGTGTTTCACTTTAAAATCAATGTTTATCCATTGTTATTTTATAATTACTCTGCTATTTTGATATCAATGACTAAATCGGTCGTTTGCTACGTATGTAGGTACTTACCTGCCTTTAAAAGTATTTTTTCAAACTTGTAAAAAAGATTGGACAGCATAAATGCTATTTCAAATTATAAGATCATTTTTGTAACTTAGATATAGCAAAATAAACAACTTACAGTGGAAATAGTATCCGCGAACTTTTTAATCTATATATATCGGTAATTAATAAGCAGCAATGTAGCAAATTCGTAGAGGTGCTACGAAATTCTTAATTATAAACTGATGGAACAAAATGTGTTTTGAAATGTTATTGCTTGAAAATTTGTTTAAAAAAAATAGAATATCATATATTATAATACTGACAGCCCTACAGAATATCCTTCGCGTCCGCTTTTTAATTTAACTTCAGCTGACATCGTCCTGTGTACACATACCCTTAAGAGTCCCGTTACGACCGCACCTACATACGATCTATATTTGGTATTTCTTCAGGCAGATACAAAGAAACTTTGTACCACGTTATATATAAAATGTAGTCGTTTATGGTTTTTAATACTTTAATAAAATATACTGTAATAACCAAATAAACATAACTAACTCCTCTCACCTCCAGAATAGCAAATGAATTTTGATGAAACTTGCCACACAGATTTTTGGGTCCTGACTCAACATGATCATAGCATTTTTATCTTTAATTCACCTAGTTGTTTCCGAAGGAGTGCGAAGCAATCTAATTCCACGCTTGCAAAGACGTACTTCCCCTGCTAAATATTTTGGATCGTTTCCTATTGAAATTACGAGTATGTGTCGTGAAATACTTTGTGCCATACTAAAGGCATCAAGTTGCCAAAATAAATAAAACGACATTAATGGATTAAATAGTGAAAAGAAATAACAAGTAGCCAAATTGTATTTAAATCAGTTTAAAATGTTACGATGAATAAGAAATCGTTTATGTTCGAGCCAGTCTCGCGCACCTGAAGACCTCGTACCATCACACAATTAATTAAATGTGATTTATTTTATTCATTCCGCCTTTTAGTATAAACGCGATTTGACTCGCATTAAAGTAAGTTTTATTTTAACTTATAGTTAATCATGTTAAAGAAAAAAATACTGTAATTGTGCCACTTTAGACTCTAGTTTACCTTTTTTTACAGTAGAACAAAAACGTATCACATGGACCTCTCTAATTTTGTTAGTAAGCAATAACACATGATCTGTGAAACTGTAAGTTGGTCACCTTTTACGACATAGCGAAGATTACATCCTTCCTCCTCCCTTAAAACAAAGAGAGAGGTATCTCAGTTGTAAAATATAGGTAAAGAAATCTTTGCTTAAGAAATTGGACGGACGCATGTACGAATTGTTGGACAACGTAAGAAAAAGGATCCCGTTTTTTTGTACGGAACTTGAAAAATAATTAAACATGTATCAGCGTGACCTTTTCACATTTTAATGTTATCTAGAGGTAGGTATATTGGAGATTAATTTTGACCATGAACTGTAATTCTATATTTATAATATCAAAGTCGTAAATATACATTCGATACTTACCTCAGTACTAAAATACTTATCTAGTTATCTTTACAATAATATTGGTTGGGATCGCTCGTAAAACCAGCCTACACGACGATTTCCGTAACTTTGATCATAATTCGATATGTGAATCAGTCAATTAGGTCAGGTTCGTTAATAAATTCGTCAATGATTGTATATCATATCGGGTTGTTTTATTGATGAAATGATGAATGATATGATAGTAAATATGAAGAAAATATGGCGTTAGTTGTTTGATGTATAGTTTTTAAACTATCTGCTCTAGATAAGGTACTTCTTCACTTTGGAAACTATCGCGAGTTTTATCCATGTTAATATATTAGGAACCGGCTAGGACCCGCGTTATATTTACCGGAAAGATTCCGATTCCAGTTACGCGCTGAGGCCCGTGCTCGTCGCTTCGCGCAATCGTGACTCCCATACGAAGGACTTCAAAACAGTCCGAAACTGGTTGGAATCTATCCAGTATATATAACGCAGGTCCTAGCCGGTTCGTAATAAGTTAATAAGGTACTTCTTTTACATATCTTATACTAACTTCAAAAATCTAGTACCTAGTACAGAGCCTAGATGTTTAACTGGTATATATTACTATGTATTTGAGAATCGCAAAGATTACTATTAAGTATGTTGGTAACCTATAGACGCTTTGGCAGAGCCATACTCAGTAGATACTTATACCAAAAAAATATTTGTATTGTATCCACACTTATCTTACGAATCAGTGATAGCTCAGTGGCATTGGCTTTGGACTGCCGCGCAGCAGGTCCATGGTTCGAATCCCGCCACGGGCTTGAGGTTCCCCGCATGGTGGAAGGGCTTTTTGTGAATTCCCGCCTGGCTAACGACCACACTTTAGTAGAAAATTTGTCACCAAGCACCTAACGGTGTGTTCCGGCAGCAGTCCTTGAGAGCCAGTGAAATTACAGGCACATGAGAATGAACAACTATGTCTCAAAGTGACAGACGCAGTGCAATTCGTGTCTTGTTATGAAATGTATCTGTTATAGTCAGAGGCGGAGGTGGGCTTCGAGCTTGTACCGTCAAAACACAATAACATAAAAAAGGTACCTAAAATTATGAAATTGACTAAGCTTTTTAAGTGAGATGATGTATTTATATATTAGGTATTAATTTTATCTCTTATAGATTAAGTTCTTCTTAATTTGTATTAAGAATATATACTATTTTATTTGAATTATCAGATTCAAGTTTAGTACATACCTAGGTAAGTAGCAGCCACATATCGAACTGATATAAGATTGAGATCACGCGATCAGTGAAAAAATTGTATGATTGTGAGACACCTTTTCACCGTAAGCGAAAAAAGAAAACAAATAAAACAGCTTCATACTAAAACAAGTTCCAAAAAATCCGCTATAACAATATTTCAGTCACAATTTATCGGCCTTATCTCATTCCTTATAAAACGTTTTGTAAAAATAAACTCACAACTTTTTGTTGGAAGATTTTATCTGTTGTGTGGAGCATCCAAGATTCCCCTATCTTATTTTGGATACATAGAGTGTTTACCCTGAGGGGAGGGATTCAACCCCCGTCCCTCGAAAACAATAAATATGTCAGTGGAATTATTACAAGTCTTTGAACTGGCGCAAAAAACAACCGACACGACTGACACGTATCTGATTTTTATGACTTACAAAATACAGGTTTTAATAAAACTGTGAGTGCTTATCAGTGAATTTTAGAGGTGCCTGATCCATTATTTAAGAATGTATCTACTCTTGCCATAAACTCAGGTAATAAACACTTGGAAAATAATCATTTGTTCAACTAACATTTCACGTGCACATTACTGTCGAAAACGCTTGGTAACAACTTCTTATACAAAAATAATTAAATATATCAGTTAGGTATGTAACTGCTATGAGTAATTTCATTCGGAATTCGTAATTCGTATCTATTTTTATTCTTACTTTATTCCCTTTATTTTGAGCTTAGGTAATAAGTATGCATGATTCAAGTCAAGCATTGAATAAGCTTCCTATACATACGTAAAATGTAAAGATAAGTCACCATTACGGCCTATTCGAGACAAGAACAGGGCAGGGCACACCATTACAGATATTATTACACAGTGTTTAGACACGGCTCTGACAAAGTGAGTCTAACATAGCATAAGTTTTTTGTAGCTATATTTCTATCAATTTAAAATAATTTAAAAGGACAAGACACAAAATATTTATATTAATTTTATTGAGTAGGTATCATTCAACCCTAAAACTTACTATATTCCTATTTCAAAAGCGGGTTCATTTTTGCGTCAGACTAAGCGTCTTGGGTTTCAGATTCTCTCCAAGCTTCTTAAGTAAATTATTACTGTGCAAGTTTCTGATGAGTCTGCCGGCGACTAATAACTTTTTACTTTTTATTGCTGTGTAGGATTATACCGAAGACTTTGTTTTGTTTTTGTGTTCAGTTCGTGAGGTCGGGATGAGGTGTTTTAATGTGATTCTGCTTTAAGGAGATATCTTTATCATGTTAAAAAGATGAGCATCCAGACTCGTCGCGTTTCATAAAAATATACGCATGAAGAATTCTTCACTCTTTCTGAGTAATTTTTACCTTTGTAGGAAGCAATAGGGCTTTTTATCGTATGATATTTTTTAGTTTTTATTTACGGTCTAAATGTCGACGGCTACTATGAGACGTTTACAAATAGAAAAAAATAGACGCAGTAGTAATGAAAAATGATTGACAAAAATAAGTCTGTATAAATTTTTTTAAGTCAAAACTTTAATTTCATAGAAGCAAAACATAAGCACCAACTTAAATCTATTTTCCCACATAAACACAGCGCTAAATCTATTTTAAATACGCCCATCCTCTCAAGCTTTAAGACGCGGTAAAAATACTAAACCCACATTGTATCTCCTTACAAAGCAAACAGAACATTTTTAAAAAAGAAAAAGAAAAAATAGAGGGAAAAGCGCGCCATTGAAAAACAACGTCGCCATAAAAGAAAGAGCAACGTTGGCGAGTGTTGCGGGCTGCTCGCTCAGCGATTGGGCGACCGGTGCCCCTCCCTCCCTGTCTCTTTCCCCCCGGACCGGCCGTAACTCTCCGTTCACTTGTTTTACGGCCATTTTGTGACGTTAGCTCGCTCGGCAGGCCCCGGCCGTGCTAATCCATACCGGGCGTTTGTGTGTGTGCGTGACCCGACCGGTTTATGTAGTAGTGTAGTGACGCAAGGTTGGCGGCACTGCAGATACTATGCCAGGATGCGTCCAATGAATATAATTTTATACATTATGAATTCTTAAATATTACGTTTTGAATTTGTAAAATGTTATAAATATAATATCTTTATGTAGGTTTGTATCTATCGAATATAATTATGTATGGGAAGTGAATTTAGTCGATTTTTTTGGTAGTATCTTGGAGGCAGAGTTCTGTTTTTAATAGCGCGCATTAGTACAGAATAAAAGACTTGAAATTTAAATTTAATTGTTTCGGTACTTTACGTACAGTTTAATAAGGTTAAACGCCTAATTATATAAAGTACATAGAGCCAGAAATCAGAAGGTATATTTTAACGTCGACCTTCTTTCGATTTTTATTTAGGTTAATAATTATTTTTCCTGTGGTAGATAGAATGAGTTGAATATAAGAAAATGTTCAGTGAAATCTAGGACGTACCCACTTAGTAGGTTACCGAAACTCCGCACTGAAATCATTAAGGTACTTATACCTCCAGTTTAAATAGCAGTTAGGTAAGAATCTCATAAAACGCAAATGCTTAATGTATACATACTTAACTATCCCATCCCTACCATTAGGGCCTGAGCGTCATTACCGCGGCCGTCGTTCGGGTGCCGTCCTTAATGAGCATCCAAAGATGCATGGGGGCGTAACTCAAGTTTTTGCCTAGACAGCACTAATAATCCTATACAATTAAATGGTATATGTATTAGGGTACATAATTACGTACCTGAATTACAAATTATTTCTTATGTTTATCACAGTAATAAATGCGAAAGTTTGTGAGTGTGGATGTGAGCGTGTATGTTTGCTTCTTCTATAAGCTGTACTGGCTGAACAGATTTGGATGACACTTGTAAAATTGTTGGTTTAAGTCTAGATTACCGCATAGGATACCTCGCATAATCATTATAATCACTTTTTATTATTGTCTACACGGGTGAAAGTGCGAGGTGCAGCTAGTAAGACATAATAGAGCATTTTTATATGAAATTAAATGTTATGTATGATACCTGGCTTTAACAAGATGATTTACCACTAAGCACATAACTAAACCACCTTGTTAAAACCATATGACTAATTAATACAGTGTAATAAAAATCTCCCTGAATTTATGTATATATTAAAAATGAAGATTCTTGTGATTTTATTAAATAAGTACCATTATGACTATGACATAATATAGCTCCGGTTGTTTCTGCATATATAGAGCTGATATACAATTAACTTCCTTAATTTGCGAACTTAATAGCCCTTTTCTGATTTTGATTACACATATCAACATAAACCTACCTGAATAGATTCAGGTGTTACTTTGCGACAATCCATATTTAATAATAACAAATATGTAATTTTAAAATGTTTTAAGAAAACATCAAATTACGTCACAAACGCCACGCAGCGAAACCGGACCATTTTCGGGTTTGGCTGCGTGGCGTTAGTGACGTCACGTCGGCTTAGCAGGAAAATTAGGCGGAATCGTCACTAGATATATTTTTATATTTTTAAGTGTTTTATTAAAATATTAATTTGATGTTTTCTTAAAATATTTTAAAAGTATTTGTTATTAATAAACCTACCTCTAAACAAACTGTTTCAATTTTACCTATTATATATATTACCTACCTACTATCTTACATATCGGCTAGGTTTCACACTTACTACCTCGTAGAGCACAAATTGTTTCTTCAGTCATAGGTATAGGTATATATATCTCTATTTTTCCAATCTTCTCTCTACCATTAGAACACGACCGTAGGGTGCCGTCCCTACTGAGCATCGCATGCATAGATGCATGAGGGCGTTACTCATGTTCTTACCTAGACAGCGCTAATAACGATGTTTTTGTACGATAAATTGTATGACTAAGGTAGAGCTAATTTATAATTAACTTTTAAATTGTATAATATTGTAGTAAATTGTAATAGTGATTAATAATATAGGTAAAGTAGTGTAGAAACTCAACAAAAATATAAAATATATTATGATGTCCTAAAAACACTCCCGCATTCTGAATGTATCGTAGGTATCTTGGAGTAAGAAAATAGAATGTTCTTAATGTCATAGATTATATGTTTCTAAAATGGTTGCTTTTAAGGTGCAAATATTTTTTTTACTTAATTAAGCCCTTGTAAATCTTATAAACCCTATAAAAATGGCAAATCAAATAGTACTCGTGTATAGGACTTAATCTCTAGGTATATTATGTGATTTTATGTGGGTCTTTTTACACATTACATTTTTTTTTAGATTAAAGTTTAAAAGCACTGCTGTAGTAACTAACAAAATTAAACGTGATAATTCCGCGAGACGCCACGTTTTTAACGCGTTTTGTTTCTACAAAAACATTGTTATATAGGCAATGTTAAATATTTGCATAATATGCTCTATGAAAATTATAGCCTAAAAATCGGCGTGTGCGAATTCGCACAGAATTTACGAGCAAGAGTGTTGAAAAAGTTCTTGCGGCATTGTCACCAGTTATATTAAAGATAAACAATAAATGTGCCCGAAGCAGTCCGCAGAGGATAAAACATCCACATTTTACTATATAGATCAGGGGATTGAACCCAAGTGAAGCTTAACAGCAATAGATCAGGGGGTCAACTGGTATTTTTTCCAAGCATATATTGCTTTTAAATAAAGATCCGCTACAGATCGATAATTAATTCAAATAATCTATTATTCTGTGAGTATTTATTCGTACAGGCCGACCTTTAGGCAATATTCTCCATACAGCATATTATGACAGTCATTATCTTACAGTATGTTAAGCCAGCCAAAGTTAGTTCCCTACCTGGTGCGAGAGTTGATAACTTCCATTGAGAGGTTCTATACATTGAGTTCTATGCAATATAAAACAATAAGTCGATCAGTGGTCCCTAACATTATTTATGCTAAAAGCGTAACCGTAGCAATACCTCATTACCATACTCACAAAAGATTTAGACATTTGTTTACAAAAGTGTTTATTACCATTTGACGTAAACGTAATTGACTGCAACATGCAATAAACGAAGAATGTTATTTGCTGCTGATGCTTAATTATTTTTATTTTACGTAACCCATTATTCGAAACGTTGCGCGTTGGTTCAATATTGGAAACTGGTAACAAAAAGACAATTAATATGTTAATAGGTTTTACTTTCTAAATGCTCATTGTTGCTGAGTTTAATGTATTTATAAAACCTCGTATTTTAGTAAGAATTTCAAAATCTTGCGGTATTTTTTAAAGCACCTTATAAAATGTCTAAGAATATTGAAAAAAAACAAATCATCTTACACCTACCCGTTTTTTAGTCAGAGAATTATAGATTCTTCAACATTTTTACCGTTAAAATTATTAATCTTGGTCTTCATTATAATAAGTAGTTTTTATTATTATATCATTACTACATGCTGCCAGCATGCTGGGCACGCTGCCAACTGATAGTGGGCTAGAGCATTTGGACTCCCTATGAGTCCAAATGCTTTTACTGTAGTAGCTGTAGTATTGTAGTAGCTGTACTGTTGTATGTAGTTTGTAGTATTTGTTTAATAAAGGCATATCGCAAAAAAACAAAAAAAAAAAAAAAAAAAAAATACTACATCAGCAAAAAACAGTAGATACAAAAGTCAACCCTAAGAGGTTGTTAGCATTTTGCAATAACCCTGTATAATGACAATATACATGCTTTCCTTTTACAAAAAGAGCAGGAAAAAATCTTTGCATTTTCATGTTATTATCATAAGGGCATAACGCCACGACGTCCCACTTATCGCTCTGCCGTCTCTTAGTACGCTTCACACGTTCTACCTTTGATAAGCATCTAAATAGAAAAGTGTTTAACCGTCAAGTAGTCCATCGTTAACCCTCACTAGGACTGAAATGAACCCCGCGTTAAAGGGTAAAGTGTAGCCGCGACAAACGCATTTTACTACCATCGTTTCGCTTTTACTGCTTTAAACGGTCACTATAAAACTCTGCCGTTCCGCCGATGCATCATCAGTGACTTTTTAAGGAGCTGTTGAATCGCTTTCAAACAGAAGTACTTTTTGGTCAACATGTAAATGCACTCAATGCAGTCAACCTCACAATAACTAAAAATGTCCTAATGATTTTAACAAATGTTTGCCCCAAACTAAGACTCTGCAAAAATTTACTACACAATTTTGAAGAGCTAAGAAGAGACAACAACAGCT
The DNA here is from genome assembly GCA_963890685.1 of Plagodis pulveraria. NCBI lineage: Eukaryota > Metazoa > Arthropoda > Insecta > Lepidoptera > Geometridae > Plagodis > Plagodis pulveraria. The sequence goes on from OY982956.1 coordinate 13,950,419, forward strand.
TTATACACTAGTATACAAGATACTCGTAGCAAACGGCTTTGTCGTAAGTCGTAAATTAAAATTCACTATTTACACGGACACTCTAAATGTTATAATATCTTATAAATGAGAATTACCTAACAGTTAAAGTAACAATGGCTTGATTATGGAAAAAAAATTCGAGCGCTTCTCTATTCTATATTGAGACAACTTGATTTTCATCTGTGTTTTCCTTGACAAGATCCTAGGAGTCTATTTAGTAACAAATAATCATTACAACGTTAAATCTTTATATCTCTCTTCTAATCTTTATAAAAAAAGGGCGTATGGTACCAGGCTAGAATGATGCCCACTCCATCTCTGGGTGTAGTAAAAAGCGACTATAGGTAAAATTTAGTAGAAGGTAGGCCGCAGCGCTTTCTGAAAAACTGCTATACAAAAATTTGATCAGACGCCTGCTAAGTGTGGAAATATGGCAAACCACCCTTACTGGAGGAGGCTATGTTTATCAGTAAACAATTCGGCTGATACAGTTACAGATAATGAATTTAAAAATATTTCTAAAGTGCTTTAACCCCATGTGGTTGAAGTACTCTATATATCAAGGGAAATGTTAAATCTCGTTGTTTGCCACCAAGCACTTGCTTAATTCAATTTCCTTAATTGTTACCAGGAACATAAAAAAATTGCAAAATGTTTTATGCATAATTCAAAAAGGATATAACATCTTACAATTCTTAAATGCAAGCCGGTGTAAGCCCCACATCTCTGAATACCTTACAGTCCATTGTACATTATACCTAATTAGTAACTTTAGTAGTTTAATTATCATTAAAAGAATCTGCCATATGTCGCCAGCACAATGACGCGGTAATCAGAGGTAACACAAATAAACACGGAGCTCGCCGGCTAGCTCAAGGCAAACGTAAATTCTTGATTAAACCCAAATAAACTCAATACAAATATCCGATAGCCTTCTAGGTTAGCCTGAATAACATCTTCGATCATATCATCACTTATACTATTGTAAGAGGTAGTGGTCAAAGGCCAGCCTATAAATTGTAACAAAAACGTATAACTCTGTTGTACCGAAGCCTTTAGTTTCGACATTCCCAAATGATCTAGGGAACGGCTCCAGGTACAGGTCCTTACCACAGTGGTTCCTTTTAGCTCGTTGTCAATTCCTCTATTTGTAGCGGTACATTTTCCACACCCACAGAAGACGGGGGTAGAAGGAGCTTCACGCTTTTTGCGCCGGTCTCAGGTAGGGTGCCTTCAGTACGCACCTCCCAGGGCTATTGAGAGTACACCCTCGCCCAAAGTCGGATGGAGCTATAAATTTGACAAAAAACAAACCTGTCTTGGGTCCCGTACTACACAATACTTATATTTGCGCTGTATAGTGTTTTCTTTCGGTCAGTTTTAGATCTTTAGGTAGTAACATACAAAGTTTTGTTGACAACGAACTTGGCCTATTTTAATAGTATGCTATTTTATTTTGTGCTATAACCTCACGAAGTTAGACGCGTTTGTGTATTATTGTATTTACTGTAGAGCGTTACCTATATACACTTTGTGTGTATTACTTACTGTTTTTACAGAGAGCAAACTTCTACCCAATGCTTTTTCCAAGCTCGTAAAGTTTTAATTTACGTTATTTTGCTTTGTATTGCACAAAGCAAGATAACGTAAATTAAAACTAAGAAAACATTTTTACTCGTCAGTACTAAGCTAAAGGTTAGTCTAATTTATATATTGGTATGACATGACTATTAAAAATATACAAAAAAGGAAAGAACATATGAATTGGAAAAATGGCTAACATGTATGCTTAGTTTTAGTTCAATCTCATATAGTAAGATTCAAATATCATTCCTCCAAAAAGTTTAATTAAAGCCTCGGAATCCACGTTCCTCGTTAACGAGGGCCGGAAGCGTAATGATAGGGGATTAAGACGTAAAGATAAGGAGATACACCCTTAAAGCCCTCATGCATCTATGGATGCTGGGCTTAATTAAAGCTATAATGGAAACAGCGGGATCTAATGGTGCACCTTAATAGATCACGTGCCTTGAGAAGGTATCATCACATCAGCGTTATTAAATTATTAATTGATTTCCGAAAAGTTAGTTTTGATGTAAATGCGTTTGTATTCCTCCGTGGTGATAGATTACGATTAAGACGGCAGTTAATTTTCTATTCTGACATTTTCTACCCGAAGTATTCTTAGTAATTTTAATTTAAGTACGACTAAAACAGTTTTATTTAGAATTTTTTGTTCTACGAAGGATTTTTTAATCTTAATTATTTATATTTTTAATTTTATAATCCTAAAACAATGTTTCAAAGTCAAAATCAAGATCATTTATAAAAAATAAATCCGTATACTCTGCTTTTGTGAAGATCAAATACAAAATTGTACTGTAAAATATTCTACTGCAGCGTTCAGCAAAAAGGACAGTAGAAGAGTATAAGTAGAGGCACTTCGAGAATTTCTGAACTATTCTTCTTTTTGTGAACTTTCTTTTTGTGAACTTTCTTTTTGAGAACTCGTTAGTTTGATTTTTTTTGACATTATTCAATTATAATATTATTTCAATATTTATTACTTGGAGTTTGTAGCTGATATTCCATTAAACTTGCATATATTTTATTTTACAATAAGGCATAACCAACATAAAATCTGTACATAAAAATCTACCAATAACTATATAGGTATTCCATTCAATCCTATTTCTGTGAAGAAAAATAGTTTCATCGGCCATAATTCAACTTGAGCTGTAAAGTCTCCTGAAAGATTGATGAGTTTATGAGCACCTTTCCTAAAATATCAGAGCACGTTGGATGACTCCAAGGGGAAGATGGTACCATATGTTCCTGATGGATTAAACTATGTTTTGCGGAACCTTCAAGCGAAAACAAGTCTTATGCCGCTGATAAAAGTGAAAATTTTACGTTTCCCAGTGACTTTACAGTGTTGGTTCAGTGGTCCACCTCTGAGGTGTCACCCGAAGTGTCGATACATTTCACAATTGTCGTAAAGTCTGGAGACGGAAGGGGAGCGCAGTAAAATTATCATTTTATGCCGTTCGACGACTGAAATGACACGGGAATGCTGTAAAACTGATTTATTGGATACATCCCGAAAGTCACATGCTGAATTTTTGATGATATCTTTGTTTTAAAATAACGGAACAAAGTAGGAGTGTCATACCTATTTGTTTGCAAAAGGGTGGCTGTGCTTCCACACCGTGCCTGTCATATTTTATGTACATTACTTGACGAGAAATCTTTTACGTTTATCTGATACGAATATTATCGAAGTTAAATTTCATTATACAAAAGAACAATGTTAAAAGATTAAAAGAACGACAATACAACGGGCTCGGTCTATAAAATATAGATTTTCAGGCTCTTGTGTTCAGATTTTTGGAGATACATGCATAATTGCTTGACAAATGTTTGTTTATGTTTTGTATACCTAAGCATAGGTATACATAGAATACATAAGCAATATACATTTAATAAAAAAATCAAAGATGTTATATAATTCTCATCGCAGTTCTTTAATGTTTTTTTTTGTGATTGTTGTGGAAGTTGCTTGTTGCCCACGTGATGTTAAGCGATAACCCATGCCTATAACAGATGCATTTCTTCACAAAACTGTCATTTACCCTGAGACGTACAGTTGTCAAGCCTCACATGTGCCTGCAGTTTTACTGGCTCTCAAGGACTGCTGCCGGAACACACTGTCCCATCTCCAGTAATAAAGTTTTAACCTCATAATTAGGTTACAGATATACAAATCAGAACATAGCGACTCATCGCTCTAAGCACTCGATCTAAGCAGAAATACCTAATTACCTGCAAACATGTCTCTGGCATCAAATAGGCCGCCTCCATCGGCAATTTCGACAATTTGATTAAGCCGGACCACCACCGGTCCATTTTATGACCCTATATTTCCTGATTAGGACCACTGGGCGGACCTACGTCCTCTCACGGTCCTCTAATAAACGGATCATTTGGGATCCTCTGAGATATGTGGGTACGATTAAGTAGGTAGCTATGGATGGCATGTTCTTGTTGTATTTTATACATTTTCTATAATGTGTTTGGAGTTGATTATACCTGAACTTCGTTTCTATGGATTGCTTTGAGAACATGGGAAGTGTAAGTACTCATAGCGCTATCCATACAAACTTAGTTACACACAGTTACAGATAAAAAAATAAATAAAACAAAAACTGGCAAACCAGAAGCATAGATTTTAGGCTGAAAGATTTGCATGCAAACTTCGGCGAGTTTGAACACTTGGTAATCACTAAACTACGCAACGGATTATAATGCGTTTTTTTTTATTAGATTGAGTGATTCAAGGGAAAGGTTTATATGTATAATAACATCCATTAAATAGTGGAGAAATACTGTTATTATTGAGGTTTTTAATGTAATGTCGTAAATAATTACATTTTTTCCGCTTACATTGCATACGCAGGCTGAACCCTAAGAGATTTATCAAAATAACGTACTAAATATTTTACAAATTGAAAAGGTCTACAGAAAACTTCACTATGGTATATGTCTATCTCTTATGGATATCCCACAATTTTTTTTTGTCATTTATTTTTTACGACAAATATTGGCTAATTTTCGAAGCGATTTTAACACATAGAGCATTAATCCTTATCTTATTAAATACTTTAAATACATTGTGGATTTAATATAGATCTATATGGCCCGTTACAGCATATGATTTAAATGAATATTTTCGAAGATATTACAGATTTAAAAATTGCGGGACGTAGCGTTTGCGGCGGTTCCGGCCGGCCCGGGCGGCGGGTGTGTAGTAGTGTAAAAATGTAAAAGGTAAATAAGTAAAAATGTAGTGTATGAATTTAGATATTCCAAAGATAGCAGGAAATCTTCATGGTTTAGGGAAAGAAGAATTGTTTTACTCTAAATTTAACGCGTCCGGGCCACGGGCAGTAATGAATAAATCAACACTACTGGATCGATTTCAATCATTTTTTCAGTGAATGACATAGGATATATATATTATACCCGTGCGAAGCCGGAGCGGGCCGCTAGTTTAAAATATATGACGAAACTACCTATGTATGGAAAGCGTGAGAACATTTTTCTTAGAGAGCGTGCTGCTTAAACTAGAGTGAATATTGTGTTTGATAGTGTGCTCCCATCACTTCTGTAAAAATACACCTTTCTGCTCAATGGGGAATCATAAACTGTAACCTATTACGGCATTAACAGCTCGTACACACTAAACTGTAATCTGTACCAACTAAACTTCTATTTTACAAGCCATAAAACTAACTGTGAATAAACGCTCATTCAAAACATTATATTGAACTATAAAAATCGTATAATCAATTTGTCGGTACATAATCGCATGTGAAATTAACGCAATAGATGTATGAGCCGACCTCTTGACGCGAAAAGCGTATTAAAACAAACACCGCTGTAAAAATAAATCTAACTGCCTATAAAAACTGCCATAACTATCACTTAAATGCCATTGTACTGACTGTATGGATACTTTGTTTTATACTGAGATGAAGTATGTACCAAATGCTAAGGGTGTCCATGCGGATATTTCTATAATAATAATGAGGAATTGCACACGCTACTTTTCAAATGGCTTACCACTTCCTGTCCAGTTAAAATAATTTTTAGACCAAATGACATTGACCAACCAAGAATAAGTAATAATGCTTTTTATGACTTTTTCATTTAATAAGCGCACAGAATGATAATATTCAGGTAAGAAATGTGTTTGCTTTGATTTTAGATCCAATCAATTAGGAGTACGTAGTAGGTACTATAGAGGTTATTGCATTTAGTTTTTTTTCTCTTTTGTTACCAGCGTTATTTGCAATAAGCTGAATAATGTTTCAACATGCCGTGCCAGTTATAAACAGAAAATTTTAAATTATGAATTTTCGTTTCATTTTTGAACTAAACTCACGAACCATTTTCCGAGCGGCAGTTAAAGTTTTATATCGATGAAAATGCAAGCTTGCGTCTGAATTTTAATATATTCCAATGTCTGCATGCACTATAACTGTGCCGATAAGGATAAAATTTTATTGAGAAGTGATATTCTAGGAAAAACATGGTCGGTAAGCGAGTATGTTGAAATCGATACCTACTTAGGTATATGTAATGAATTCTCACGGAGGCAAGCGGTCCGACGAACGTTCACGAGAGGGTCGTATAGATACACAAGGTTTATCTCAGCTCGTACCGACCTAACACAATAATAATAAACAGAGTTTATTAGACATCGCGCCAAGAGGTGTTATCGGCTTCAATTAAATATCATTTTTATTGGGAATCTCTGGATACGCCCCACGGACACTTTATTTCTTTTAGCATATTTTATACACCGCACCAGATTTTACGACCTCCGCGCTGGACAAAGTACAAAAACATAAAATATGTATTTACCAATTTTTTAATCCATTATCACTCGGGCTGTTAGTCCATTAATCTGAAAAAAGAAAACAAAATCGTTAACAATAAAGAAATAAAATAGATACAATCTCTAGGGAACATTTACGACTTAAATAAATATAATTAAGCATTCCACATCAAAACATAAAGGCGTTTTTACATAAATCATGCCGAGAAAAAAACTGTTGATAACATTATTTATTTAAACGGTAAGAAAGCATCAAGATCCATAAAATGTGAGCCCGCGGCCTTCGCAACAATGAATACGAAAAAGTACACGGGGCAAAACGGAGATCACTTTCTTGAATGGTTACTTTATATGCAAATTCCTCGCTATAAAACTTGGAACCCTTCTCTCCTAGCTTTACATAAAGAGCGCAAGTCTCGAATCCGACGTTTTATGTATTCGCGAATCGACGCTGTTTTATTGGTATCGACTATCGATTCGATTCCTTCGTATTCGAGAATTCGGAAGTAATGCGGGCTATTTCCAGTTTTCTGCTAGTATCGTGCCTATTCGATTGCAATCAAATTTTGATTGCCTCAGATATAGCTTTCATTTATATGCAGTTGGTTTTCTTCGTTTAATAATCGATATCTCCTAGGCCATAACTTTACATTAACATGTATGCTCAACTTACGTTGTCAGTTAGCTAACTACTTTTTAAATAATTACAAAAAATTCGTTTCCTAACTCCTTCCACTACATTCAGGATAATGGCCATAGTGGTCCAGTCCGATGTCAACTTATTAAGCCAGCGTACCATCGCGAACCATAAATGACAAACGCTGAAGAAAATAAGGGTCTCATAGGCAATATCTAAACAAATCATATACCAATGAAAATCTTCATCGGTTTTCAAGAAATCTATTTCTCTAGAATTTCAATACTCAGTAAACACACTACTAATTATTTACCAGTTGATATGAGTCTAAATCTGGAAATATATATACCTAATTATATATAATACCGCAGGCTAACCTAAAGAAATGTATTTACTTTTTAACAGACATTATGTTCCCTTAGTGAACAATTTTCTTATAAAATTACCTAGCAAAGGTTTCCTTTCACCAAAGTCAAAGTCAAAATCATTTATTAAATTTAGGCGTCTACGACACTCGTATTAAGGACAATTACAAACTTTAATATTGAAATATTCTGCAATATACTGCCACGTTACGCAAAAAAAATGCATTGAAAGACCACTCACTCATCTCATACTTAGTCACAACAGAATTAAAATAAGTATCTTCTAGGTGTTTCGCGTCAACGATGGTAAAGCTCACTTAAAAGATTCACTCGAAAAAGTTATTGAAAACTCTGTAATTCTGCCTGCATTTTGTCCGCACTATAACACGTAAAACTATTTTCTAAAAGTAAGGTTACCTTTCTATATACTAGTATTACATTTGTAGAGTCGTCGGGGCAAGGGGCACGCGTACCTACCGACAAGGATCTTATATTTCCATAAAGCGTACATTTTACGACCGAACCTACCTACGCAAGGGCCTTCGCTTCCATGAGCTCCGTGTACCCACTTCCTACAGATACAGATACTTTCAAAGTGAGTCAAAATTTAGAAAGAAATAAGAATTATGATTTTAGCGCGTGGTAATCAATTATTTAACCTGCGTGGAAAGTTCGTGGTCTTGGATGGAAGGAAAAACGCAACGCGGGACTTAATTAAAGAACATTCAGGAATAAGCAAAATCAAAAACCCAACTGCACATTTTAAACGTTTTATCATTACAAAATTAAAACTACAAGTTATGTATATTTATGGTATAGTTATTTAAAGCCCTTAATTTTGATACCCCATTCGAAGGGTTTGGAAGAAAAATTTACTTCAAAATATGGTGTCTAAAATCCGCCAGTTTGTTTTCTTTATATGTAGGTACCCATTGTTACTTGCGCTAGCAAGACAAATCTAACGATATCTCATACATTAAAATTGGTCAAGCCGTTTAGAAGTTATATTACAATAAAGGAACTCACAAACATACCTTCCATACAATAACCCTGAAAACATAACACTCCTTGTTTTGGGCAGTCGTGTAAAAACTGTAAGTAGCTAAATATTTACAGAGTTACGAATTACTGACAATAAAGTACATATATACATTTTCGTTTCATCACATCTTTCATTATACCTACCTATATTAACGCATCGCATAAAATCTTGGCTGCTAAATAAGATGTCAAATAACTTTTAGTGATAGTTAAATATGACGTGTCGAATCGGTACAATTAATACTGAGTTAAAAACGTAAATTTTAATTGACGAATAAACACAAAACTTAAGAAAAGAGCATTTAACTCTTTCACCACATCACAAATTAAAATTATGTCACAGAAAACGTAAATGCCAAAGCGGTGCTTGTATACTCCAGTTTACGACTCTAGCCTTAATAAAAATCTCTAATAACATTCCACCGTCGTGTTCTATGTTTTACCTATAGCGTTTCATCATAACGTATCCTACCTACATCTCGTAAACATGAAATATGTAACTATCTTATTACTCGACGGATATTATTTTATAATTTCTTATTTTTTATCATCTGTAGCGATTCAATCTCCTAAATTATTACACATAATATTATTCGAAGCTGCTTTTTCTCTTCCCAATAAGCATGTAACTAGAACCGTGTTGGCTACACTATAAACTTCATAACAAACTGCCACATGAGGCCATATCTTGAGTATATTATGAGCTTTTTCGTTTAAGCCAGAGCTTCCACATCTAATTCCTAAAGGTATTATAAACCACTTGTATTTGATAAAACTTATACCTCTTTGCATGGTGTTAGAGTTCATTGTTAAATGACATTTTGTTTTTGTTATATTCTGTTAAGTGTCAAGAGAAGAACGCCCTTTGGATGTTTTACTTAACTGTTAATAACACGAAGGTGTAGATATAAAATGCCGACTTACTCGACTTTAAATGTATAATTTTAGGCAATCCTTGTTGGATTTTTAATGTAGTATTTTGTCGCTGGAAAAAAGAGGTAAATCATTTTAAAAATGTAATTACATAGCTTACATGCACTGGCTAATCCTAATAATAATTAGATATAAGAATGTTATCGACTCGAATATAATTTCATCAATATTCTTTTAACTATTACGGAATAGTGACATAATATATATGGATCCATAATAATTCTCAGTTACAATACTACTTGTAAGTCAAACAGATTAATTCGGCAGTAATAAGTTTCCGTTACAGTTTATAAATACGGTAACCATTTCATATTATGTTATAATAACAGGATATATATTACCTATATATATAATTCAAGTGATAATACGGTCGAATCAACTCGATTAGTTTCGGTTTTTTTAGTGTTTCTTCTAAAATATATATCTCGAATGTGGAAACGAGATTTCAGCATACCTATTTATAGTAACGTGATATAAACTTAATAATATTACTGTAATTTTATTTATATTTTTTACGTTTTATAATGGTTAATAACCATCCAATTTAATTTACTTTCTTCGATAAACTTTCACCGTCGTTCTCAAGCTTTCAAGCTTTCTTCATCAGAGGTAAGTACTTATCCATACCATGTCCATTAACTATCCACTTACAGAACAGACATAACAGACATTATCTTGGTGAAACGCTCCAGAAAGGGAGCAACTATAAAAACTCACCGAGTTCTGGCTACCCACCCTGAGTGCATCATTCAGCACTTTAATAAACCTAAACCTGAGTATACCCAAGTTCTCATTACGACAATGTTGTTGGAACATCTAAATTACCTATTGAGGCGGCTGTCCACTTGAGTTATAGTAGCATAAATTACAGGATCCGCCCTTACGAACGCCAAGCTGTTCCGAGTTAATTTAGTTCGTATCAATATTAAGTCTGTTGAATTTAATGGACTCAAGCAATTCTGCCGACCGATTTAATCAGCTATATGAAAATTACTGTAATTTTGGCGGCGTCATCAAACTAATTCTATGGTATTCAGTTTATTCCGTATTGGTATTAAAAATCCAAGTCCTCGATTAATTTTAGTGGAAATGAGGAAACAAGATCGTAAATATAACAAGATACTGCAATGGCATGTCTTAAAGCCTTGTACGCGGATACCGATGGCATTTTGGAATAAAAAGTATCAGATTATGGTAATGTGCAGGCCGTTTCATTACCGGTTTCGATGCGATTGCGCTGTGACAGGCAATTTTGTCTTGGATTTTATTGGAAAGCTTTATATTTCATGTTTATATCTAAGTGCTTATGTACGGATACATTATGTATTTGTGTTAGTGTGCACGAAATGCTCGCCAACAAAACGTTATGGATGTCAGACATGAATTTACCGGCTCGTATTTTGGGTTGACTATGAGTCAGACAATATGACAAATATTTTAGACGTCTCAAGAGCACGCATGTATACCTATATAACACGGTCATATATAAAGGTAAATAAATAAATAAGACAGTAAGAATAGCGAGACATTTGGCGCGCTGTAGGGTCGCCCGGGGCCGCGTCACGTCCGCAGCAACGTTAGCATTTCTTTTGTGAACGTCCCGAATTGCCGACATAAAACTCCGAGACCTGTTTTTCTACGTGATATTTTTACTGCTTATATTGCTCGATATATTCTTATCAGAGAGCTAGAACCGTCCCTTTTCAGGAAGAGAAATCGTAAAAATGTAACGGAGCAGTTTGTACAGAAATATAAAGGAAGTTTCCGAGTTTCGTAATTAATGTTGCAAGAAGATATCGTCAGGAAAAGTTTTTTCATCACGTTTGGAGGAGGCGGTGCGGTAATGAGCGCCCCTGTGGAGTTACATCGTAAAAACCTCATACAGCTTCATAAATATAACATGGGATTCGAGAAGATTTATCACGAGCCCAAAAGTACTGCCTTTCGTGACTCCATCTCGAAGGCGTGTTTTTCCCCTAGACTCTAATGTGGTTTTTGCTATGGCTAGCATCAACCCGACAAAAAAAGGTATATGTGGAGTTTGCGGTTCACGTTTCATTTTACAAAGGTCTCTATTTGAAATATTTTGACATTTCTCGGTAGTCACGCTATATGAGTAAAAAAGAGAAGAGGCGCGGGTGTTCTTTCACGGAACCCACGTGTGATATTTTATCCTTGTCCAAGTAAGCATTATTTATTCTGACTTCATGACGTAATCTTGCAAACTGAACAATTTTATAAGATTGTTGTATTTTATGAGGAAACACAAAGGCATTAAGTATTCGCAGCATGACATTCGGCCCACGTAGCAGGCTCAGGTGCTATAAGGAGATACACGACGATCCAAGTTTTATTGTTGTTCCCGCTCTGCGAATTGAATTTCAAGCGGGAAACTCCATCAATACTATATACCTACTAAGATATAGGCACATTCACAGACAGATAACTGTCACTCTATATACTAAGAATGATGTTTTCAATCATATTCGTAAATAAAATCTGTTGATTACGATTTGGTATGAAAGTTCCAGATGTTTGAACTTTGTGGTAAAAATGTACGAATAATTTGGTCATATTGCATTGAAAGCACCAACTAACACCAGTTGATTAGATATCTGCCTAATTGCTGTTTACCTAGTTTAATATCAATATGGCATTTAGCAATATCACATCTTTTTACACTGTACACTAATTTCATGAAAACTTTCCTCATCATTGTTTTGGCTATACTTAGGTAACATTAAAAAGTTTATTCAATAAAAATAATTCACATCTTATTCCAACGTATCGATGGTTAAGGAATAAGGAACATGGTGTGTGAAACTGGAGATGCGGGTTCGATAACTATCCGAGATGAAAGTTTTGTGTTCTAAAGATGTTATATTTGTATACGATAGTGTTTGAAGTTACATTCGGAAATATATGTACCTGCTAGCTTATAATCAAATAGGTGTAAACAAACTAATTTAGCTAAGGATATCTCTGTAATGCGTGGCTTAAAGGGAGCTCCGAAAACCGGGGATTTCAGCGTTATTGCTTCCCTCGAGCGGGGGTGGAGGGGTGCAGGAGGGGTGTGCTCTTAACAAGATTACACTGGAGATAAAACTGTGTAGATAACAGCGAAGTAAGCCGGGAACCGTACTTGGGTAACGAAATTAAAACGAAATGAAGATTCTTCAGAGTTTTGGCTTTCACGAAACCTTGTTAGTCTTTATGGATATAGATATAATTCTTTCATAAGTATGTAGGTATATACACTCAAGCTCTAGACGCTGTCTTTTAAAATATAGAGTCTACTTACAATTGTAAATAAATATGAAAGTGCATTTAAGAAAATAAACGGACATAGGTTGACTGATTCATATAGGGATGCCACATTTGTGAGTTGCTGGATATACTGCTAACTCCTTCAATAATGCTATAGGAGTACTATCAATGAGGGTATACATAACTTTTTTATACTGGACATGACTCTCTGTATATCATAATAGTGCTCAGGACTTCGAGCAACTAACCCAAAAAACACCTTCACTTAGAAGTGTTTTAATTAAAGCTAATGTTTGCAATTTATTGGAGGTGAAAGATTCTTATCACGTTACGATTTACACTGATATCTCTAGTGTTAAAACAATCATTAAGATTTAGGCTACAATTTATAATAATAATTAGGAACATAGCGCGAGTTACAATTTAACGGGGCAACGCAGCCAGCATGCTGGACACACTGCTAACTGGTAGTGGGCTGGAGCATTTGGACTGCCTGTGAGTCTGTAATGACATATAGGTTGTCTAAATGCTTTTATTGTAGTAGCCGTAGGGTTGTATATAGTACTAAAGGCATACCACAGGTAAAAAAAAATATAAGGTACAGAAATAATAGACTAACCGAGATTTAACAATGTTACTCTCCATAGAGTACCTTTACTACTCTCTACCGCGTCAATCAGTCACAGAGTAATCTGTCTCATTGACATAATCATGGTATCGTGTTTACTTTCTAAATATTATTTCTGAATGTTTATTGATTTGTTACTAATTTCCGACACTTATCATGCCCTGGGATATACCTGACGTTGAAATATGCTGTGGTTGTGTAAGAGACTTAAGAACAGCTGCGGCTATAATTGCAGTTTTGGGAATAGTTTGTATATTTATTTATTTATCTTAGGAAGACCAACAGCAATATATCATTTTAGACATAGGCTTAGGATGTACCGTAGCGAAAAAATCTTAAGTCTATGATTTTAGAAAAAGTACTTAGAAAACATGAAGCCAATTTCTAAGCTTTAATATTTCCCAACCAATACGCGGTCTTATTGCTTTAAAATGTTTACTTAGACTGGATAAAAATCATAGCTAGTTTGATCTGGCTATGTAATCTGCAGATACGTGTTCAACTGAACTGAGCATAATTTACTTAGTATTTGAAGTAAACAGCACGAACGAATTTACTGTTGAAGATTAGCTCTCATGGAACTCAAACAGCAGAAGGAATCCACTGTTGAAGATCGTTGTGATTTTTCACAATCCAGAGTCTTCCCTCAGTTAAATTTTTTTTTTTTTATTTCAGGTGACGAGTCCAGCAGTATCATGGGCGGTGGTCAGACATTCGTACGTTATAAGAGTATCCTGTTACATCACGACCACTGCAACTCGGCCAGATGTTGTAGATATAAACCTTAATAATATTGTTAGTAAAGCCTTTTCACAACTATTTCTAGTAGGTTGCAGATGTATGGTCTTATTCATAATCGCTCCATAACTTTTTAGTAGGTTTATAAAACGTCATTAGTACTGCGCAAAAGAGTTTTCTTTTGCGCAGTACTAATGACGTTTTATAAACTTATCGTAAATGTATGAAACGATTATGAATAAGGGGGGTAGTAGTTAATTTCGACTAATAATTAGTGTCTAGTATCTTTGTTACTTTCCACAAATAATCCTATGAATTCTTTCACAAAATTTCATTTACGCATTACTGATATATTTTAAAAATAAGTAGTATACAGTAGTGAGTATTTTATAAAAAAAATGATGTGATCGTATATTTTACTAAATAAATTATTCGTACAAAAAAATTATATATATATATCAATCTGCTAACTGCAATAATATAGAAATATTGCATATTTTTAAAACACTTATGTATATAAAATATTACAAAATTTTATCCCGTGGGGTGCCGAGTTAGAATTGCATCTTACACTGCTATCCCTAAGCCGCCTGCCAAGCGTGGGGATTATGGTAAATATCCCCTTAATAGGAGAGGCTGTATTTAGCAGTTGACGATGCGGCTGATACAGTACAGTATGTATATAAAATATTGGCTTAAATGTACATATATCGTTAGAGGAGATACATGCCAAAGCAATTATTTTAACAACAACCATGAAGGTGACAATTAACTTGATCAACTACTACTTACAATAGCTTACGGATTTCAGCAAAAGTGCCATTATACTCATCACTCTTCATATACCGTTTAACATCCCGTAAAGCCGAGAAAAGACACGATTAATTTACTTACCCGCTCTAATATAACGGTGGTTAGGCTTATTCCTCTTAATCTATATGCTATTGTTTTTTGTTGTTTTCAATTACCTGCAGACCGACAGTGATATAGTAATGAACGGATTCACTACGCCACTCCAAAACACATTCCAAGTTGTTACATTTCACCTATGATGATTCACCGGTCATTCAGTAGATATAACGTTCATTTTGTACAATGTTCGATATTTATCACAATGCTACGGCAGCATACAACATTTTCGAGTTGATATCGGAGTCGGAAAGCGAACAAAAATGGGATAATTGGTAGAACACTTTCGAAGAAACTATTGTTATTTAGTGTAATAAAAAACAAGTCACACTCATGACTTTTGAAAATAAATATAATTAAAATTATAGTTTTTTTTAATAGATCGCATCGGTTAATCTTTCTATAGCATACTTAAGGGTGGACTGGCCGGCCCGTTCTCCATACAAACGTCGTAGGGTGATCACTCACTTATTTGAGGTTTAGGTCCAAAATAAAGCATAATATCTAGTCATTATCATGTCTATTATTGTCATTATCTAGGCTTGTATGATGCCGAAATTTTAATAAAATAATTACCTTGTGAACTATGAGCCTCAAAACATTTTCATATTATGTTTTCAAGGCTCATAACTTACAACTTAATTAACTATTCAAAATTTTGGCATCATACAAGCCTAGATAATGACGAGATCAATCGGTAAAATCTCCAATAAGGGAGTGATTACCCTACGACGTTTGTATGGAGAATTGACCGGCCAGTTCAACCTTAAGGCCATATCTCTGAGTTTTCAAATGAGTCTAGTATTTTTTCAATGCGAACTTGATTCAATAAATCGTGAATACTAATGAATAGACAGGTAATTGAAATGTTTGTATAGAAAATTAGTTAACGATAGAAACAAGATATGTACTGTCACTTTCGAGATAAAGAAAGGGTAGGATGGTGAAATACTTTGATTGAATGTTATAATTTTTCTGGAAGTTATATTTACAATATTTACGAAATTGTTTTCAGTTAAGCTTCGGGTTCGGTGCGAACGCAGGACTGGGAGGGTCCTGTCTAGGTCCTCCTTACAATGTAACTACAACAACAACTTTTCGAACGGATTCAAATGAACCATCCAAATTCGTGAAAGCCGTGAAATATATCGGATGGTCCGTTCTTTTTGTTGACCTCATATTTCTCGTCACCTGTATTGTTTTCCTTTACAAGATATTTAATGTAAGTATTTTTAGTGAGTTACATTTTTCAGCTTATCAGGTTTTATAATGTGTGTGATAATATTTATAATGAATAATTATTTCTGTCCTCTTCTCTTCACTTGTATTGTTTTCCCTTACAAGACATTCAACTTTTTTGTGAGCTAGATTTTTTTAAGTTTTATAATTTATCTGATAATATTTATAATTAATGATTAGTTCTATTTTATGCCTCGACTCTTTTACCATATTACAAGTGTATTATTAGTTTTAACAACAGCTGTAACCCTGAGCTTAGCAGCTATAGTTGGCTTTCAATCCAGACTCTTAAATAAGCGTGCTCTTGTTTAATTAAAAGTAACCATCAAATATGCATATTTGATTTACTCTAATTATTAGCACGAAATTCAGCTTTCATTTATAAGCATTGCCAAATATCAGCAAACCGAACAAGCATTGATGAAGCGTTTCTATTTTGGTAATGAACAGAGCCTTTTGAATCTAACCACAAAAGTGCGAAAGTGAACCTGTCCAATTATGTTTGATGTGTGTTTGTTGACTAAGGCACTTCATTTATTTTCCAAAGTTGTATAAGTACTAAAATATTCAGTCATTCAAGCGCTAAAGTATAAAGATACCTACAATAATATCACATCGAATTACAAAAAAGGTCTTGATAATACAGAGGTTAGGTTAAGTCTAGCCCGTAGGGTGTCAGGCTAGGATGTCACCCCCCCCCCATATCTACCCGTAGGTAGTATCGTAAGAAGCGACTAAGGGTAACAAACCAGAAAGTTGGCAGCAGCGCTTTCTGAGGAACTGATATCTCACACTGCGATCCTCATGACACCTGCCAAGCGAGGGGATCATGGCCAATCCCCCCATATTAGGGGCGGCTATATTTAGCAGTGGACTATCCGGCTGATACAGTACAGTAGGTTAAGTTAACTTCAATTCCCCAATGGCATTGAGTTTCCCTAATATTCAAAAATACAGCAACTATCCTTTAAATTTGCAGAATCTATAGGCACTCTCTGTATTAACTATGATCTCAAACCATGTTACTCATAACACGAAATATCTTTGAGGGTTCAAAATTCATATTGAAGCAGGCCTAGACACAATCAAACTTTCCTAAAACCAACCTTGAATTCACCCAGTTGAACGATATCATTTAACCCTCCAAAGTCTATTTTTAGTCAATTTATATTTTCTTTTTCAGGGTCCAGACATAAAAGCTGCAAAATATTTCATATATACAGGTGCTTTGTCGATATGTATGTCATTCTTAAACGGAATGCTATACGTTTTCGCATGCATATCAGTTGGAGGGGCATTTCCAGTGTTCGAATTTGTTTTTACTGTAGTTGATGTCTTACGTAAGTACACAATATTGGCATAAATATCTAAGGGGTGGATAATGAACAAAGCCATCATCAGAATTGCTACCTAGAACGTGTAAATCGATATGTATACTATTTTCCATTGATGCTACCTGTCTGAGTAAAATACCTACTTGCAAGAAAATGCTGTAGTTGCTTTTAGGTATGCGGAAGAGATTGTGTCGTGTCATGCATTTGTTTACTATAAATAAATTTTATTGATAGACCTTCCCTGCCAATATAATTTTCACACGAATAAGTATAATTTTGAAGTGGTGATAGTGGAAGCTGTGTGGATCGACTGATGATTCCTGTCGCTGGCTTCAGCTTCTCAGCTAATAGTCTGTTTGCACATTGATACTGTTAAGTGTGAGTATGTAATGCAGGTGTTAAGTGCTTAGCACTAAACATGTTTAGACAGCAACTGATTAGTGTTTAGTATCTGTGTTTAATGATTGTGTTTATTAACATGTCCTATTTTTGCCACGACCTGCGCGTTCCTTTTTCACCTTCAGTCTCATTGTGTCCGGCGCCCGCCACTTGCATGGACGGGTGTTTATATGCAGATATATGCTTGTAACACATCTAGTCTATGCAGTAGGTACCTATTTTGATTTTATATAATGACAATGTAGAGCGAAGATCTAACATATAAATTTGTACAATAATATATAAATTACGAATGTGTACATTGTAGAGAACCGAAATAATATACATTAGCGTTTTACTGTATTCCTCTATTTCTGATACCACCTTTTCATTTTATCATTAATACCAAATCGCGATTATTTGTCCATTTTAAATGTAATTTAAATTAAAAGGAGACAACGATCTTGATCTAACTAAACACAACAGCTAAACAGTGATGGATACAACTCACACTGAACAGCTTTACTAATCACAGCGACTAAATACTAATCACTAAACAGCGATACTAAACACTAATCAAAGTGCAAACAGGCCTTTAGTAGTAAAGCTTCCCTGTCTAGCTATGCATAAAATCTATCACCAGTACCCAAGAAAACTGTGTTTATGACAGCTTTTTCTGATTGTTAATACCTATTCCCACTTTTTACTAAAATGTTGACCTCTAAGTTAACCATCCATCAAAAAATTTGATAGTGATCCAAAAATTAGTATCAGGTAACAACGAAAAACTTAAATTTTAATTATGTTTTCAGTTTGGGCTATGTGGATATATTTTATGATTGTCGTGAATTCCTACGTCCGTCATCAGAAACGCAAAAATGTTACTGTTATTGCAAAGGACTTGCATGCAAGCGAATCTTTATTTTACATGACAGTTCTTAATTATTATTACAACTGGCTAGTGTATTTGACCCAGTTATCGTCACATTTACGGTAATTGTATTTGTTTATTAAATTGTTCATTTTTATTTCAGTGTGGATCTACTTTCTAATGGTAGTTAATTCCTACAGACGGATGGGATTGCCGCCAACACAAAACTAAAGGGTCAGAAGTAATTGGCAACATCGAAAAGAACAACGGAAGATAACTATATACCTGGACTAGATATTTTACTATTAAGTTCATATTGTTAATCTTTATTGACCAAGCCTATTTAATGTATATATATTATGTCAAGATTTACGTGTCCTTTATTATCATATACACAGAGCTGATGCACCTGATTTTATTGTGCTAAAAACCCCAAACTTTTACAATTGAAATATATTAATATGTAACTAAATAAGCACGTAAGGCTTAGAAAACAGTCATGGTACGTAAATAAACAGAAAAAAATATCACTATCGGCAAATCAAGTAGAAATTATAAGAATATGATTAAGGAGTACTGTACTGCACTGTATATCAGCGGGATCGTCCACTGCTGAACACAGCCTGCCCTATTTAGGGGGTATTTGTCTTAATCCCCACGCTTGGCAGGTGGCTTGGAGATCGCAGTGTAAGATGGCAGTTCTTAAGAAAAGGATTCTGGCAACCTTCCAGTATTTATGCCTTAGCCGCCTCTTACGATACCCATGGGAAGATATGGGGAGGTGCAATACTAACCCGGCACCCCACAGGAAGATTGATTATGTAGTGATAAGTAGGAATTCAGTTTATGTATACAAATGGTTATAGTACAGATCGCGATGTATAATTAATTATACCTCGTGTATAAAGATACTAGAGTCTGCTTAGAAAGAGTGTTTTTTGGTATTTGAGGGGACAACGGAGATAAATTACCATTTTTTTTTGTATAGCGAGCTTGATTCATTTTGGTCCTTTTACTATTTTCATTAGTTCATGGTCAAGACTCGGACAGAAAAAAACCAACTCTTGATTATAGTTCTAATAATAGGCTATAAAATATTAGGTCCTTACATATGCAATTGGCGTTTTGTATGGGAGGAACAAAAAGTCGAATATTTTTTAATATAATATATTTAATTAATCAAAGTATGAACCATTATTTTCTATGCACTTTTGCCATCTCATAGGTAGTTCATTGATCCCTTTACTAAAAAAACCAGTCGGACGGGAATCAATAAAATCTTTGAAGGCGATTTGGACTGCCCCATCGGAGTTGAATTTTTTCCCTTGCAAGAAGTTATCCAAATTTCGAAAAAAATTGTAATCTGTTGGAGCAAGGTCCGGGGAGTACGGAGGATGTCTTAGACTTTCCAATTGAAGCTCTTCTAATTTAGTAGCCGTCTGTAGCGCAGTGTGTGGTCTAGCGTTGTCGTGAAGCAGCAGTGGCGTGGAGCGATTGACCAGCCTAGGTTGTTTAGCCGCTAGCTTTTCCATCATGGTTTGCAATTCCTGATAATAGACATCAGCCGTAATAGTCTGGCCAGATTTGAAAAAATTGTAATGAACAATACCGGCACTAGTCCACCAAACGCTTACAAGTAACTTTTTTGGGGTTAATTTTCGCTTGGGGCAGGATTTGGCTGGCTGGCCAGGATCTAACCATTGCGCTGAGCGCTTCCGATTATCGTAAAGAACCCATTTTTCATCACAGGTAATGATTCGGTTTAAAATACCTTCATTATTGTGCCGGTTTAGTAATGTAACGCAGCAGTCGACGCGCGTTTGCCGGTTTGTTTCAGTCAATTCGTGAGGTACCCACCTTTCAAGCTTTTTAATCTTCCCAATTTGCTTCAAGTGAATTAAAACAGTTTTATCACTAACATCGCAGCCTGCAGCTAACTCGGACGTGGTTTGCGATGGATCCGCTTCCACAATAGCCTTCAACTCTTCATTATCAACTTGAGTCTCAGGCCGTCCACGGGGCTTGTTCTGCAGGTCGAAATTTCCAGAACGGAAACGTTGGAACCAAAAACGAACTGTGTTTTCTTTTGCAACACGACCGCCATACACATCATTCACCCTTCGAGTTGTTTCCGCAGCACTAGTGCCACGGCGGAACTCGTACTCGTAAATAATGCGATATTTAAGGTTTTCCATTTTGTAAAATGAGTGACGCAAACAGAAAAAAACAGAAGAAAAAAAACAAATGAATGACGACCATCGAAGCACAAATACATGAGTCTATAGCTGTACAAATTTGAATTTGGAATTCCTTACCAAAGAGGAGAAATTCGTGATTAAAGTGGCCAGTACGAAAAACGCCAATTTCATATGTAAGGACCTAATATTATAATCAGTTCAGGCTATAATTAAGTAAAGCAAAGTAAAAAAATCTATAATTTTTGTGTCATAATTACATCCAAGTGTCACAATCCAAGTTGAATCAAAAATTCATTCAAGTGTATTCAACACTTAGGCATAATTATAATGAGTCTCCTAAGTCTGTGTTGTAATCAAAACCTGATTATATTTAGTCAATGTCTAAGTGTTAAACATCGTCTGAATAATAGGTATCTATGTTGGTTGGTCACATGATATATCAGAATGGTCGCATTTATATTTGTCGAAAGCTTTCACTAATGAAAAGCATAATATACATATTATGCATATCCTTGGCTGACACACAACATTTATTTTGCTGCACTGAGAAAAATCTAAAGTCAAAAGCGCCCTAATGACGGCCAATTTATATGGTATGAAGGCAAAAAACCGACCAAACGTAAATACGTACAAAAACGCCTTCCAACTAGAAGGCGTTAAACGAGGTCAGTGAAGGTGAATGTTTCTTTTCGTCTTCATTAAAGGTGTATTTTGTGGTCTTTCTTAAATATTGACTTTTCGATGAGGCTGATTAAGTCGTACGTTATAGTGATAATCACCGTATATAAATTAACGTAAAAGTAAGGTTTATTTTATGGTCAATACTGCAATTATTATCGTATAACAAGTTCAATTCTGAAAATACTTTACGGAAGGCGTTTTTTGACGGTTGTGTTTATTATAAAACATGGTACATTTTTATTGATTTCGCTTTGCGTGGTGAAAATCATCTTAAGAGTTGTGAATTCACCTTGCGGAGTTACAATTCAACGGTAAAAGGTCAAATTTGATTCAAGCTCCAAAGTCGTTTTTCTCAGTGTGCCACTTGCCTTTTTAGCATACTCCAAATTAGTTCAATTGGATTTAGGTGCGGACATGTGCCTCAAGCAATGTATCTATATCGTAGACTAGGTCTCTTTTGTACTGCTATTTTAATCTGAAAGTTCAGCCGTGAATGCATTTTGTGGATATAACATACCAGTATAAAAGTCCTAACAAAGTATAAAGTAACTTTGTTAGGACTAGGCCACGTCAACATTTGTTGACTTCATGTGCAGTGTGTATATACTTCTCGTCAAAATATATAATTGGCTTCCAGATTTTCTTAAACGCTACATAGTTCTCAAATATTTGGCACGCAAGGCTACAATATCATGGAACATCGTATTTTTTTTACTCGGATTTATGTTTCTGTTTTCCTTCTTTTAAAACTTTGCCTCAGCTGCGTCTGCATTTAGGTTTTCCAGGTGTGCTCCACGTGCCATCATTTGTAACATCTTACTTTTTATTTTCTGATCAGTTTCTCCAAATACGTGTAAGTTTTTTTTTAGATCATATCTTATTATACGTACAAAGGATCAAAATCATTACAGCCAAATCATTACTACCAAAGAGCATGTGATATCTTTAGTATAAGAAAATACGTATAAATAAGTGAAATTCTATACAATTTATGAAGAAGGAGATAATGTACAAAACTATACCTATTAGCTATACCACATACAAATAAATCATAAAAACACCTTTGTCATCTTTGGCAGATCGATAATGGAGTTTTACAATGCTAAGGCAGATTGCTATATGAAATTCGTATTGTTTGTTCTCCTTTTGCCAAGTCCACTTCTTTTTCAACAAACTATCATCTGATTCCTCGGCTACAAATATATTTATTCACTGTAAATTTTGCAGCATGGCTAAAGTAGGGGGGACAAATTGGGGCTTAATATTTGTATGAGTCCTAATGTTTTTGAAGTTAAGAGCATGAAATTCATCATGAAGTTTAATAACGTAAAATGGAAAAGTACTGTACTGAAAAATAATCGCAAGGAACGAATTACACAAATAGGAATGAATATAATAAGTCTTTCAGGTGAAAACGGCTTGAACTATCGATTTATAGTTTTTTTAAGTAGGAGACATCTGCTATGTACAACTTTTGTGAAAGGGTAGAACTAAGGAGCTAATAACCTGTGGGTTGCGGGGTAGAATGTCGGATGTGGTTATGAATGGGTTATATGAAATGGCAAAATGAGAAAGGGCCAAGTGGGGGTGGAAGTTTGTAAAAATTTAAATAAAAAACTTAGGAGCATGAAAGTAGTGAGTTTCGAGACATTAAATGAAAAAGATGAGAGAATTGATAAGAGTTTTAAGATAGGGACGGTTTAAGATACATATTAAAAAATTAAATGAAAGTCGTATGTTTAAGCTACAACTAGGTATCTACATTTTTAATACTTTGTATGCACTTGGCTTTGGCTTGCTAGATCCTACTAGGCGGACGCTATTAGACAACATAAAAACGTCATAACGCTACATTCACTCTAATAATTACTCTATGTATACTCCATAAGTTAATAGAGTAACATTGTATGTAGTGGGGTGTGTTCATAGAAAAAAGTAATACACCGGAAAGTTACTTTGCATAGACCATGGAAGTAATAAGTACTACGTACAACAGTACTTATTACTTCCATGGCATAGACTCACTGAGCAATGCTGGGTTTACGGCATAGAGAAAAGTAATTGGTTTACGGTTTACTGTTGAATTTTTGAATTAGTTTGATTATTGTTGTTTTATATATATACCGATAGGTGAATTTTATTACAACTGATTGAATTAAAAAATGTTCTTTTTTGATGATATACCTACCGTTGAAACTTTTCTTGGAGGAGATCTGAGGACGGGTTGTATTTTTATTGGGTTTTTAAGCATAGTAAGTATTGCTAGGTACTTAAACACTCTGTTTCAGACTTCCTTTCTAGAAAAGTGGAGAGTTTATTAGTGGTAGGTGTGTTCTCATACAAATGATGGAGGCAGCAAACCTAAAGCATACATTAAGCTCAATACATTGTACAGGCTCAATTTTCCTTAGGTATATATTGTATGGCTCAGTGGCCTTCCCTACTATCTCACTTGTCAGTAAGTCATGATAAGGTTGATGGTGTACTATAATACCTACGCTTATCGAATTATTTTTTACTCGAGGCAAAGAATAAATGTAGAGGGTGGTATTTGCCAAAAGTCATTAGAATCAACATGCAGTTTTGTCGGTGATACATAAACGCAGTAAAGATGGATAAAACAACATGTTCTCATCGCACTCGAAAAAATTTGTTGCTAAGCCTAAGAGAAAGCATGCATATCTAGAAGGTACCTAATTGCACTCGGGATGAAAGCTCTATATTTATAGCTATCCAAGAAACAAAGGAAAAATGTAAGGGTCTTTAATGTTTTGTTGCTGGCACTATCAAGATATATGATGTTGTACATGTCATAATGTTTTCTCCGTATTTTAATAATTGTTTTAAATAGAAAATAAGGCTAATTTGTAGTGTTTTTGCATAATTAACGTTAGTTTAAAAGTAGCTTTATAGTGTGAATAATTTAGTTCGTGACATATTCATTAAACAGTGAATAAATATCATAGTACGTCATCCTACAGCAGCGGTTGAGATTTCAAACATCTTGGATTTTTACTGGGGAGTATAATGTCTAATATCTAACTTTAAGTACACATTTAACACATTTCCGTTATCACTCACTTGGTGCTACGTTAATAATCGCACATTGGCTGTGTACTGACTATCTTGCTAGACAAAATAGTGGAGGCAAAGTTGATGTTTTTTTCTTTTTTCTTTTGCCTCAGACATTCAACACTATTTGACTCCTAATCCTGGTTTGCAACTCAGTCTCAAAGTTGTGAATTTGTAGTAGTATCCGTAGGCACGGGTATTCAGAACGGTCATGCTCACATAAAGGTGTTGTCTAGTGGTGGTGTTGTGTGTCGGGTCGCCATCCTCCCTCAAAAATGGTTGAAGAAGGCGATGGCTGGCACATGCATTAACTCGTGAACGGGTGCTGCTAGAGGACACCGGTCTGCTCTGGATGCTAGTGCTGATGACTTTACACTTCAATATTTTATAGTAGTCAAGCCCACAAAAATTATCTATTAAAGAAGAAACATAATAAGGTATACCTATTACCATCAATCATTTGTTGCTTTTGTTAGCAGATAAAAAGCTTCATACTTTTTTCTCTCCAATCTGTTTCTGACCATCATCTATTAAACTAATTTCTCTGTATTTCTAACAAATTTTCAGTTTCTTTTTCCCTTTTTATCTGTTGCATATACAAATGTAAACAAATAATATTTTGTTGTGTATTAATAACTGTATTCTGACTTGATTTGTTGATTTTGTTTATAGTATATAGGTAATTTATATAGGAAATAATTGTAACTTTGAGTTTGAATTGTAAAGAATACATACATACCTAGAATACTTCTTGAAACAGAAACTTAGCTACTTTTATCTGTTTTCCAGTAATTGTTCGGAGTTGTTGGTACTTCACTATGCCTGTAACTACAAGGAAAACCTTGGCAAGAGAACTGGAAGAGAAACTCAGAGTTGCTCTGCAGGACCTGCAAAAGCACAAAGACCTCTCTGATCAGCTTCTACAAGAAAGAGAAGACAGTGAGGTTGAGGTGAACAAAATTGTGTCAAAAAACACTGAACTCAAGAGTGAACTTGCCAGTCTGTACACTGATTACTCAGAAGTGCTCCAACAAAATGAACAGCTACAGAACATTGTACTGTAATTTAAAGAATGTAGTGAGACGCATGAACAGGCCTTGAGCCGTATATCAGAACTTGAATTTGAATTAAGTAAGGCTCAACATGAAATCATGTTGTTAAATTCGACAAAGTTCAATGAACAGGCCGACGAACGCGACTCCTCCAATTCTACCACGAAGCGAAGCTGTCATGAATGACATACGCATTCGCCAAAAGGAAGTTCGTAATACACTACGCAATCTGGACGTGAATAAAGCCAGTGGTCCTGATGGTATATCTGCAATTGTTTTAAAAACTTGTGCGCCTGAGTTGTCGCCTGTCCTGACACGCCTCTTTAGGCTATCTCTTGAGACTGGTACAGTGCCCAAATCATGGAAGCTTGCTAATGTGCAACCCGTGCCTAAAAAAGGTAGTCGTACCGACCCTGCCAACTACAGACCCATATCTGTTACGTCTGTACTCTGTAAGAGTATGGAGCGCATTCTCAACAGCCGGCTCCTGGCATACCTAGAAGCGAATGACCTCCTCAGTGACCATCAATACGGGTTCTGCCGAAATCGGTCTACTGGGGATCTTCTAGCGTATGCCACTTATATCTGGAGCGAGGCCATTGAGAAACAAGGGGAAGCGCTTGCCGTTTCCCTGGACATCTCTAAGGCCTTTGACAGGGTTTGGCATGACGGCCTTATTAGCAAGCTTCCCGCATACGGCCTGCCTACCGGGTTTTGTGCGTGGATATCGGACTTCCTGAGGGATCGATCATTACGAGTAGTCGTGGACGGCTGCTCGTCTGATCAAATGGGTATTAATGCCGGCGTTCCCCAGGGGTCAGTGCTCTCTGCGACGCTCTTCCTGCTGCATATCAACGATCTGCTAAAGCCCGGTACCTTTGGGTATGCAGACGACAGCACGGTTGTAGAGAGCTATATTTCTACCGCGCGAGCCAGTGAGCCGGAGATCCGGAGTCTCAGAGAAGCTATGGTCGAGCGATTGAACTTGTCCCTTAAGGCAGTCTCCGATTGGGGCGATGCCAACCTGGTCAAGTTCAATGCCAACAAGACCCAGGCGTGTCTGTTTTCCGCCAAAAGGAGACCATTCCAACTGTCTCCAACATTCCGAGATGTATCCGTGCCGGTCACAGACCACCTGGACCTTCTTGGTGTTACTATATCGTCGACTCTAAACTTTGGCTCGTATATCGAGTCAAAGGCTGAGTTAGCCGCTAAAAAACTTGGCATCCTCTCAAAGGTGAGACGGTACTTCACAGCGGAACAAATGCTTACTTTGTACAAAGCGCAAGTAAGGTCCTGTGTTGAGTACTGCTCTCACCTCTGGGATGGCTCTGCCAAATACCAACTTGAGGCACTTGAGTCGATTGAGAGACGCGCCAAGAGGTTAATAGGCAGCGACTTTCTAGGGGAGTCTCGGCTGCAAAGCCTCGAGCACCGCCGTAAAGTCGCTTGTCTATCGGTCTTTTACCGGATACATTTCGGAGAATGTGCACAAGAACTGCACGACTTGGTTCTGCCCTCCCCCTTTTTCCATCGGACGTCCAGACAAACGGAGAGGCGCCATCCGTACATGGTTGATATTCCCAGGACTCGTACGAAGCGCTTCGCTTCCACTTTTCTCGTGCGTACTGCGAAGGAGTGGAACTCCTTACCGTCGTCAGTTTTTCCCGATGGATACAACATGGGTGTCTTCAAATCGAGAGTAAATAGGTTTCTTCTAGGTAAGCGTGCTCCATCTTAGACCACATCAATGCTTAACATCAGGCAGGGTGTGGTCAAACGCGAACCTATTATGAATAAAAAAAAAAAAAAAAGGCCGCTGACACCTTAAATTTATACAATGAGCTGGTCGGTAGTGGCATGGAATCAGCAAGCTCCCTGCAGCCTATTGTAACTATTGACTTGACTGATGAGAACACTACATGCAGTCAATTTCCAGTCTTGCAGAGCCATAAGAAAATTAAAAAGTATTTTAAGCTTAAAAAAGTGATGTGGAAGTGCAAAAAACAACTTAAAAACAGGAACTATTTCAAGAGAAATGTGAATTTGGTGAAAGATAAGTTACTATTACAGGAAAATCTTCAAAATTGTTTAGATGAATTAGAAATTACTAAGCAACTGTATGATGATGATACTCTGAGTCTTCGCTCCGAGCTGCTAGAAAAAGAGAAATTATTGCAAAATATTTTCTCTAGCTACTTATCAGCTCAAAACCATCTTAGTGATCACTACAAGGAAGCTATAAGTTTAATGGATCTTGTGACCACCAATGTGGAGAGTGTGAGAAATATTGAGTGTGCATGCTCAAGGTCTCATAGTCAGCCGCAAGCAACCAGAGAGCCCCATTCAATACCAACAATAGCTCAGCCATTAAACAAAACTTGCACTGAAGCAGTCCGGGGGGAGAATCAGGGTATCACCACTAACCAGGATATGGTAACTAAAGTTTTGGTTTTTTCAGACGCAATAGGCAAAAATTTTAGCTCATTACTTGGTAATTCATTAAACTGCTCTGTTAGAAATTACTGCATGCCTGGTGCTTCTTATGCACAGATTGAGGAGAAAATTATGGCTTCTGAAATTAATAAAAATACCATAGTTATTGTGTACTTAGGCCAAAGTTTGGGTATTGACAGGAAACAGTTAATAGCAAGTATAACTTCATTGTTAAATCTTGATGCGTATCAAATCATGTTATGTTCATTTCCCTATTCAGATGCACTGACTCAAAGCCAGAATGAGCATATTCACTCATTAAATACAATTTTATATAATATGACATGTCGTCATGGAGACAAACTTTTATTTTTTGACTGTAATAAATTTATTACTCACTTTATGTTGACTCAGGAAAGGATGTACCTACCTAAGAAATATAAAAATTTAATTGCTACTTTGGTAGCTTATAATATTGAGTCAGTTATAGGAAATATAACTAAGTCTAGTTTTGACGCTACAGATTTTAGTACATGTACTAATGTTCAGTCAAACAGTTTAAACTTTTAAGAGAGACAACAGGGAAGTGTTCTGACATAGCACTATACTACCAAAATATAAATCGCTTCCCTGGCAAAATACTTGAAATTGAAATATTCTTAGATAAATATCCATTTGACATATTATGTTTCACTGAAACTTGGCTTAGAGCAGATAAAATGTTATTTAATGTTAAGAATTTCGGTGTGGGTAGTGCGTTTAACAGATCATCTGCAGAAGGAGGAGGGTGTATTATACTTGTAAAAAATAATTTAAAATTTAAAGAACGCCGTGACTTGGTCAGATGTTCTGTCGAACGTGTCTGTGAGGTTGCTTGTGTGGAGGTGGACAGGCATCTCGTGTTGTGCGTATATCGACCACCAACAGATGAAGGTCGTGCTCAAAATTTTACAGAATTTTTATCCACTTTGGAAAATATACTACAGAAAATTTCAAAATGCAAAAAACCCATATTTGTATGTGGTGATTTTAATATAGATATTTTATTGAATACTAAAAATAAGACTGATCTTATTTCATTGTTTAAGTCATTTAATTTGAAATTTCTATTCTGTGAGCCCACTAGGATATCAGACACTTCAGCTACCTGTATAGACAATATATACTCAAACTGTAAGACTAAAGAAAAGTCAATAATGAAGGGTATTAGATCTGATCATGAGGGCCTAGCGATAAAATTTGATGGAATCAGAAAAACAGAGAGGTATGAAATTGAACATAGACCATTAACAACTAGTAGGCTGGAAATACTCAGTACCAACATAGAAGCTAAGCTTGGCATTACAAGTTTTTCTCATAGTGACCCAAATGACATTTATAATAGCTTATTTTCTTTAGTAAACACTGAGTTTCAAAAAGTATGTCCAAAAATAAAAAAACAAATAGATGGAAAGTTGAAGTTCGGTGATTGGGCAACAACAGGTATTCGAAAAAGTAGAGATTATTTGTTTGATCTGTATCGTAGGAAAAATTTAACATCTTGCAAACAGTTTCATGATTATGTTAGGAAGTATTCAAAAATGTTCAAATCTGTTTGCTTGTGTGCTAAATCTCTTTTTATTAGAAACAAAATTAGCAAGTCTAAAAATAAAATAAAAACCATTTGGAAGACTATAAATAGTGAAACTGGTAAAAATAAACCTAGAGATTCAACATATGTCTTAACTATTGATAAAAATCAAATCTCTGATTCAATACAAGTGGCGAATATATTTGAATTTTTTTTTTCCACCTTGCCCCTAGAAGCCACTAAGTCATTGGATTCTTGTCCCAATGTAGCAGAAACTATGTTAAAAAATAATTTTCCAAGCAAATCACCGGACTTTTCTTTCAGACACACCACAAGATTTGAAATTATAAAAACATTTCAAAGTTTAAACATAAAGAGTACTGAAGACTTGTGGGGTATGTCAGTAAAAGTGGTAGAGTCTATAATTTACATTATTGCACCATATTTAGAAACAATATACAATCTTTGTGTCGATAGTGGAAACTTCCCCAATTTAATGAAACAAAGTAAAATCACTCCAATTTTAAAGTCGGGGTCTACATCTGACCCTTGCAATTATAGACCTATTTCCATCTTACCTGTTCTGAGTAAAGTATTCGAAAAAATTATGCTCAAACAACTACTATCCCGTTTTAACAAGCATAATTTATTAAATGAGAATCAGTTTGGTTTCACCAAGAGCAAATCCACAACAGATGCAGGTGTTCAATTGATGTCGCATATACTGGAAGCCTGGGAGAGTTCACATGATGCTATTGGCGTATTTTGTGATCTTTCCAAGGCATTCGACTGTGTAGAGCACTGCACTCTGATTCGTAAACTTTCCCACTATGGTATTCGTGGGAAAGCTCTGAATCTTATAGAGTCATATCTGTCAGACAGGCTACAGAGGGTTGGAATAAATGGCAATACTTCTTCCGGGTCATTGGTAAAAATGGGAGTACCACAGGGATCAATTTTGGGACCTTTTCTGTTTCTAACATATATTAATGATCTGCCTTGCATGGTCAAAGATTTCTGCGATATTGTTTTATTCGCAGACGATACCTCTCTGATTTTTAAAGTAGATAGGAAAGACAGTGAACTGACGCATGTAAATAATGTATTATCTAAGATTTGTAAATGGCTCGCCGCTAATAATCTTCTCCTAAATTCAAAAAAGACGAAATGTTTAAAGTTTTCTTTACCAAATGTTCCTTATGTTGAACCAAACATAAAGCTTGGCCCAGATAAACTCCCTATTGACAAAGCGACAGTCTTCCTGGGAATCAAAATGGATTCCACTTTACAATGGGATCCACATATACATGATCTCTCCGGAAGACTTAGTTCTGCTGCATATGCAGTTCTTAGGATAAGACAGTTAACAGACGTAGCTACTGCTCGCCTAGTTTATTTCGCGTACTTCCACAGTATTATGTCGTATGGCGTATTGCTGTGGGGAACTACTGCTGAGATAGAGACAATCTTTATCATACAAAAGCGTGCAATTCGAGCCATATATAAAATGGGTCCTAGGGAATCTGTGAGGGATCTTTTTAAAGAAATTGATATTTTAACTTTACCAAGTCTGTATATATTTGAAAATATTATGTATGTTCGTAAAAATTTGAGTAAATTTAAATTAAACAGTGACAATCACGATTACAATACTAGGAATAAAGATAAAATAGTGGTGCCAGGTTTTAGATTAGCAAAGACAAATAAAAGGTCCTTCTTAGGTAATTGTGTGCGGTTTTATAATAAAGTTCCCAAACATATTACAACGCTCGCAGAAGGGAAATTCAAGTTGCATGTGAAAAACATATTGATTAAAAAATCCTACTACACAGTTTCTGATTACATAAACGACAAAAATGCCTGGATAATTCCGCCTCCGCCAAGCTATTGCCTGTCACCTACATAATTTAAACAAATATTGTAATAACTCTATTATATAGTATGTATGTAACACATTGTTAAAAGATGTTTAAAAGAATGGCCCGAGTTTCTTGCCCGTTCTTCTCGCAGTGGCTCTATACAATTTATTTGCTGAACGTGGCAGTACAATGTAGAATATTTCAATACTAAAATTTGTAATTGACCTTCATAAGAGCGTCGTAGACGCCTAAATTGAATAAATGATTTTGACTTTGACTTTGAAGTAGAAAAAGGTGATTTTCACGGGGTATCACGACCCTCAGCTTGAGGACAACGACGCAAGGAGTTAGTTGAAACTAACTACTGAAAAGCAATGTAAAATACTTAAGAATGCCGTGTATCTTACACAAAACAGTTATTTAGAAGTAGTTGGTTTATGTAAGTCCAGTTGTCCGAATAAGAAGCAAAGATAGGTGAATGACTGTAATGTTTTCGCACAATTAGGTACATAATGCATACTTTAATACCTTATGAATATATTGTTAAGTTTACTACGACTCTCTAGACTTACTTAAGTCTAAATCATCTTTTAACTGGCGATGGTATCGCAATCTTTCTATCGCATGGAATCGATACCGGTGAAGTTAAAAAAATTAAGTGCGAATAATTACTAAGCTTCATAGAAGACAGTGCGTCCTGCCGACATTTACTACTTAATCTTATTATAAATGAAGCAGACAAAAGATGTTCCCAGATACAAAAGTGTGTGCTCTTAAAACGTGTGAATAAAATTATATATTTTGCAGGTCTGTTTTTGGAACATAGGTTTGACTTATCTTCACCCTAAAGATAGTGTTCCTGATAGTAACGATCATCAAGAAATACATAACTTAATATTGCACGAAACGCTGTTAAATCCTTACCTAAAATACAGCACGTTTGTTTTACTGGCATCAGACATTGTACTGTGTGTTTTCAGCATTCTTTTGATCATAGGAATTTTCACAGTGAGTATACCTACCCACATTTTAGTAGTAAAAGTAATATAATAAAGAGGAAAGATTTGATTGTTTGTTTGTTTGCATTGAATAGGCTCTGAAACTGCCGGACCTATTTGGATGAAATTTGGTATGGAAATAGTTTGAGACCCGGGGAAGGACATAGGATAGTTTTTATCTAACTGCGCAAAAAGAGGTTAATAGTTTTGCGTGATAACTGATATACGCGTGGGTGGTGTCATGGCCGGAAATCTAGTTTTAAATATTCTTATTTTTTTACCCCTATAGACGGTAGCATTCACTAAGGGGTTCGAACATTGTGGTATGGAACCGCTGCTGTTTTGTTTTTTATTTTATTTATTTTACAAAGTCATTTTTATTTGTTTCAGGAGAGCTCTTCTATGGTATCGTGGTGGTTGTATGCTGCTATCCAATTTATCATCATCT
This sequence comes from Plagodis pulveraria, assembly GCA_963890685.1. Lineage (NCBI taxonomy): Eukaryota > Metazoa > Arthropoda > Insecta > Lepidoptera > Geometridae > Plagodis > Plagodis pulveraria. The sequence continues at coordinate 13,983,494 of OY982956.1, forward strand.
CGGTACTTTATTTAATCGTCCTCTTACTCAAACTGAATTATATGTTATATTCACATTATGAACGGAAATCAAAGAGATGGAAGCCTTTGCACTACAATCCAATTACTCTTGTATTTCTTACGGTGCCGTATATGTTGGTTTTCCACAGTACGTATATATTCTTCATTAGTTTGAGTCATAAATGAAACGCTACCTTTTTTATTATTTATAAGAAAGCCTTTGACCACAATCTCACCTGATAGTAAGTTATGATGTGCTCGAAGGTGTTAAACAGGCTTAACCTAGAATTACTGGCTCTCAAGGACAGCTGCCGGAACACAAAGTTAGGTGCTTGGCACAGATTTTCTACTCGAGGGTGGTAGCTAGCCGGGCGGGCATACGCAAAATGCCCTTCCACCATGCGGTGAAGCTCAAGCCCGCGACGGGATACGAACCATGGACCTGCTGCGCGGCAGTCTTCTGGTGGGTATTGAAATCTTGTCTTCCAATGTACCATCTATGCAATGTACCATCGCACCTTTTAATCACTGAGATACCAAGCAAGGAGCGTTTTCATTGACTTTCATAATACTGTAAAATTACTTTCAAAGTAATTTCCAATACACCAATAGCAATATGTCATCATCAATGTCGAAACATTCGTAGTTAAGGCACGTTTTGTTTATACTTTGGGTTCATATAAAAGTCATTAGACGCGTTGCTTATTACGGCCCAGACCATTACTATGAAACGTCTACATTAAGAATGTTTCCTTGTTTCAGTATGGACCTATTTTATTATTGTAGTGAACAGCTACAGGCTTGAAATGTGACTTCACATGAAAATATTTGAATTATCTTCAGTACACAATGAATGTGTGTATTTTTGTGTTAATAAACGAGAAAATGTAGTATAAGTATCTCTATGTAGTGGTTATTGGTCAAGATTTCAAGAGACAGTTATTCCAACTCAATAAGGTACCCGTTGCGTAATGCAAAATGAACATATTACATATAATTCCAGAAGGCGAGATTATTGATAGCGAACGAGTGGTCTTTAGCCATAAACTCGCCTTAAACGCCTTAAGTAGAAAATCTGTCGCCAAGCACCTAATAGTGTGTTCCGGCAGCAGTCCTTGAGAGCCAGTAAAATTACAGACACATGAGACCTAACAACTGTACGTCTCAGTGTGACTGGCACAGTGCAGTTCGTCATTAACGAAATGCATTTGTTATAGGCAGAGGTTAGTCCGCTTAACATCAGGTGGGCCACGGGCTTGTTCCGTTACAATACAAAAAAATCTATAAATTTTAAAGCTTTATGCTTTATCGTTGGTCACGTCAAGAAAAGCAGGTCATTGTAGGTTTATAACAATAAAAACTGAAATGAGAGTGGTCGATTCTTGGGAAAATAATAAAGGTAGCTTGATGAAATGAAAATTGGATCATTTGAAGTAGTTCCATTCCCACTGCTAGTTTATTTTTCAATTATGGTAAAATAATATTCGGGTATATCTTTTTAACCAAATTTCAAATAAAGAGGAGGTACTCAATTCTTATTTTTTTTAAATTGTTTGATACCTCAGAACTTTCGACGGTTCACCCTGCAGAACCGATTTTGAAGTTCTTTTTTTATTGGAAAGCTAGTGAATCCCGTGTAGTCCCTTTTAAATTTCATCAAAATCGGTCAAGCTGTTTTTGAGTTGCACTCCAATAACTGAATAGTGATTTCCTATCTTGATAATATAATCATTGACAGTATATGACAATCGATCTCGTAAGTAGTAAGAGACAATTAAAATGATGAAAAGTAAAATTATTACACAAAAATGAAACCGATTTCAACACTCAAAAGTGTGAAATAATTTGTCGAAGTCGGTACCATGCGCACAATGTTGAGAAAATAGGTACTTTTTATGGTACCGACTTCAAGAAGTTATTTCACACTTTTGAGTGTTGAAGTTGGTTTAATGTATTTGTATTTTATTTAATGCTGATAAACCTATATAAACGTGATGATGTTGTTCAGACTAGCTTAAAATTACTGACTGTCATGGACAGCTGCTGCAACACACAGGTGCTTGGCGACAGTTTTTTTTCGGTAGACATTCGCAAAGTGCTCTTCCATAATGCTATAGCGAGTGACATATCCTAAGACAACAACCGAGACTGACGGATTAAGGTGCCTCCGAAACACGAAAGCGCTTAGTGGTAAATGCCACGGTCACCCATCCAACAAATTACCGTAGCAAACGTTATAATCGGTTAAAACTAACTAATATACGGTAAAAGCAGTTCTAAAATTAAAAAGAATTAATTTAAAAGAACTTATATATTTTTTTTTTTTTATTCCTGATAGGTTAGCCTTTGACCACTATCTCACCTGATGGTAAGTGATGATGTGGTCGAAGATGTTGTTCAGGCTAACCTATAAATACTGGCTCTCAAGGACAACTGCCGGAACACACCGTTAGGTGCTTGGCGACAGATTTTCTACTTGAGGGTGGTAGCTAGCCAGGCGGGCATTCGCAAAATGCCCTACCACCATGCTATAACGACTGCCATCCTTAGACAACAACCGGGACCGACGGCTTAACGTGCCCTCCGAAGCACGGAAGCGCTCAGTAGTAATGTCACTAGCGGTCACCCATCCAACTCATGACCGCGCGCGACGGTTAAGATCAGCTAAGTAAACTTCGCTACAAGCGCTTCAAAACTACCCCATATATATACATATATGTGGATAGTAACCTTATCTACCACAATCAGTTAACACATTCAGCATCGCCGATGCTCCTGCATATAGTCGTTTACTCCAAGCTATTGCCGTAGTCGTTTGTGCTTTACGCGCTCCTTAGTGTACATTTTGATCTGTAGGTTCCAATATTTTCCTAATTTTCTTACGCAGCCCTACATCATTCATTTTCTTTTTGATTAAGGCTCAAGACTTCTGTAGTCTTTGGTTTTGGAATAGTTTTTACATTCTCTTGATATTAGTCATAGAGAAAAGCTTTACACCAGAGATAAGCAAATCAACTGCTAATCATGTGTTTCCGGTATATTACTTTCTCTATGTCACTTGCTCAGTAATGTTTGACTGCTAATCAACCACTTTCTGTTTTTTTTCGTAGGATTTTATAATATTTATATAGTTTATAATTTTTTCTTTAGTAAACCACCACTATGCATTTTAATCAATAAAATCAAGTTTCCTTTTGTATCTTAACCCATAGCTTCTTTCAAGTTGTTAATCGTAAAAGAAACAGTAAAAGGATTTTAGAAAAGTTTAAGTACCTATATATTTAAAATACTGATTGAAAATTCGCGTTACTATCCCACTATGGCATTGGATTGTATACCAACAGTTCGTAAATTCTGTGGTTGTATTCCTCTGAAATTTGGCAGTATAATTATTGCTTTTTTTGGTTTGGTAAGTATTCGTATTGGTTCGAAGTGCATAGGACACTGCGCAATCTAACTTAAAAAAGGCAAAGCGGATTCCCGCCATGGGTCCTGAAGTCTTGTCAACTAGAGTCCTTCTTGCTTATGCCACTTACATCTCCAACAAGGCCATTTAACAATATGTATGGATTGAGAAGCACCCGACCCTTCTTTCGATATTTTAAAAGCCTTTGAAAGGCACGACAGTTTTGTTAGTGAGGCTTCTTGCTGATGTTTAATCTTAATCCAAAACTATGTGTAGGAAACTGTGTTATAGTTTTTATTGTTACAAAATACAAATGTATGAGAAAAGTTTTAGACATACGTTTTTATGGGTATTTATATAAGATCTGATCTAGCTAGGTAAGAGAAGTTTTTCTCTTAGAGAGAAGCGATATATAATGAGCGTGAAATTCATCTGTTAACCTGGTTTTATTGTTAACACTCGCTAATAAGCTTCCATCCTTTAGGTATGTTCCCACAGGTATTAGGGTCGGCTCTAGCCCATGTAGCGCCCGAGTGCAAGCAATACCTAGGTGCTCTCTACTAGGCACGCGATTAAAATGGAATATTTAGTTCTATTTTACCAGTGAACATAATTATTAGTGTGGAACATAATATACATTTACGAGTATTTCGGGCAGTGTTCAAAGGAACTGTCTAAGGATATTGTATGGTGGTCATTTTGAATCCACGAGGTCGGCACCTGGTGATAAAAGCGCTTACCTCTGTCGGTAACAGATGCAGTTCGTCACAAGTGGCGAACTGTACTTTGACAATCACGCTAAGACATAAAGTTGTTAACTCTCAAAATTTCTTTGGAAAATTTTTCCTATATTTTGATTGTATAGAGATTTTGAACTGGATTTGGACTAACTGTTCTATTTGAGATGTAGCGATCTCATGAAGGAGATTTCAAATGTTCAAAGTATGGTATGTGGCATATAGGACAACTAGGACCAGATTGGTGATACTATTAGATTAAAACCGTCTTCGATATGCTTGAGCAACATCACTAAAGGCCAATGGCTCCATACTCAGTTTACAATTCAAAAGAAACTTTCTACATTTGAAATGTTAGTGAAAATGTGTAGAATATACAAGTTCAGTACCTATGTAGAATAGCCATTTTAATAGATGTCAATCAAATACTCCCTGACTAGTAACATATCATTAATCATTTAACTTCTCCCTAGGGGAAGACAGAGGCGAAAGACTAAAAACCTCGTACCTTGTGCGTGGGTATCAAGCCTTATGCACTGAGAAAAACGACTTAAAGGCTTAAATCGAATTTGACCTTTTACCGTTGAATTGTAAATACCTAAGATGAATTCACAACTCTTAAGATGATTTTCACCAATCAATAAAAATGTACCATGTTTTATAATAAACAAAACCGTCAAAAACACCTTACGTAAAGTATTTTCAGGAATGAACTTTTTAATACGATAATAATTGCAGTATTGACCATAAAATATACCTTACTTTTACGGCGGTTTATATATGGTGATTATCACTATAACGTATCAAAACGTCAGCCTCATCGAAAAGTCAATATTTAAGAAAGACCACAAAATACACCTTAAATGAAGATTAAAAGAAACATTCGCCTTCACTGACCTCGCTTTAACGCCTTCTAGCTGGAAGGCGTTTTTGTATGTATTTACGTTTGGTCGGTTTTTCGCCTTATACCATATAAATTAGCCGTCATTAGAGCGCTTTTGACTTTAGATTTTTCTCAGTGTGCCATCTACTGGGCACCAGTTTCAGAGCCTGGACTGCTACTAAATATTTTTTGTCACAAAAGCCTAATTACTTGTCAACCTGGTCCTATCGAACCTGAACCTCAAGATTTCAAAGAACAATTTTACATCATTTGATCAAAGAGGACGGATGCTTATTGGTATTCTTGAGCCCGTAGAAAGACAGTCAAAACTAATAATATTAGACAGTAAGGATTTCATAACATTTTTTCCAGGTCCATTATTAAATAAATTTTTTTCAGTAAAAAACTTTTTTTTCAGCTGTTGTTCATCCCAACAACAGTTTTCATATTTCTTGCAATAGTATATCGTAAAGGGTTTAGAGGTCCCATTGTTGCAAGTTACGCCTGTTTGAAACTAGTGTCAGATTACGTTTTAAGTTTCTTCAGCTTCATGTTAATTCTTGGTATTAATCAGGTAATTTGATTTATCTTCTCCTAGCATTAGGGCATCAGCATAATTAAGCAAGCGCCGCGCACGCAAACAATCTCAGTGTACAGGTATAAGGAAACCCAGTGTAGTGGTGTAAGCCCGCCTTACCGCGGCGGAAATAGTGCACGACTGAAGTTTTACTTGATATGTTTGTAGAAGTTATCTGCATATACGCAAAGTACAGGGTATCCTCATACTGTGCCTGTACTGAACTTGTCCGCGGGCAGCTCTCGCTTCACAGGACTGGCTGACCCCTTAAGCTGAAGTACCTGAGACCAATAAGTGTAGGTGCATATTTTCTAACAACACAAATACATGAATTTTGAAAAGCTTTAGCTTTGGTTTTCAAACACCTTCATTGGGAATTTGCGTTGGTAGTATTGCGTGACTTAACATTCAAGTATCGAAGATATGTAAAAGATCAAACAGTACCAACTCGCTATTATTTTGAAGCAGTGATGGCTCAGTGGCATTGGCTATGGACTGTCGCGCAGCAGGTCCATGGTTCGAATCCCGCCCAGAGCTTGAGCTTCACCGCATGGTGGAAGGGCATTTTGCGTATGCCCGCCTGGCTAGCGACCACCCTCAAGTAGAAAATCTGTCGCCAAGCACCTAACGGTGTGTTCCGGCAGCAGTCCTTGAGAGCCAGTGAAATTACAGGCAAAATGAGACTTAACAGGTATGTCTCAAGGTGATGGGCGCAGTGCAGTTCGTCACTTGTGATGAAATGCATCATAACAAAAAAAAAATATATAAATTCATTTAGAGTTATTTATAGAAAAAGTGAACTTTTAACATAGATAGTAAACCAATATGTTTTCAGGATAATGAAGCGTCGTATACTAATTGGTTGTACGCTGCCTTATTTCACATCATATTCGCGATAATTATTTTATCGTTTAACCATATTGGTTTTGTCGTCGATGGTTTTAAAAGGCATGGAATGTTTGGAATACATGGGGGTCACTATCAACATGAGGACATGGATGGACATTGGTGGTTTGCGTTGTTTTTCTTCGTCACTCCCTATAGTAAGTTTAATTATTGTGTAATTAATTTAATTAGGCGCATACGCAAAAACTTTAAATGTATAAATCTGTAAATGTATATAGCTTTTAGAATAGATTTTAGAATAAGCGTCTGTAATACCTACAGACGGACTTTTGTTCTTAAAACTTATTCGTTCAATGGTTTTTTTACAGTTATGTTCTACTTTATGATGGTTATCAAAAGCTTCAGTGAAGGTGGCGACTAAGTGTGAAAATCTTGATAGAAGGACGAATAATATTTGACGGGTACCTACTTTTCACTTGACAATAGAAAGTAAATCCTATTAACAGTGGTCGAACCGAACCCTATACTTTGATAAATTTATAAAATGTACAGTACCTTGTTGACAAACATAGGCATTGTCGAAGGTGAAAATCCTTCATCAAAATTACCTCATGTATCCAGTTAGGTGTTACATTTGGGAACATTCGTTTTACATTTTACCCAGTGGTGCTCGTAGATGAACCTACTACATACGGGCAAGTAGCTACTGAAATTTCTATCTACTACACAATTCATATTATAATTGGAAAGTCATGAAACAATGATAAATAATAAATAAATTTGGCACATTTTAAGTACACGATAATAGTATCTCCCATCTTAGCTACAGTTTTCAGCTCTGAAAATCATTGATTGTGAGTAGGTAAGATAAGAATGCAATAAAAATTTAAATAAATCGTTATTTACCGACTTAAAGCTATTTCAGTTTGTAATAATTATATAAGAAAGTAGGTACATACCTACCTACAAGTAATGCTATTATTTTGACATGTAAGTAAAGCGGAAAAAGGAAAAGAAGGCAAGTATGGTATAATACAACGTAGGACTCTTAGACTTTCTCACTGGTGGGTGGGCAGGGAATTCACATTTATCCCTCCAAACACTGCGTTAGAGTGGGAACCAAAATATGCAGGCAGTTGTGTCAGGGGTAACAACCCGATGAGTATTACAAATGTAGAGCAGAAATAAGTTAAGCGCAAAACTTAAACATAAAAGTAAGTCCGTATCTCGGAAATGTTAATTAAGCTTGGATTCAGTATAAGCGAACCCTCATCCCCTCCCTCCGTTCTTGCACAGTATACCTTAAACTTTACAGTACATGAGTTACAATGACCTATTTTCCAATAAACGGACGAAATGGACCCAAAAACATATACAAAGAACTTGTGATTAGCGTTATCTCACGATTTAGGTTTCAATTGCATTTATTCTATGTTTCGTTTAGTTTCAAGTCCAAATGTATTGTTAAAATATTGTTAAAAGTTAATTACCAGTAATTAACTTTTTCTTGCCTGGAAGAGATTGTTGCCTAGCAATATGGACGCTGATTGTACTATGTTTAAGATATGTTTATCTATTTTGTAACTATTATTAATTATTAATTTTAAAAGTCCAATAAAGTGAAACTTGAAAACATGCGACAAAATCTGAGTTTTTGGCACCTTTGATGCCTTAGACGTTGTTTCCTTTTTTTAATTTGCTAATATCACTTGATGGAAAGCGTATTAACAAGATTAACTGGAATTAAAATGTAAACTACTTATTGCCAGCACACCACTCAAAAACTGTATTAGGTAGCTCTTGTTCCATAGAATTTTTTAACCCGTGGAACTCACTTCACTGTTATAGTGATTGGTGACAGATTATTGGGCAGTGGGAAGCCATCATTCGCAAAATCCGTTTTGAAGCACAAGCCCACGGCTTGATTCGTATGATGGACCTTCTGCGACAGTCCATAGCCATTGTCATTGAGCCAGCACGGTAGATACAGTAGGATGATGCACATGGGAAAATGATATGAGCTCGATCTTTCATGAAACCCATCATGAAATCACGCATATTGACAACAACAAAAAAAATCGTGTATTTTATTATTTTAATGGGATTGTAACGGAATAAGCACGAAGCCCAAATTGTGTGGAGCTGTAACCTCTGCCTACAACAGATGGATTTCGTCACAAGAGACGATCTGCACTACGTCCATCACCCTGAGACATAAAGTTGTTAGGTCTCAAGTGCCTGTAATTATACTGGCACCCGCAATACGTGTAATGCGAACATTACTGCTTGGCGGTAAAAGTAAGTTTGATGGCAGTACTTTATCGGTGCTGCTAAATAATTACAAGAAGGAGCCCGAATTCGAACGGACGAGGCAAACCTCAGTCACTGCTACATCAATTTGTTTGTTCCCCTCATCATTAAGAAGGATACACATCAGCGTAAATGTCACTCAGTTGGAGGTTTTAATTAAAGCGACCCACCGCCGTGTTTTGATGTAAAAGGGTTACAGAGGAACGCTATCAAGATCCTACTAATCTTTATATATTCGTGATGAGTCGTTTTAGTCCAATACAACGTTTGGATGTTTTATATTAAGTAAAGGGTATTTTTTTTTTTTTTATAATAGGATGGTTTTTAATACATTCATGTAGTTCTATATTCATACTCGCAAAAACATCAATAAAAATTATGAAATTCAACAATCTACCTGTACAGTCGCTTGCAATAATAAGTATACACTTCGGAATTTTTATAATAATGTAATGTCACTAAATTCTTAGTGTTTGAAGTTAATATACACATGAGTGAAACAATTCAAATTATTATTTGATTTCAAATACTTCTGTGTACATAAAGAGACACATAAGTCTTTGTCACAATTTTGAAAATTACAATGTGTATATACTTATTATTGCAGGCGACTGTACGTGGATGGTCAGTGAGAGTCTGTAAAACATATACCTAACACTTCTAAGATTACAACCGTTAGGTTTTACAAACACAGGGTGTACGAGTACATTACTGTAACCCTCACCGACTGCCTTGTGTCTGTAAAACCTAACGCTTCTAATCTTAGTAGTGAAGTTAGAAGCATTAGGTTTTACAGACACAAGACTACATTCCCATTACCCTCACTGATTGCCCCGATTTATGATTTGAATACAGTATAACCCCAGTTTTAACAAGTATTAATACTAGACCACATTTACTTTTGAAAAATGTAAGAAAATATTAAGGTCACGTCGTCACTACTCCCAAAGGGGACGTAAAAAAAGCAAAAACGTATAAAAGCAAAAAACTGTATAGAGTAAAAAGTATAAAAGAAATTCACTTCGGGCTGATAGCATTTCTCTGGACCGGGCGAAGCTGACTTTTATTACTTGAAACACGTGACGCGACCTCCGATCTCTGCCTTTTGAATTCTCTTAGATATTATCTACTCTACTACTTTTTTTGTGGTAGATTATTTGCAACTATAGAGCCTATCTTTGAACACGTTAAAAGTAGAGCGCTTTCCATACAAATATAGTTTACTTATGTCCTTGAGCCTAATATCTATGCAACTGAATTCCCAGATTTCCGTAAAATTAAGTGTCTTCAAAAATAATTCGAAAAATCGTTTTATATGGGAATTGTTTTTTGATATATTCCCCACGGCACTGCTGTTAGTATAGCTTGGTAGTGTTGTGGGTAAGGACCCAAAAACAGAACTGGATTTGAACATTTCCTTATTTAAGGGGGATTTCATTTTTCCATTTTTTTTTTTGAAAAATAAAATTTAAAATTTCCATAACCCTCATCGACCAAAGTGTCTACGCTTATATTCTAACCAATTATCACCCGCCTTTCATATGTAGCCCTACTACTTAGTTCGAGTTATACAGCAATTTAACCTTAGTCGGTTATATATAGGTACCTATGTGAAGATTAGTACCGACTAATCTTTACACTCTGTCAAACTGATGTCTCTTTTGGGAAATACATTTTCTGATTCTCACATTAGTATTAAGCCATCAGCATTTTTATAAAGTCATCCAGGTATAGGGAGAATATACCTACAGTGACATTTTTCTGATTGACTGTTTTCTTTTTTTATGGGATAGGATGGCAAACGAACAGACCGCTCACCTGATGATAAGTGATCACCGTCGCCCACGAACATCCGCAACACCAGGGGTCTCGAGGATGCGTTGCCTCCTTTGAGGAGGGAATATGCTCTCTTCTTGAGTAAAGTTGATATAATTTCAATGCAACCAACTTGAAGTACACTAAATTTTTATTCAAAAGTATATCAATAAACATATTAAAAGATATCTACAGAAAAATATGGAAGGTTTTATGTAATGTACCTTCTACTTTTTTTTAATCGTTTAAAAATGGGTTCCACAATCGTCCTTTGCTTATAATTCGTATGGTGTTCTGAGATAGATAACAAGGTACTATAGGTAAGTATGTAGGTTATACCTACGTACAGTATAATAGCTACAAGAGCGAAGGACGCAAAAGGTCTCGTCCCTCCCTCGGGCGTTATTCATAACCGACATAAAAGCACCCTCCCGCTGATCTAAGAAAATATTTTACTTGCAAAGGAAATTTAGGGCCTTTACTACAGTTTGCTTATAGTCGTAGTTACTTTGTAACAATACGTACCTATATCTACCAACACAATATATATACGTTATTGACTATATTTTTAGTACTTAGCTTGTTAAAGTTATAGTTTGTAACCAACAAACTTTAAAAAAGATTGGCCACGTGCTCTCTATTTTCTATGTAGTCTTTTTTAATGAGATGAGACGTCACGTCTGTCCATTACCTGCAGTTACTGTGGCACTTCATCGTTCTGCTTGACACTGCACTGCGCATGCATACCTGTGACACTAAACAATATATCGGCATGAGCTCTTCATGCCGATATATTTTTCTGTCTCGTCATAGCCCAGTAATTTCACCAGCTATAGTGCCCTACACACAGAAGAGTTTGCACACTACTGCTTCGAGGCTGAATATCTGACACTGCAGTAGTACGCACCAAGACGGGCCTTGCAGACCAACTGGTAATATATGATCGTGCGATCGTACCAAATGAGCCTTATTTTCAGATTTCTAGGTAGGTAGGTATGTAGATTAGTTTTTGAGATAGACGTCTTTAACAAAATGGTCTAAAATTGAGACCTTTTCCTGATTTGTTCTAGGTAAGTAAGCTAACTATTCAAATAAGTATACTTTTAATGTATTGGAATAATTACCCTGAATAATTATTTATCAAACTAATTCTGGACAAAATATTCCGGTTTGAAGGGTGTTGGTGCTGGTGAAATAATAGGTAGGTACATGTGAATAATTTTATGGCTCAGGGTGATATGCACAAAGCAGTTCTTCACTTCTGACAATATGTATCTAGCATAGATAGGTATAGGTACCTCTTAACATTATATGTGGGCCAATATTATAAAAATCAAAATTCCAGATTTGCAGCTGGTTCTGTTTACGAACTAGAAACCATGATATATCTACCCCTGGACAGGCAGGCAGACTGTGGAGTCTCTTGTGTAGTAGTAGTACAATTTTATATGTAGGTATCTGACAATGACGAACTCCTTATTTAGTTAATATTTATAGAGTAGGTGTATAGTGTATACCTGTAAGTAACCGTTCAAAATATTTGTACTTATATATTTTCATCAGTCAAATTTCGCCGCTAACGTTGGTTAAATTCCTTCTTTAAAATAGGCAGTTACAATACCATCATTTTTAGAACGAAGAATAATAGATAGGTACTTTATAAATACACTAAACTACATTACCATACATTTCATATAGTAAACATAATGTCACAAGCAGGCCTAAATAACCAAGTTTAAGCCTAAGTACCTAATCAAAATATATCTATGTACTTTGTATACTAGATTAGATTCATATTAATTTTATAGTAGGTATGCAGGTAGTCATCTTTGATGGCTTAAGCTTAGAATCTATCGTTGATTGTTAAGCAAACAGCGCCATCTATTCACTCCCTCTGAAAATAATCGACTACGCATGCGCGAACAAAATGGCTGCTCGATCAATACAGGGCAACCACCCTTCCTCACCCTACCTGATTCCAATTCTATCCCGTTCAATTATAATTTGCCGAAGAAAAATAGATTTTAGCAGTTTTAGATAAGGTTCAATAAGGTAAAGTAATGGATAAATTTTGTCTGTATCTTTTTGTTTGTATAGGCGTATACCTACCTACTTATATCTAGTTGTAGCTATCTTTGTGAAAAGAAAGATGGTAGATGTGAATTTTAGTGTAGTAGGTAGGTCATACACAGGTAGGTAAATAGATAATGTGCATTAGTAGGTGCAAAGTATTTTTGTGCACCTACCTAGTCACTCATATAAAAAGGTATTAAAATAATAAGTAGTTAAGTACGTAAATGTTTACCAAGAGTTAATAGACAGTCTAAATTATTTTCACAGTTTTGTTTTTTGAATGACGTTATACGTCACTTCCGAATCTTGAGGCCTGGATTCTATTCCCGGAAAGAACTACCTACTACCTATTCGTTTTACTGAAAAATAAAATTTCGGAAGTAGTCCGGAGGGTGGTACTGTTGTTGGTAGGTATACCTAGCTATGTAACATACCTAGGATACGTCCACCCACCCCTTTTAGGACAAAAAAGGCGCGAAGATAAGTTTGATTATTTTTAATACCTAATTGTCAAGCTATACCTAATTGTAAAGTAATTCTACCTCAGTATGATGATAAGGCCTAACTGTATCAGCCGGATCGTCCACTGCTGAACACAGCCTCCCCTATTAAGGGGGTATTTGCCATAATCCCCACGCTTGGCAGGCGGCTTGGGGATCGCAGTGTAAGATAGTAGTTCTTTAGAAGGCGCTGCTGCCCACCTTCCAGTATTTTTCCCTTAGTCGCCTCTTACGACACCCACGGGATGATATGGGGAGGTGCAATTCTAACCCGGCACCCCACGGGTTAACACCTAGGTAAAATTATATTCAGCCGTTTTCTTGTACCTACTCCTACAAATTTTACTAGTAGGATCACGAGGGAAATCACCTTTGGTTCGTCTTATTAGTTTTATGGAACAAAATTGTAACTTCACTACTGATGCAACTAAAAATGCCCTTACCCAGTTAGATGTAAAAATGTATCGTGTACCTACATCATTGCGCATTAAAATCTAAATAATAAGTACTTATGATATTTCTAAAAGTACTAGGCAAACATAAACCTAGGTATATGTTATGTAATGAATCGCTATTAGTATATCTGCCTAAGTAAGAATAAAAAATAATGGAAACTTATACCTATCGACAATACGTCTACCTTTGTAAGGTAATAGGTACAACATTTTACTCATAGGTACAGTGTAAATGCCGCATTGTTTATAATACAATTGGTAGGTAGTTACACAGAAAAAAAAGACTTCTTTAGCCAAGAATATACATTGTCTTAATAAATTCAAGACAATGCTGTATTACAATAAGAATATATTCTGAACTGAAAAATAATCGAGTCTTGATATTACACTCGAATATTCTTAGGAATATTGTTTTGACCCAAGAAATATTTCTTCACATAAAGTAATCAAATTATTATTTCAAGATAACGAAAATATTCTTCTAACAATAAAATAGGAATTCTTCTGTTAACATTTTATTCTCTAAATAAAATTTCTATATTCTTTCTTGAAATATTTTTAAATATTCTTGTTGAATGTAATTAAGGTGCTTCACTTACGAATATTTATGGTAAGATTCTTGGATTCAAAACTAACCATATTCGTATTTAAACACTTTAACGATTTCTCCAAAGAAGAATGCAATATATACTGTAAATGACTGTACTGTAAATGCAATATGTACTGTAATATATTCCTGAGAATATTGTGTTCTGTTTTCAAGAATATATTGTTTTCAATATACACCGTGTCCCAAAATTCAACGATAAGCCGGCATCGGTGCATGGACCTACTCATGACTACTCGGGAAAAAATAAAAGAAAATTATAACTCTTTTTTTTTTAATTACAGAGACTTTTATAAAGTTGCGCCAACTTTTAATAAAACTTGCCATGGTAGTGTCCATACTTTTTTTTTTAACCCAGACTATAGAAAGTGCATAGAATGTTAAAATCTATGAAAATTATAAGAAAATTTTTTTTTTTTACTGATTTTCGTAAATTAACTACAGACTTTCTGTAATTTTAAAGGATTGTGGTAGATAGCCGTCCTTCTTAGGTTGCTAATGCACAAAAAATATCAAAAATGTCAAAAATTGTGGTCATGGTAGTTGAAAATAGCATAATGGGTATCGAATATCGATGAAATTTATAAAAGTCTCTGTAATTAATAAAAAAAAACAGTTATAATTTTTTTTTTTCCGAGGAGTCATGAGAAGGTCCATGCTCCGATGCCGGCTTACCGTTGAATTTTGGGACACGCTGTATATGAATCACAAATATTCTTGAATAAAAACACACTGCGTTGGCTCAAGTATTCCTTTTTTTCTGTGTACCTATACTGCATGGGTAGTCATTGATACCACCTACATGCAGGTACCTGATACATGCTTCTGCTTACCTATTAACTTCGAAAGTAGTTCATAATCAGTTCAGACGACTGTCAGAACCGATACGTATTGAAATAAATCTGAAACTTATACTTACAAGTATGAGTACTTTGATGTAGGTACCTAATATATCTACGTTAATGCTAACTAAGGTGAATTCCCGCCTAGAATCTAAAATACTAAATAATAATATAAACTATTTTGGTCTATATTTACTTTTTTGTAAGTAAGGGAAGAAATAACAATGTCATGTACCTACCTAAATTATACTTACATGGTTTTATAATACAAAAATTTCAACAAAACGGTCTTTGACCACCCATTCTTAAACGATGGGTGTATTAGGTGATAAACAAAGTATACAATGCCTTTGTAATAGGTAAGTATGCTTATACGATAGAAAAAAAATACTTGTTTTAATTTAATCAGTCATATCCTTTAAAATAATTAGGTACAATATTTTTCAGCCAACTCGTCAACATCATTAGTTTAATTGGAAGTATAGAGAAATTAAATAAATGAATTTTATAAACTACTTATTTATCATTCGAACAAATAGGTTTTTTCACAATATTAGCTACCTGGTGGGTAGGTCATCTGAAGATGGCTTCAAAACGATAATAGGATAGGGCTCTAAATAATAATTTTGAGTCCACCTAGGTAATGTGTAAAAATATGTTTAGAACCAGTAAGATACTAGAATAAGGTATTATATGAATTTATAAAAGTATTTTGAGACTATATTTTCGTGGTCTATAGACAAAAACATTCAAGAGGGAAAATTCACCTTTAACCGATATAGTAGAGAACCTGATCGAATAGATCTGATGAACAGCGCCATCTACACTTACATGTGACACTACTTACAATTCAAGGGAGATGTGGGTTTATACACTAAGCCGAGAGACCCGCATGACGCTAGCGCCATCTGTTTCAAAGCTTGCGAACTGCTAAGTAAAGTAGCTGGTTAACTTTCCTTTTGTAATTTTACAAAAGGTTTCTGATATTAAAGTGGTAGGTTCCTACAATAACTTCAGCATTATAGTTAACCTTAAGTGCTCTAGATGTCACAGTAATCGAGGTATTATTTATAACCGTGCTTGGTCTTGACACAAATAACTAAAATTTGGGGATTACCTATGGAAAAACTCTTAATGGGAGTTTGTTCAACGCTAGATGCTGTTGATAAATGAAGTAATCATAACACTTATGAGCACCTACTACATACAGGTAGATAAACAAAATCTGCCAATAGAACACATACACAAATGTTTAGTTTGGTATTGAAAATTAAACTATGAAACAAAGTACTTAGAAGTATGTATGTATTTTTTTTAGTCCCACTTAGGTACACATACATACTTTACAATTAATTCATTAGCCTATCCATCCACTTAGTTTGATCTAATTGTTTTAATACTTTCCTAGTATGTACCTATCCATATAAGTAACTCCATTTCCCTGATTCGTAGCAAAATACATCACCAAATTGTTAAAGTAATCTCCCACGTCGGGTTTCCATTATAGATCAGAAATATTTATTATTTGCCAACTCCACCTTCAAAGCAACTGCCAAATTATTCACACGGTTGCTTAGCGACCGGCAATCATTCAAAATTGGAATAAGCATACCGTGATGTGATTGGTTGAATTCGCCGCCATTTGTAATGGGTTGGTTTGATTTAGCCACGCCCACACCTTTGTCCGAAATGGTCCCGCCTTTTGCCGGTCTTCCACATTCGCTTCTGTCACAAATTGATGTTTAAGGCGGAGCTTACAAAGCAACGCGGCTAAATTCAGAAACCTGCATTTTTAACCGAGTCGCTGTATATAGATGACGTTTAAAATTAGAAGGATGAAAATGATGCGATATTTGTGTTCAGTGAGTGTCTACCATTTTTGTAGAGCTGTATTCGTGAACGGAATGAACTGCCGAGATAAAATAAATTATGGAGGAAGCGTAGGTAGAGCAGGGGATCTATCATCTGCTGAATTCTGAGTACGGATAACGTGCAGTAAGTTAAAGTTTATGCCGTAATAGGTATACGTGAGTAGTGATCTAAAACCTAATGTAAAATATATAAACGTAGGTAGGTACGTACTTAATAAATATACATTATAATTAACAAAAAAGGAAGGCTGCAGTTTGATTAAATTATTTATGGTATAATTAGGTACCTATTTGCAGTAGGAGATAATAATTAAAGGGTACTTAAAAGGTAATTTTGAAGAATTTTGAATTGACTTAAAAAAAGGAGGAGGTTCTTGATTGGAGTGTATGTAGGTACCATTTTTTTTAATGTATTTTACCTCATATCTGTGTCTTTTAAGAACTGATTCTAATAATTCTTGTTTTGTTTAAAGGATATTTAACTACCTACCTATTTTTAGATTGGTCCTGTATAAATATCATTAAAATTGATTTATTAATTTTTAAATCAATATAACTAGAAAAAATACCTATATCATCCATTAACTTACTACCTATACTTAAATAATACTAAAATGCATTTCATACTTTTCAGTTGTGGAAGTCAGTTTTTTTAAGTATTTATTTTTAATACCAGCTGTCTATAGGCCTGCAACGACCGATATAGGTATTACTGCAAATAATAGGTAGGTAACATACAACAATATTATCACATATATATTTTAACTAAAAATGTTACCTAGTTATTACTACCTAAATAAGTACCTTCCTACCAGCCCAATAAATAGTCACTTAGTCATTCGGGGATATACAACTTGATGATAATTTTGTGACTTTTAAGACTAGATAGATTTAACACCACAAATAATACTTCACCGTTTTTAACTAAGTACCCAAGCAGTAAACAAAACTAACGATAAAACATCAACTAGTTTTCTCTCATTATGTTCAAATATCACAAACATTGGACAAATATTTCACGATGTGTGTTACAAGGGCCAACATACAAACATTGCAACCGTAACACTGAACTGCAGTTTACAATTTACAGTCCATTCAGAACCGTTTACGAGACATAACTCGTGTTTAACAGTCGTTCGCTCGATTTATACACTCAAAAGTTCATAACGTTAGAAATTATTGGTCATTTCAGTGTTAATGGCAGGTGCCTGTGTGTCTCTGACTGTCTAGATGTCTGCCGGGCTTTTGACTCATATAAATAAAGCTTGGTTCCCCGTTTGAATGAGCCATTCGTAAATTAGTAGGTATACTTGGAGTGAAATTACCCAACATGTGTGGTAATGAATCTCTTTGCCCCGTGTGCAAAGACTACCAGTAGAATTTGTCTCCAACAAGACAAACACCAGGGAAACCAAATCAACGAAACCAAAACTATTAACATATTGCAAGCATCGGAAAACAGGTTGTAATTCTTAGGCTAAAAAGATTCTGCTTAGGTCGTAAAGGAACAGAAATAAGTAAAAAAAATGGTAGCAATGTACGAATGTAATTTAAGCAAACGTTAACGATTATTTTATTTTAATATTATATTTTTCTAGATTTTTTTAAGTTTTACATAAGTATTCATTTTGAAGTTGTTTTCAAAATGCTGTACAACTTTGGAGTTATTCAGAGTAGAAAATTATTATCTCTATTGTTTTTTATACATAGAAGGCATAGATATAATTAAAATATGAACTGTCATTACAAATATGTTAAATATTTTGTAAAAAAATATTAGTATAAAATAGATGTATTATTTTTAACAATATTTGCAAATATACTTTTAAGTATATTATTTTACGAATGCGAATACTATTTTTATCACTAGTTATTGTTTTACAAATCAACGCAAATGAGGAACTTACTGATATTTTCTTAATTTGTTAGTGAGATAGAACAAATAAAGACTTCTCATCATAAATTAGTCTCAGCGGTACCTATACAGTAAATATAGCCTTTCCTTAGAGTTGGTTCACCATGAGTTTAAAAGGTAGACCTAAATCTAGTCACTCTTTGAAGCGCTCGTAGCGAAGTTTACTGAGCTGTTCTCAACCGATCAGCAAAGTTAAGCAACGTCGCGCGCGGTCATGAGTTGGATGGGTGACCGCTAGTGACATAACTACTGAGCGTTTCCGTGCTTCGGAGGGCACGTTAAGCCGTCGGTCCCGGTTGTTGTCTTAAGATGGCTGTCGTTATAGCGTGGTGGTAGGGCATTTTGCGAATGCCCGCCTGGCTAGCTACCACCCTCAAGTAGAAAATCTGTCGCCAAGCACCTAACGGTGTGTTCCGGCAGCTGTCCTTGTGAGCCAGTACTTCTAGGTTATCCTGAACAACATCTTCGACCACATCATCACTTACCATCAGGTGAGATAGTGGTCAAAGGCTAACCTATCAGGTATAATAAAAAAAAATCCCTTCCTAGGGCATATTTTCTAACGAACAACGTTGACACGTTATACCTACTTTTAGCAATCGCGCAGTGTTTACGTGATGGCTTTGGCGGGAAATTCATTTGTTTTTTTGTTTGTTATTATATCGTCTAATTAAAATATATATATCATTTATTACGGGTAAACGTATTTTTGGATGGTTTTTGGGAAATTTATGCTATCATGTCATGTGCATTACTGACCAATACCTAATTGTTCAGAATAAAAATTGATATTATATAGTTGATAAGCGAATACATTTCTTTTTTAACTCGCGAATATCATTATCTTTCAGAATGGTTACGAAACCTAGACACAATCGTGAGGAAACTGTTAAAATTTTAAATTACCCTTTTTTATGCTTGATAGGTTAGCCTTTGACCACTATCACCTATCTATACCGAAGATGTTGTCCAGGCTAACCTAGAATTACTGACTCTCAAGGACAGCTGCCGGAACACACAGGCGCTTGGCGACAGATTTTCTACTTGAGCGTGGTAGCTAGCCAGGTGGGTATTCGCAAAATGCCCTACCACCATGCTACAACCAGGACCGACGGCTTAACGTGCCCTCCAAAGCACGGAAGCACTCAGTAGTAGTATCACAAGCGGTCACCCATCCAACTCATGACCGCGGCGGACGTTGCTTAGCTTTGCTGATCAGTTAAGAACAGCTAAGCAAATTTCGCTACGAATACTTCCACGAATTTCAGGTTTACCTTCACAAATAAGTATTTCTTTCATGCCATCGTCGTTTACAGTCATATAACGCTCTGTGATTAACATGACCCTAGTTGATTTCTCTTTGCATAACGCAATTATAACGAAATTAACTGACAAGATGCCAACACTACTAGTGGCCTTATACATTAATTAATTTCCGAAAGACATGATAGAGTAACTACCATGCAATTCAATAATGCAATTCAATACAATAATGCTAATCTAGTTTAAATAGGTGGGTATATAAAGATAGAGTCAGCAAACTAGAGTTAGTTTAGGTGTGCTGAAAAATAATTGTATAAGTATAGTAGGAGTAACTCGGCATCTCTACTCGTAGGTAACGTAAGAGGCGACTAAGGGTAACAACAGAAGGTGGGGGGCAGCGCTTTTTGAGGAACTGATATCTCACACTGCGATCCAAAACGCCTGCCAAGTGTGGCAAATTACTCCACAATGGGGGAGGCTGTGTTCAGCAGTGGACAATCGGACTCATACAGTACAGTACAGGAGTCCTTAAGTACGTAATTACCTACACAAATCAGTACCTACCTCTATATAAAGTACCTCATAATTAAGAATTGTTATCGCAAGTGTTAGGTATCTCCCATAATAATGTTTAGGTTTAACTAGCGGCCCGCCCAGATATATAACAAAAATTCCAAATATTATAAATTTAAACACATTAAAAAGTAGATATTGTGACATAAATGTAATAGTTAGACATATGGTATAGAAATATTTTTTGTAGATATTGATGTCTTTTATAAAATTGTAGTACATCACTTTGCTCTATTATCAATAATTTCCACAGTCTATGCGATTTAACGATTTTTTTGTATTTTTTTCACACTTTTGCTTATCAATATCATTATCGTAGTTTTCAGTTTCCCTAAGTTTTTGAAAATACTCTATAACCTATGTTATATAGTTATGTTTTAACCAAAAAAACGACAAATATATTTTTTAAGTAATATAAAGCATAATGGTACATTAATTCTACGTACCAAAGTTTGAGCTTCCTAAGTCTAGTTTATTTTTGAATTAGACCTCTATAATAGTTAAAAAAAATACCATTTTGATGGACCCTGATTTTTATTTCTTTTACTTAAAAATACATATATATTCTTTACTCGATGAGTTCTATTCGATGATCCTACATGTTGGGTATCAAGAGTTACTTTTTAAATCCCTGCTCACATTATATTCGAACCCGCTGAAAATAATTCAATTGAATTTCTAACCCAATGCAGGGTGTCCTTAGGCCAACGTTCTACATCAATATCAATATTTTAGATTTGTAACTAACGCTTTAGTAAATAAATATGAGAAAATTTCTAATAGTTTACGAAACTTTACAATTTTCGCGATGCTATCCGTGTTACGGCGACTAGTGCCACCGTGCGACTGAATATTTTTAAGAGTTAAAAGTTAACGCCCATTTTGTTTAGCCCCGCCCAAATAAGAAATTATTTTGATTACTGTCTTAGCCTTAACGAGCTAGAGATCCGTAACATATGAGTTATGACCGACAGACAGACAGAAAGTGTCGTTTTGCTCTTTGTGTACGGACCCAAAGGGCTAAACGAAAAGTACACAATACACATAAGGATACCCGTGTATTACGAATGTGGCATAATCTCTTTACCTACTTCACATATTTTATAAGTATTCCAAAATTACTGTCACAAATATGTTAATATACATTTTTAATAACAACAAATAAACAAAAAAAATTATAAACATGGAAGTGAATTTCATTGTAATAATTGAAACAACAGCACTACTTGACAATCCTTTAAACAAAATGGTAAGGGTGAGACACATTTTTGTATAGTCCCAATAAGAACCCCACATTCTCTATATATTCTTATTCCATAACGTGTGCTCATCGCAATATTATATAAAATCTTGGACATTATGTGTTAGCGCCACTTGAGGCATTATTTCATAGGAAAACTATTTCTCTTACCTACCCACATTTTACATATATTTCGCTGCACAATAATAATACTGGTCGTCATTTGTCAAGTAGGACAGTCTGGATTTACGCTCCGATCTCACCGCACTACGTTGATGCTTTGTGAAGATACCACCAGAACTATATGCTCTTACCCGCACCGCGCATTGTGATCGTATCATAGTACACAAATCGAAGAAATATAGTGTAGCAAGTGAGGAAACTCTGGCCAGAGGCTACAACCAGGAGGACCCGTGAAGACGAGGATATCAGACCAATTCCAGGTACCACTGTGCAGCTTCTTCATTGTGTTATTTACTGTATTAACTGTACTTTCACCAGCCTATGGATATACCCCCGCACTTTCTCCCACTGGCAACGGCTTGTACTGCTCAGCCGATCAGTGGCGGTCACAATAGGTACCTCCTTGTATACTACTGACAACACATGACCGGCCGATTGCCTGACACAAACGCAATAGCATCAAGACAGAAAACAAATGTATCTACCATGGAAGTTGTACTAGGTTACCTACATAAGTAACATATGAGTATTTTACCGGTTTCCGTGGTCATAGGATATTCATTTGACATAAAAAATGATATAGGTACCCAAAGACATTCACTTGTTAAGATTTGCTAGAACAAGCCACCAATAAATTGACCGTCTTGTTCAAAGATATTAATGAGTTTGATAAATTTTTAATTCTTTTATCTATGCATGAGTAAATAGGTACATGTTATATACTGCTACCAAACATCACGACTATATTGCACACTAGCGTTCCGGCCGCAGCTTCGCCCGCCCGTATTTCGGGTATCACGCAAAACCATTAACCTATTTTTGCGCAGTTGGATAAAAACTATCCTATGTCCTTTCCCGGGTCTCAATCTATTTCTTTAACAAATTTTATCCAAATCGGTCCCGTAGTTTTTTAGTTTATTCCTTCCCTTAAAAGATACAAATCTTCCCTGTTTATAATATTATATTGCAATTGCATATGTAACTCGAAATAACAAATAAATACGCTCAGCAGTTCAACACCCACATAATTTCTGCTGCTATCAGTACCTACTCGTATCTTGGCCACAGATTAAACACCAGTTACTACGCGCTACGTAGACAGTAGGCTGCCTCGGTCGACTCACTTAATTTCCCGCTTAGTTAACTTTACTGCTCAATACTGATTGGAAAATTGATTAGAAATCCACTGTTTCACTATTTTAAAATTTACGATACTTTACGAAACATTGGTCCATACAAATTTACACTCACTACGCGATTGTAATTACCTACCGATGTTAATGGCGGCTATTGATTAAATAAAACATCGATTAATAGTTTAAATCGAATGTTAGTATTGAACGGTGCAGCGATAAAAAAGGTTTTATTCAAAGGTGAATGAGTTAGAGTACCTACACAATTTGAATAGCGTAGAATTACCTATGCGAGATCCGCGGGAACACACATACATCTATAAAATAGTTTTTAAAGGTTTCGTATCAGAAAACAAGATCTTTTATTAGCAGTAGAAAGAACTCTTTTAAAGGTTTATCCCGGGAAGTACCTACTACCATCCCACTTATTTCTACCGCCAAGCAGAAATGATTATATGCCGATGAAATTACAGGCATTCCTATGAGACTTAACCACTTTATGTTTCTGGGTGATGGGTGAAGTACCGTTCATCAATGATGGACTGAATCTGTTGTTGGTAGAAGTTACCGTTTAATATCAGATGGGCCTCGGGCTTGTGCCATCACGATAACATACTAAAACATGGAACCGACTTCAACACTCAAATGTATGAAATAACTTGTTGAAGTCGATACCATGATGGTTCAAAAGTATCTATTATCACAATATTGTGCGCGTTCAGACTTCAACATGTTATTTCACACATTTGGGTGTTGAAGTCTGTTTTATTTTTTGGCACACACGGCAAGCATCAGCTTTCAAATAATAATAGAATCATCAAAATCGGTTCACAAGTCAAAAGTTCTGAGGTAACAAAATAAAAAAAAAAACAGAAAATAATAGCGGGGATTGAGTACCAGAGTCAGTAAAAATAACCTTATCCGTCCGTCCGTCTGACTGACCTTTAAAGGGTAACCTTTAACTTGATATTTGAAACTGTAATAGGTGGCGGGTTATCTAACATTGATAGGTACCAGATCCCTCGGTGTGTCAATATCCATATTTTATTATAAGTACATTAGTTTTCCTACAGTTAGAAACAAGAGTACACCATTGTGATTCCTATCTACTATCGTAAGTGTCTCAACTTTGTGTTCTTTCTATACTAGATACATATAGTATTAAGGAAAACTCAGAGGAGCTTAGGAATAAACCTGTTCAGCTTAGCTTGTGCCACTTTCAATTTTACGACTCAGTTTGATTTCCAAGCTCTGCAAGCATCATCAACTGTATTTGTATACAACCTGAGGACTTGATGTTATATCAACCTAATGTATATTGTACAAGGGTTACTGATCCGTACAACGGTCACGACCTAATCCGATACCTTTACGTTATCAAAAATCTTTACATACCCATTTTGTAATAGTGAACCATTTTTGTTTGTGAGGTAACGTTAAAATATATGAAAATGAAAACTAGCCAGTGCGAATTCCACATTGCAACAGCTTGTGTAAATAGTACCTACTTATTTGTTATGCGCCACATAACAAATTTGCATTTGTTATTTGGCGCGACAACCTTTATAGAATCCTTCATAGGATTGAACATTGAAGCGTTCAAAATATATAATCCAAAGGTAAACCCAGCACAACAAACCATTTTTCACCTGACTTTGGCGAGGTAAATGCTATAGGTGCAAGAAAATCAGCTGTACTACATTATTTGTGTAGTAATTTTGCGTTGAATTATCCTCACATTGTTATACTTTTTTAAGCTAGTCGAGTTACAGCTATAGACTGTATGTAATACGCATAGTGGCAGGGCATTTGCCGAATGCTCGCCTGACTAGCTTCCAACCTCAAGTAGAAAATCTGTCGCCAAGCACCTAACTGTGTGTTTCGGCAATAATCATTGAGAGCCGGTAATTCTAGGTTAAGCCTGTTAACACCTTCGACCATATCATCACTTACTATTAATGGAATTAAAATTTTAATCAATTAGTTTTTCCAGTCATCTTTATGGATAATATATGTAAATTTAAGGTTTATAGCTGTTTCTGTACTAGAAACCCGTCATATACAGACGAAGAATGGAGTTAATTATCAGGGCTCTGTTTTACACTTTGGGTATGAAACCTTAAAACCTTTTTTGAAAAGTCAAAAAGCCTTTTAATTGTTGAGAACACAGCAAACAAAGAATTGATTGAACAACGATGAAATACTTATGGAATTTAGATTAATTTACTCAGTAATAAAATCATTTTATTAAAGAAGATGTAGTTACTGACCTGCATATAATTTAAAATAACAAAACACAATCAAGCATATTTAAATAGGCACACCACATATTGCGGACCATCGAACCGCCGGAAAAGAATCGACATGATATTAATCCTATATATATCCTTCACGCGCGTATGGGTATTCATTCATATAATATGTACCTACTCTACTCAAAGCCTGAAATAAGGATTTCAAAACAGGAATAAACCTATCATGGTTATGTTCTAGCAGAAAACCGATTGTTAAAAATTGACGCATTATTTTAGGGTAAGTACCTATTCATTCTGTAGATATGACGAAGATGTTAATAATATCAATAAAGAATAATATTTTTAATTATTGGCTGCTACAGGTTGAGTTTATAAATCCTGGAAATCTGAATTGACTGTATCGACTTATTGCTAACATAAACCTTTGCTTAGTGTTAAACTTTGTTAGTTGTAATCACTTCCATATCCAGTAATATAGTAAACATCTCCTACATTTCTTTTGAAAACAGAAGAACACCATAACCTAGTAACATAATCACAGTTGAATAACCTACATCAATGTATTTAAGCACCAAATAAAACGGAATTAAAAAGCATATTCATAATCCAAACGATCGCGTCGTATATAAAACTGTTACAATAACAACAAATCGTAAACGCTACTCGAGTGGACTTTTAAAATTGACCTCCCGCCTTCAAATTGCTTTACTGCCTACGTTACGTAACTGCTGGGATTTCTTGTTCCTAATCCACTACTTGGGTGTCTAGTTTTATGTCGAGGAGTAATAAACTACGTGTCTCTGAATCCACTCACATTTTAACTCTTACAAATTATATTTTTACAACTATCGACCGTATGGTTTGAGATGCAAGGTCCTATTTTGAGGGTAGACTTAAGACAAGAGCCGTGCACGTGGGTGAATCAAGACGCTAGGCTATTATGAGTTTACGGCTAGTGTCATTCATTTAGCGAATCGAGCTTGATAGATGTATAAAATAATATATAACGCAGATACGAGTACCTACATATACTTTTACACGTGATCAACTTACTAGCGTGTAGGATGTAAAGGAAGTATTGTACTTTTAAAAGTGTGCCTTTCATTGATACAATTATTATATGAAATCTTTTAAGGCTTATGACAAATATTCTTTCAAAACGTTCCAAACACTTTAAGTCAGCGAGCATACACTTGCTTGCTAATAATTATCCACTGTAGTGATGTAAATAAACATACAGTATATTATGTATATTATGTATGTAAGTGCCTCATTATATTACTGATTTCATAACAAGGGCTATTAGTTCCCGATATATAAATAATAAGGAACCTCAAAGTGAAGACAAAATATAGGTATTTTAGATTATATATTATTTAGATATTGCAGAACATCTTACATAGTTGTCCGAGAATTACAGAAAAGTTTAGATTCAGAAGACAATGATGTATGTAAATCGTTGTCTTCATAATACAGACAAATACTCGTAAGTATAAATATGTACGTGTAGTCTGTCGTTTATAAGTTAAACCGCAAAGCTAAGGACGTTTGTAATTTTGGCACCGAGTTTCTTAAGGGTTCTTCTCGCTTTGATTTTAGAGGTTTGGTGGTCCGTAAGTTCATCTAATATTAAATTTTCATATCTTTTATAGGTGTATTTTCGACCTTTTTAGAACCGTCACCTATATTGAAACATTATTCAGACTCTGATAGTAATACATAGATTGTGATATTTCTGTGCAATATTTTATAATCGTTCACCAGTTTAAGTAGACGAAGTTATATACAAACAGATTAACTTCCTGCACATTTATAATCTGAGCCATTTAAAAATGGCACATTATGTCAACAATTATTTTAAAGGTATATTGTCATAACAACTAAAATGAGTTGTCATTATTATTAACTAAATATACCGGCTAGCACTCACGGTGTTTAGTCGAAATCTCCGAGCGGTGTTCGACCATTCCTTGAGAATGAGCACCTTTACTGCTCGAACATCGGTCGGAGATTTCGACTAAACAGCTTGAGTATATTTTAAAGGTACCGACTGCGAATAAATAATTGTAATTCTCGGGGTATTTAACGCAAAGAACAACTACATAACTAGAAGCACAGAATAATCAGTAGTTGTGTTACAAT
Source organism: Plagodis pulveraria (assembly GCA_963890685.1). Taxonomy (NCBI): domain Eukaryota; kingdom Metazoa; phylum Arthropoda; class Insecta; order Lepidoptera; family Geometridae; genus Plagodis; species Plagodis pulveraria. Next base: position 14,011,119 of record OY982956.1, read on the forward strand.
ATACACCTAATGGAAATAAATCAAAGTGTATCATTAACGTGCGGTTGAAATAGAAAACGCTTCCATTTGGAATTGCTTTAATTTTACAGTTAATCGTGCTTCATGACAATTGGTATTTATTGTAGGATCCGGTATCTAATTACCCTCGATCTTGTAGAAAGTTTCAGATTTATAGCATGAAAGTATGTTCTAATGAAAGAAAAAGCTTTCAACGCAATAATAGGAAATGTTTATTTTAATTTGTATTTAATTTTTATTTTTTATGGCTCTATGCTTATAGTATTGTGGCACCGGTTTTAATTATTATTGTGTTGGACAAATATAGTAATATAGTATGTGTATATTGTTTATTGTAGTGTGTAAGTGTGTTAAAGATAAAAAACTGATTTATAACAAAGTTACTTATCTACCCATTCTTAATGCACGTGGGTGACGTTCATTTTACCTATATCTAATATTTTTATAGAATAACTAGAATTTTGAGTCGGAGGTCCCTCATTGATAAGATTTCATTCACAGATATGTATATTGACTTATTCTATTATAGAAAGATGTAGGTTTATATAGGTGTGCAGTTCCATTACTTTCAGATTATCTAAGGAAACTTTCCTTTAATTTGCTAACGCATTTTCCTAAAATATCCCCCCCACATAAGAAAAGTTTTTACTGTTGTGGGTGGACACCCTTTGATATAATAGAGGTCACAATATTAATAATAACCATACGATACAATAAATTAGTATGTTCTGTTTGCGATCATCCAATATAATTAATAGTAAATTAAATATTTTGGCGGAAATATCAATATCTCAATATATTTACTAACATTTTTTTTTGCAACTAAACTCTACGAATGTATATTCAATACTACAGCTACTATTATAAGTATTACTATACGATTAAGTTATATTGTAACAATCTGACATCTATTATTTAATTTACCAGAAACTATGGCGGAGTCTGGAATAGTTTCCGGTAGATGGTAATAGGCTCAGCTCTTATTCCATAGAATTAAAAACTTAATAATATAGATTATTAGATTAAGGGTGTCATCTATTTCTACCCCAGCGGGATTACATTCATACATATACTTCCTAATAAATAGTTATTATTGTTTTCTAGAGAGGAACTAAATTCTCATAGAAATTAATACTTCACTGTGAATGTTGGTTTTCCTCAAATAAAAGCGTTCATATTTAATCTGATCATTACCATTGTTTCTTTTTCATATTATTTTCAAAATATATTTTTTAATAAGTAAACTATTGTTTAACTCGCGTAAATATAGTTTAATTACAAAATATGCAAAATAAATGCACACAACTTTATGACCGGCACGCGTTGATGTCTTTTATTAGATATAATATATTTTGGACTCTAAATGCAATTTTAGGTAGTACCTCCGTTAATATACTATGTTATTAAAAAATGGACAACGAAATTATAACTATTATGATAAGGTCTGCTTAATAAGTTTTTAAACAGTTCAACAAAACAATATGTTGAGCCATCCAATAAATGAACCAAAATTATTAGAAAAAATTTAGAAACCATGTGTGTGGCATGTTTGATGTGGATCTGTTTCTAAAATGAGTTGACCTAAAATATATGTAGGGAATGTTTTTTTTATGTGATTGTGATGGAACAAGCACGAGGCCCACGGATGTTAAGCGGTAACCTCTGCATAGGTATAACAGATGCATTTCTTCACAAGTGACGAACTGCATCCATTCTTTTGTTGGGTCTCATGTCCCTAAATTTTAATTGGCTCTCAAGGACTGCTGACGAACACACTGTCAAGTGTTTGGCGACAGATTTTCTACTTGAGGAAGGTAGCTAGCCAGGCGCGCGTTCGCAAAATACCCTTCCACCATGATATAAAGCTCAAGCCGGTGATGTGAATCGAACCATGGATTTGCGGCACCGCAAGTCCATAGCTATAAACGCTTCGCTATTATAGCTTCAAAAACATATTTTTAAAATTACGGTTATTCTTATTACAATTGTCTTTACCCCCTAGCAATGTCTTGTTATTATCAGTTTGCCTATTTTGTTTATAAAAAATGTAAGCCTGAAAATATATCAATGCAAAAATTCACAAGTCAAGTTAGACAGTTGTTGAAAATTGACCAATTGAAACTGTTTATTTTTAATTGTTCTTAAGCTTGATAGCACTAAACAAAACACAGGGTTACAAACTCTCGTTGTGCATTTATATTTTGATTTGTGCTCAGCTCACAGCCGTCGGCGGCGGACGTCGTAATTCTGCAACCAAGGTTAACTCAACAGTGTTGATATTCGCCTGCTTGTACCAATAACTTGTGCTTGTGTCTTTAAGTAAAACAAAATGGTTTTGGATATTATTGAAACCAGAAAGAATAATAAATGCTAAAGTAAAATTTTATAGAAAATAAAATTAAGTAAGTATGTCTCAGAAATACCTAGGTGTACTCAGTCGACATAGGTATAGGTACTGATTGGAATGATAAATATGGGTTTGATGATAGTAGGTAAGTGAACTACTGAAGTACTAAATGATAATAGTGCGGATATAGTATTAAGTAAAAAGTAGGTACAGTAATTAGTTTCGCACTTACTTCATTACAGCAAATTTTTAGATGAATAAATAAATTTATTTGTTTTTGGTAAGGTCGCTGCTATTCGAATAAGCCCTTACACGAGATTATTGGTAGTAAACTATAAATATGAAGAAACATAAATAATCATAATATTATACATAATGATGTGACTCAGTTAGGACATATAGGTTGCTGGTTGTAGTGGCTTGGCAGAAGTAAAACTTTTGATAATTACAAACTTTGTATAACCTGTTTACCAAACAATGTTCATTTTATTATGATAGTTTTGACATGCTTCTTAAATTTTCACGGTGTGAGCCGAGTTATATCTTTCTTCGAGTAAGACTTTGACTATTTTGTAACTGGTGATGACCTTTCTTTACAACAAACTACATATAGCGCTACAGCTAGTACAACGAAATTATTTAAGCAACCGAAAGGCCATTGCAGGTCTGCATGCACTCGAAATGCTCGAGCCACTACTACACAATCACGCAGCATTTTCCCATAGGATTGGAATGCTTTCTCATTGACCCAAATAAGTGCCAGCATTTTGATATCGCGTCGCATCGACCAAGCTTTCTGTTATAATATAAGTTTAAGAAAATGCGATGAGCTTCCGGCTCTTACGGGATCAATGTCTCTACCCCAAATGTCTCAAAGATGTCCACCGAGATTAGAACACTTGTGCTTGAGTTGTTCCGCCGAAGTAGCCGCGGCGGCAACCCTGACGTTTGTTTCAGAAAGATGTGACGGTGCTCGTGTCAATGTATTATCTATAACTGCTACTACTTTCACGGAACCATACGTAGCTCGGTAGCATACGGCGTTATACGTAGCTCCATATAAAACAATCCAATTGATATCCAATTAACACAAAAACGATGTTTATTTTAAAATATGACGCAAGATGTTGAATCGTCGCTAACCCGTAATTACTTCCTTTACATAAACATGAGAATAAATAATAAGAATTACATTTTAAAACAATGTAACAATGTACCTACATTAACAAGGTTATTTGAAGCACCAACGCAAAACCACTTAGATAATCGCGGTCCGAAGTCACGGCTAAGGTTGAACTGTACACCTACACAAAACAGTGTTTCCTTAGAAATCCTTTACGCATTCAACGACAACTATCGAATTGTCACAGGCCAACACAAAACACCCGTAGACCAGTTCAAAAACCCGACGATCCCGGCTATTTTAAGACGAATTTCTCACGCGCCCGCGGTTTTGTTTATACGGCAAACAAGAGTCGTTTGAAAGCAATTACCACTTACCTGCGACACGCGATCACAGATTTATAGGTGATAAACTAGTATCATCACTTTTACAGTGTTGTAAATTAATTATGTGCACTAGTTTATTGTACGGTATGGGCCGGAGACGCGGCCATTCGCGGCGGAGTCGTACGACGTTATGGTATATGGGCGGGCGGGGCCAAGCAAGCTCAGAGCGTTCTGCCCGGCCGCTTGAGAGGCGCGCGCCGCCTGTTCCCTGCCATGCCATCGGTATCGGTGTCTTGGACCTCGGGAAATATACTACCATCGACCCCTCGATCTTTCTTCAGCTTTTTTTGCACATCGTTTGCAGGTAATGACCCTTTGTGCTTGAAAGATTACGGTCGATTTGATGAGTAATTTGAAATGAAAAGCTATGGTAAATATTTTTTCAGACTTTTTGCTGTATTGTTTTTTTATTAAATTAGTACAAGTTGAATACTGGGCAGGTATTAATTGAAAGGTGCAGTTAGGTTGACAGGTGTAGGAAATTTTCGAAGTACCTAATGGTAAGGTATGGAAATAATAAAACTATAGACATCTAGTATCTTCAAAGAGAGGTAAAAAAGAGAGAAGATTTCCTCACAAAGCCCTTGTTCAGGAAATGTACAGTTTTATACAATTTTCTTGAAAAAACTGTCAATTTTTTTAAAAGTTCATTAGTTTACCCGAACCAGATTATTCTTACCACCGAGGCTGAGTGCAAAATGCAGCTGCTTGAGTAGATACTCTATGATATATATGTCTTCCTATCATTCAGTTATAATGCCATGCTAGGCTCCGAGACCTCCACTAGACTCCACACACGGAGGCAGCCGCTCGCTTCGTTCTCCACACCCTTCGTTACGCTCGGCCTCGATATCTTGCTCCACTCTGGACCTCCCGCGAACTAGTGTCTCCTGCGTTTTGTATACACGCCCTCAGGGTACATGAACTAAGCCACGTAGGGTAAGGTACTTTATGTCAGGTCTGATATACATTTATAAATATTATCCTTATATTTATTCTATACCTAAAATTATGATGATATGTTTTACTTAAAATTCAAAGTGCTGAAGTGTTCAGGCCACCCGAATGCTTGCGACAAAGCCTAACGACTGCTATCCTAAGATAACAACCGGGACCGACTCAACGGCTAAACGTGCTCTCCGAAGAACGGAAGTACTCGTAAATCCCATTAGCGGTCACTCATCCATGAATAAAAAATACTTGCAATATATATAACATTCTTCGAGTCATAAATTAAGATTACACGTTTAGTGATCCAGAATATATGAAATATATATTTGAGACAAGTCCTGTCTCCAATTAAACACTTTTTTTAAATCCGTGAGGATTTATTTTTCTTACCTAATTGGGAGCATAAATATTCTTGCGAAACTCTTGTACGCATGTAATTCAGTCAAATTAGTGCCATAAAAATCAGTTCCGCTTATCTTGGCACCATTAAGAGTACATTCAGTTTGCCGTTATAATAAAAATTAAAAGGCACCAAGCAGTATTAAAGTTATTATCTGATATCTATACTAAAAGTAGGTCTTAGAATGGTCTCAGAATTGGTGCGTAATGCCAAATGCCCACACGCAGTTTATTATTACAATACGTTACGCTGGACTTTCTATTTATTGTGGGCATTATGTTAAATTATAATTTAAATATCAGTCAAGTGTCTCTGACCTATTCTGAGCTTGATTTGGATTGCGCTGCGGATTAATACATTCAGTATTGGGTTTTTTTCTGGTTCCACATTCAATTTTATAATTTTTTGTTGATTTTATATTGGCACTGTTTTCCATTTTAGCACGAGGTTTGATTTGCATCTGGTATTTAGATTAAATACAGTGTACTTCTTAATTACATCATATCTAGTTTGTATTGCGAATTTCATAATGGACAAAAACATCAAACAAAGAGCTTGGCTGAAATTTTGCATCGCCAGTAGAATTTCGCGTTCGGAGTCACTAAAAATGTTACAGAAGTCTTACGATAAATTGACATTATCATAAACATGTGCCTATTGGCGGTACAATGCGTTCAAAAGTGGTCGAGATACGAGTATGATGGTACACTTGTCTGGTAGGGCATCAATTTCTGTAACTGAACAAATTGAAGAAAATAGTGCCTGAATATATTTATTTATAGCTGATAGGCTAGGCTTTGACCACTATCTCACCCGATGGTAAGTGATAATATGTTCAAAGATGGTGTTCTCAAAAAACCCTTAATAAATCTTTGTTTTTAGCATCCATTTGTTGTTTCAAATTAGAATAATATGATACTAAATATACACAAAAGTCCAGATATACACAAGAGTCCTAATTAATTAAGTTATCTAAATATACTTCATAGCAAAAGATGAATCTAGAATTTTTTACTGTTATTCTTTTTTTATTGTTATAAAATATAATTTTAAATGAAAATTTAGTAAGTATTTCGTTTAGGATTAAGATTATACACAAAACATATAATTATCAGTTTTCTTACTCTTTCTGTCAAAGAGCTACAGACCCGTGACAGATATAAACATAGGTAGCTAGTTGGGTAATTTGGATAAATAAAACCCGAAAAACTGCCTAGAACTGAGAGAAATGAATTTTCCTTCTAAATCTCAATTAATAAATTCAGCAAACTGCGGTATATATAAATGATTGCGCTTAAGACGCTTAAATAAATAATTTGTAGAAAAATAATGTAATTATCTTAATAAAATACATGGAAAACCGATATTTTTCTAAGGGGCTATGTAAAGGCAGTATTACCAATATAATGTGGCTAGGTAAAAAATTTCAAGTATAATTTGTGTGAAAATACTTTTAATATTTCACGTTCCCTTCCAAAAATCGACTGCGCATGGTAACATTAGTTCAATTTCTTTTTTCAATTACTCGTACCATTCGTAATTTTACAAACATGAATGAAATACATAGGTAAGCAAACACACATAACTTTTATAACATATAAAAAAATTGCAAGGGCATTTCACTTTGATAGCTTAATTGCGAGGTTCTCACGGGTTAAAGATCATCAGTAAAGTTTATTATTTTAGTATCATCTGCCATTAACACCAATGTCTAAACATTGTTTTAAACAAAGGCTTTATGTGCCTAATTATGCTGTAACTTCCCTACGCAAGAAAATGAAATTCAATTGTTTTTTATACTTCAAAAATTCTGCGTGTTCATACTTGCAGACCCGTTACATGCACGTAACGCGGGAGTCGTCTAACAACAGAGATGGTAATTGTTTTTTTTTTTACTGTAGGATGGCTTCGTCCAACTTTTCTTTTTTATTTTGCACGTTGGTGGAACGTAAGATGGAGCAACCTAGTACTTTTTTAATTCAAGATATCTGTAAAACAACGCACTATGTGCAGGACCTACAATATTTTTATGGTGTAATATTTGGATATTTTTACTTTTGAACATTTTTATTGTTGTTTTTATTATTGGATATTTTTAATATTGGAGCATTTATATAATTGGGCATTTTTATTAATGGACACTTTTATTTGGACATTGGCTTTGGTCATTATCCTTTTTTTGACATCTGCAGGGTCGTGCAAACTGAGATGGAATCCCCCTTTAGGACCTGGTGACAACTTCTCAACTTGAGTAGAGTACTGCAAGCATATGCAAAATGCCGTACCACGGTGGAAAACCTCTGCAATCTTACGTTGTCATCACACTACGTTCAAACAAAACCTCTTGAAAGACTTGCTGCACAAGCTTATTACAACTGTTTCACGCTACGTGACTGTTGATATAAATGTTCCCAAAGTAGCCAGGAGCACTTTGCTGTTGTAGATGTGTGTCGTATGAATGTAACTGTAAAATAGTATGGGTGAAACTTCAATTATTTGTAATATTTCCGTAGAAAGCAACTGAATCGAAAAGAACCTTAACCTGTTTGGGTTAAGTAATAAAACCCATGCTTGTCGCTCTACGTCGCCGCCACCGCGGACATTCGCCGCGTGGCGCTTGCACTCACCACGACCAATTAAAGTTTCGCCCTGGTGCCGTACACAATTTTATTGTATGTAATTGAGGTTTGTATTATAAAGAAGATCGTTATCAGAAACCGCGGCAAAAACCTCTTAGATGGTGTTTACTCATTTTTAATAGCGAGCTTTTGTTATAATGGTTTAATGATGGAGCCACCGTTCAGTTAATTATTTTATAGATATGTTGCAAGCTAACAAAATTGCTTTACTGCTCCATTATTTTGCCACTACCATCATTGTAAGCACTCGTATACTGTTTGTTTAATAAAATACTCATTAAACCTCCGGGCCACACTTATGTAACTAATTAAATTTAAAATTAATAGGTATGTAAAATAAAATAGTAAATAATAGGAGTATCAAAATTAATCCGATTAGTTGGAAGGATTGGAAATAATTTATGTGATTGCTTTTTATATCAATAAAACTAGATGGCAGTCAGATAATCGGTTGTAAAAAAAATCGTGTGTTCATAGTTTGTTCGTAGATATATGTTGAGCATTTAAATCCAATAAAAATAGACACCTCGAGGTATACAATTTATTAACAATCAAACCGGTTCTGTTAGTATTTAGAACCACCATTTTATGGGTAAAATTAAATAAAATAAATAGCTACTGAATCATAATCTGGTCCGAGTGGTTTGTAAGGACCAAATTGCGAGTCAAAATATTTGCTGTTCTGAAAAACAAATTTAGACACACATAATGTTAGGTCGTATTTGATGGTTCGTTTCAGTTAGAAGGGAGATTTGAGGCATGCTTCTTCGCTGTTTAACCGTAGACAGATGAGTTCCCAAGTAGTGTGCCAGCCACGGCACTCAAAGCTGCACCGCCATCTTACAATAAATCATTTTAAAATGTTTTGAATGAGAGGTCTGGAGGACCTTTGAAAACAAGCTATCGCTTATATAGAGAAATAGAAATAAATAGATTTACAGGAGAAACAAGCTTTTGCGTCTAAAAGTGGGAAGGTAATATCTCGGTTCACTTCAGCCTTTCTAACTAACCTTACTCAATAATCTGTGTTTGTTTTCTCCATCTGACCGCGGGCTTTGAGACGGATGTCAGCAGATTGGATTTTATTTATTGCATACTAACCTGGCAGTCCTTTTGCTTCTCTTTAACTTTGGTAGAGGCTATGATTATCCGCGTGAAGACTGCAGTGCTCAAATCTGACGAGTTTGCCTCATGTTACAGAGGTTTGTCAATACTCTCCAGGCTAGTACTACCTCAAGTAGAAAATCTGTCGCCAAGCCTAACGGTGTCATACAGCAGCTGTCTATTTGATCCAGAAGGCCTCTTAAGCCCAGAAATTGTTCGTTGATACTCCGGCTTTTGGAGCAGCTGGACCAAGAGGCATCTACGCCGATAAGTGACTTGTTAATTTTGGAAAATACTTTCTTACCTTTGTATGTGTATTGTATGAGAATCTATTAAGTATTTTAATTAAATTGAGGGCTTTGATCTAGAATGGGTTTATCTAAATCTATTATAGATTACAGCCATCAATTTAATTAAAGCATGTCAGACGCTCTTATAAAGTTCAGGTTCAGTATATAAGATTAAAAGATTATTCATTCTACTGCCACGTTCAGTATTATTAGAATAGACGTTATTATCATCGCATCAACAGGAACGTCCACTGCTAGACAAGGTCTCATCCTTTAGGGGAGGAGGATGGGGGATTTGCCATAATCCTCACGCTTGACAGTCGTATTAGGGATCGCAGTATAAGTCGTCAGTTCTTCAGAAGTTGCTGCTTCCCACCTTCCGGTACTTTTCTTATAGTCGCCTATTACGACACCCATGGGAAGAAATAGGTGTGGTGACATTCTCACCTCGTGGTACACCTTGACGACTTGGATGCTTTTTATTGCTACGACATTAAAACTCCACCGGGCTTTGAGCGATGGACTACAGGCTATAACCCTGGATGGTGACTGGGTGAGCACCTTCAGCACCTCACCTAGCGCTTAGCGATAAAGGACCTACCTAGGTAGTATAGAGCCACGGCGAAAACAGCCAAGAAACTCGGGGTCATTCTCAGTAGGTATTTATAAGGTAAAGAAGATAGGTAAGTGCCTATACTGTAATGTAAGTGAGACCAGATGGAGGTGCGACGACTGGTCGCCAATTAGCGGTGCACTTGGCAAACAGCCGCACTATCCGCACCGCACTGTGTAGCGGTATGGTCAGCAAAAAAACATAACTTTTCTCTGATTATTTGAAAGTATTTTACCCAAAGTTTTCTACATCACAAAACATCTTCGATTACAATATCACCTGATGGTAAGTGATGAATGGATGATGTTAACAAGCTTATCAAAGAATAGGTACTGTTTTACTGTTTCAGGTAGAATATCAAGAACAGCTGCCGGAATATGTGCTAGATACTCCATTACAAATTTACTGCTTAAAGGTGGTAATTTGTAAATTGCCCTACTACCATGTTTACGCTATATACGGGGCAGCGTGAGGATGCTAGCTAGAATTAGCATCCATAGACTCCCATAGCATGGAAATCGTCAAAGACCGAAAAGCAAACAAAACATTCTCTGGTGTTTTTTCAGCGGGTAGCATCGTTTGTGGTAGAATTCTAAACACATAAGTGCTATTTACTAGCCGCCTGCCTAGCAAGGAAATTATGGGAAATCCCGCAAAGGGTGTGTTCAATAAACGATCCAGCTTTTACAATTAGTATATTACGTATCCGTTCGTACCGGCAACTTATCCGATAAATAGCCAATTTGCTAATGGAAGTAATTGTAAGTATTGAACTAGAATTATTCACGACACAAAGTAAATACCACTAGAGGTCACCCATCTAAGTCATAACCGCAACGAACGTTGCTTAACAGCTTAACATAGTTAACTTATGAACTAATAGGCAAGCTACAAGCGTTTCAATGTACTGGAAGTTCTTATTAATAGGGCGTTCGGATAGCCTGTCGGTGCCAAAAATAACACTCACAAACGCTAAAAATGATCACACGGGCCGTTCGTTTTGGGACTTCGTGAGCAAAAATATCGTTTTCGCTCACCGTTCGGATAGCTTTGAAAACGCTACAAATGACAGAGAAAAGTGATATTTTTGACCCATGTCTTACCGTGGGATCGTTGTGATCGTTTTTTGACAACTGCTGGTTTGACAGTTGTATTGGCGCGATTGAAGAGTTTCACAAGTTTTTTATATATGTAACTAGCAGAAGCCATTAACAAAGAAATAATAATAATATAGGTACCTACTTTTTTGTTAATTTTAGGGATTGATTCCATATTTCGTACTGTGCAAAATGGTTAAAACATTGTCGGTTGTCAAAGTATGTTATATGCCGTTCGGATAGCATGCAGTAATTGGTGGTCAAAAATAGCAAAAGCTTCTATCCGAACGCTAATACACAAATGCCACTTTCGAAACTGCTACAAACGCAATCGAGCCAAAACGAACGCACTCTAAGTAATCAGCTAGAAACTTAAAATTACTCTTTGCTGTTTTTGCTGACCGTAGGCCACGTAGGTCGGCAAGTTACTTTGTGTCGGAGCGGGCAAGTCAACACGACTGGAATGTGGCACGCGTACTCTCCGCGCTGCTGACTGTACAGTGTGCACAATATAATACTAATATACTTATACATTTCCTTTTGATAACACCAAGGCAAGGCTATAATAAAAAGAAAATCTCGCTCAGAATGCGTAGTGATCGTCGACTGTTTCGAATTATGTTGATGACTTGGCAGATTATCACCGTGGTGAGTTACCTATCACCGCTGTGCAAGTGGATTTGCCAAGTAGATGTCAAATTTTGTTGACGGTACTGTAAATGGATTTACAATATGTATGAGGCAAGTCATTTACATTAATATTTTCTTGCTTATATTGAAATATACCTATTACTATCTCTATATACCTATTACCTATACTAATATCTCAAAAGCTCAATAATTACATTTCTAAAATTTTTACAAGTTAAAGGCCTGATCATTCGTATTTTATATTCATATGTCCTATGTATGTTTGCACTTTGCACAACTTAGATTTTGAATGCTTGTGTGTATCGTCATAAAATTTGGTACCTAGAAAATTTCTTTATAAATATATATTTTAACATTCGTAAGTATAATAGCTATTTTTGAAGCAGTGATAGCTCAGTGGCATTGGCTATGGACTGCCGCGCAGCAGGTCCATGGTTTGAATCCCGCCGCGGGCTTGAGCTTCACCACATTGTGGTAGGGCATTTTGCGAATGCCCGCCTGACTATCGACCACCCTCAAGTAGAAAATCTGTCGCCAAGTACCTAACGGCGTGTTCCGGCAGCTGTCTTTGAAAGCCAGTAATTCTATGTTAGGCCTGTTAACACCTTCAACCACATCATCACTTACGATAAGGGAGATGGCATATTCCATAAAATTTTTAACTGCGTACCTATTGTGATATATTTGCGATGGATGGACAGACAGAGACCGTAGGCTTAGCAATAGAGTACCGTTATTTCATACGAAACCCTGAAAAAGCCGCTGTTAGCACAATTTTCTTTCATTTACGTGTACATCATGAAAAGTAGGCAGTGCGAGCCAGGAACTAGTTACCCAGGCGCCAAAGGTTAATTGAAAGGTGTTAGCACATCGTAGGAAACCTATAAATCATTGGAGGAAGGTTTTCTCATCCACATTGTAGATATATGGTATCTTCAATGTAACACATATGTAAAATGCATGGTGACTATACTAATTGGCTTTATTCTAATGTTCCCCTGGCCAGCCACCATCCTCAAGTAGAAAATCTGCCGTCAAGCACCTTATGATATGTTCAGGTAGCTGTATAGTTAAAAGCTAGTAATTCAGCAATATAGCACTTGCAACTAAAACTTTGTTCGTCTGTTCCACTAATAACTATTTTAATACAATATTCTTTATTCTTCGTTCCACAAAGGTATCTTAATTTATTAAATATTTTGAAAAACATATCAGTTTACACCAGTCTCTTACAAACTGGACCGGTTAAAACAAAACTGGTGGGCTGATACCTGCTAGTGGTGGACTACCCCTTCGACAAAAGTAAAATTACTTGATTGAATACAAAACATATTAAAAATATCTGGTAAAACTATGCCTTTTTGTGATATTCAAATTTAAATGTATTTTTCTGTACCAATAAATATTATATTCACCTTCATCACCTTCGGAATGTATCCGTAGTTGGGAATAAAGTGTTTATATAGAATCTCAAGGTCAGCCTTAGGTAAGAAAGTTATTGTGGCTTACTTAGAATGAAATTTTCTTCGTGAGCTCAATGAGTCAAAACCTCCTGAATTAAGTTAGTTTCGATCTACACGGAGCGTCCATCCATATCTTATATAACGTTGGTATTTAGACACCTTGGCTGTGATAAAAAGGCGTATACAATACACACTAAAATAGTTGTTTTTTATATGCAAGGCTGCAAAGTTGTTATTTGGCACCTAGGTTATTGTTATTTTGACTTGTATTGAATACAAGTATACGCACGAATAAATTAAATAAGTGTTAATTGTCAAATTATATATGCCTGTGGGGTGGTGGGGTGCCGGGCTAGAATTGCGTCCCCCGTATCTTATCATATCTATGGGAGTCGTAAGAAGCGACTAAAGAAAAATACCAGAAGGTGGACAGCAGCGCCTTCTGAAGAACTGCCATCTTACACTGCGATACCCAAGACGACTGCCTAGCTTGTAGATTGTGGCAAGATAATGGTGAAGACCTTTGTTCAATGGTGGACGAACTGTATATTGATATATAATACCTATAATATATATTTTGTACTCCAGCTTTGCAGGTGTATTTAACAAAAACTATAAATTGAAACACATAAAAAGTAGATATTGTGACATAACCCAATATCATATGTGCAATATATACATATGATATTGGGTTTTTTTTTTGTAGTATTGATGTTCTCTATACAATTGTAATACACCTAGCTCCACTGCCAACAATTTCCGCAGGGTATGCGATATAACGATTTTATTGTTATTCTTTCACACATTGGGTTACATTATCAAAGTTTTCATACGGATCGCTAAGTTTTTGAAAATATTCTATAGCCTATATTGATCAGGGATAGTGTAGAGTTTTAATGGTGAAAGAATCTTTCAAATTGGTGAGGTTTTTTAAGTTTATTCGTTACAAACGAAATACAAATAATTTCTCTTATAGTATAGTATACATGAGCTAGGTACTGAGGTAAAGTGTAAGCTAGGTGTACATTGGTCCTCTGGTTACTTAATATTCCCAATTATGAAACATATTAGACTAGCGAGATGTTTATTGCCCCAAAAACTTCAGCTTCTTGTCGTAGTTACTAGCAAAAATCTTATGCAAAGTAAGAGCGCATTAAAATCCGTTAATTTAAAAAGCTTTTCTCATTTCACCGTCTAACTTTTTAATATAAACCGTAATTCAGAGATTCGTCTCAGCCGTTCCCTATCTCGAGTAATTTCGTTACGAAGTGGATTGTTTTTCTTCGTTCCTCGATTGGATTTATCTCGAGTTTTATGGCGTCTCGCATCCCTATCGTAAACTTTAATACCGGCCGGCTACCGCTCGGCTCTACCCAATGCGTAGATATAGAGTTATGATGATGTATTCGGTGACATTCTCGGAATTTATGGAATAACTCGCCGTTAACATTCCCAGGAGTAGAGTTACGTTGTCCACACGGGTTTTGACCTAATTTGGATACAGATTACTTCAAAAGAATACTCCGGCACAACACAATATACTTGTTTTTTACCAAAAATCGATATGTTTTCATTTAGTTCAAGAACCTTAACGTGAACGCTTGAGTTACATACAAGTGGTTTTTACTACTTCTTATTTATCTTATTATCTTGGACTGCAATAACGCCAAGTTACGCGTTTCTGTATATTACCGTTCTTAGATAGAATAGGGCAAACCAAATCACGGTTCGTAATACCCTCCGTAGTTCACAACCCTCTTAGTATCTTTTCACTTTGAACATACCCAATTATTACGATTCAAAACATACAATGGCAATCATCATCTCAACAGTCTTTACGTCCATCGTTGAACAAAGCCTCCTCCTCTGAGAGAAAGGGGGGGTGGAGTGGGAGCTGGAAGATGAGAGTTCTTCAGTAGGCGTTACTGCTCATATCTGGTAGTTTTCCCTTTGTTGCCTTGTGTGACTACCACCGTAATATGATGAGGTTGAAATTCTAGCCTGGGGAAAAGAGGGACGAGAGAAAAAGGTAATCATCAAAGCAAATATGAAACTTTTTTATAGGTATTCAATGCAGTTTGTATTAGTTTGCATTGAATACCCGATAGTTACATGAGCTAGCTCATTTCTTAACCATACAATTGTTACTCGACAGAGTTAATTTATTTCATAAAAAGTATACTTTACTAAACTTTCTCAATAAGTAAATATCTCAAAAGTAGCCTCACCATTACATATTCATTCACTTTCGATTTCACGCGTCTATATTGAAACAATATTTGTTGAACGTCCAACCCGACAAACGTTCCTTATCAATGCGTCAACAATCTTAAAAGACACCGAAAGTTGGCAAAAGGGTTGTTTTAAATAACAAAGCCAATTCAGTAGCGACGCTTGTAAAAACATCTTTTGCATGCTGCAACGTAAATATTTATCCTGACAATAGTTCGGTAGAAGCGTGAAGATTTGTACAATATGCCCCCAGTTGGCTTTCACTTTTAGAGTTTTTACAATATTTTTGGAAACCCTTCTATAAACATGCTACTGTAGCCGCTGGTGTGATTTGCATAACAACCGGACAAAACAATAACGCACGCGTTTGTGTTGTGCGAAAAGTGAAAACAGGGTTCGAAGTTAATTGCCGAGTTATAGTATACGAGTATGACCAGTTAAGTTCTCGGTTTCTAATGTTGTGCACGTCATTTTTGTGTCCAGGCATGACACCTCATAGTTTCATGTGAAATGCTTTTAAGTTCAAGTTTCCAGATGAAATAAGTGCGGAATTAGAATAACACAGGATTTCCAAAAATTCTAAGTCAATTTTAAATTTTTATATATAATAATTCAACAAAACAAACCTGCATCATCAAAAGGCAAGTAAGTGCTATTTTATATGAGTATTTAAAATAATCAATGTAGTGTAGGGCGTGTTTCTTCGTCTTTTTTTATTTTTATAATATGTGTTAAATGGGCCAATTCGTGCAGGATGATAGAATACTAGGTATAGGTCTCGGCTTAAGAATAGAAGGTCTGTTTCGTATCCTCTTGCTGGAGGTTAAAGTTGACTACAGAACAAATGTTTCAATGAGCACCTATCACGTCCGAATGATTGAAAACCATATCAATATAACATGTTTTTTTTTAATGTTCTGATCCTATATGTTGTTATAGAAGACATTGCATATTGTACCGACCCCACATGTCTGGGATAAGGTTACAAGGATGGTGAGGAATAATTATTCCAACACTCGTGTGACTCGTTAGGAACCGACCTTCAATGATTAATTCTACGCATTGATAAGATCAACCAGCTGATCAGCTGTTAGTCATATCGGTCAAACTTTATGATGCCTCTATAATACTTCACAAATTAGTCGAACGTTAACTCCGAATGAATTGCCATTGGGTGCAATAAACGCTGACCGGATGATCTGAATGCAATTCAACAACAAAAAACAATCTAAAATCATTCTTCGCAACATGATGATAAAGCTCTCTATTGCGTGTATTGATTTAATAAGGATACGGCGTTTCGAATCTGTGTTTGAAACTTGCTGAGGATCTGTTAATAAGTCGAATACACACGGTATGTTTGCATGTCTCGTTACATCATTTTGAGCCGGCTTAACGTCCCCATGCTCTAATATTTAGTGTATGCGAGGCTTTAGTATTTGAGTACAAATATTAGGATATTGTTCACATTTTTGAGCGACTTGTCGGCGACTATTGAGGCACTTCGCAGTTACGTGTAGGTGTCAAATGTTGATCGGACAGTAATTGTTTGTTTTATGCAAACGGGTCCAGCATCGAAATTTTGCTTAGAAAATTCCGATTACGAACTGGAACACGTCCACTGTTCAATAAAGACCTCCCATACAACACAGGCCAATGAAGCAATGATGGCCCAGTGGCATTGGCTATGGACTGCTTGAGCTTCACCGCATGGTGGAAGGGCATTTTGCGAATGCCCGCCTGGCTAGCGACCACCCTCAAGTAGAAAATCTGTCGCCAAGCGCCTAACGGTGTGTTCCGGCAGCAGTCCTTGAGAGCCAGTTACAGGCACATGACACTTAATAACGATGTCTCAAGGTGATGGGCGCATTGCAAATTGTGACTTGTGACGAAATGCATCTGTTATAGACAGAGGTTAGTTCGCTTAACATCAGGTGGGCCTCGTGCTTGTTCCGTCACAATAACATAAAAAAAGGCCTTAATCTCTTTACGGAAAATCCGTGTTTTTAGGCGTTTTGGATCGCACTGTAAAATCATTTTTTTTCTGTGCTTGATAGGTTAGCCTTTGACCACTATCTCACCTGATGGTAAGTGATGTGGTCGGATATGTTGTTAAGGCTTACCTAGAATTACTGGCTTTCAAGGACAGCTGCCGGAACACACCGTTAGGTGCTTGGCGACAGATTTTCTACTTGAGGGTGGTAGATTAACGACCCACTTAGTCAACCTGATATAATCAGCCAGTAACAAAATTGATACCTTCCAAACAACAAAATTTAAACTGAAACTGCAAAACAAAGGCTGAAACTTCACTTTTCCTCCACGAGACTTTCTCCATTAGTACCCTTAATTATACCTACAATGCTCACCTTCCGTATCACAAACAATGCTATGATTGGCAATTAAAAAATAACGTTCGAATAAAAATGTGGAATTAGGTCAGGGGTTTGAATGATGCCATAAAGCCTGTTTTAAATTCCTCGTCAGCTGGTCGACCGGGCTATGGTTGGAATAGATGCGGTTTCGTTTATTGGCCTCATATAACTCGGAGGCCAACACTCTGCCATGGTCAGTTAGTCTCATTTGAAACACCACCGAGCCAAGTCTATGCAAACGTTTGTATTGATGAAGTTTGTTGTATTAAAGTGTTGATTTGTAAGCGAAAACAACCAGCTTCTGCGGTGAGTGCACTGTTCTTTCATTTTTAAGTACGCAATGAACATAGCTACACATATGAGTAATGAAGGTGTTTTCTTACTCTATAAATGATAAGTTCGTTTTCAGTGATATTTCCTTTTGTTTTCATCCACGTGTCTAATGGTGGTTATTTATTTTTCAAAACTTTCTATCGAACGAGTTTTCTGGATGACCAGGTAGCTTAACAAATTGAAGGTTTTATTTTAAAAATATGTGCTAACTTGTCACCACGTTTAAAACATTCTGCGAGAAACAGTACTAAATATGTATGTAGACGATGTTTATCTAGCTGTTGCATCAAAGTATTTTTGTCTAGACAAGAAAAGGAAGCTAAGTTTACAACATTTACGTCAATGTAAGGATTAGTAACTCAACTACATTGAAATAAATTATTAGTAGATAACGATAGAAAGTGTGAAATAGGTAAGGAACTATTGATATGAAAATTCAGTTTAAAATATATAATTATTTACTCTTTAATTTCACTTGTTACATTTATATTAGTTCCGTGGGGTACTGGGCTAAAATGTCACCCCTCCATCTCTACCCGTGGGTGTCGTAAGAGGCGACTAAGGGTAACTCACCAGACGGTGGGCAGAAGCACTTTCTTAGGAACTTATATCTCCCACTGCGATCCCCAAGCCACTTGCCAAGTGTGGGGATTATGGCAACCCCCCCCCCCCTATAAAGACTACCCGGCTGATACAGTAGATACATACATTCTTAGTTATATCAAGAGAGGGGGGGGGGTGAATCACAAGGGGAGCGAAAGAGAACGCTAGTTTTCTGCGCTACTTTCAAATTAAATAAAACATTTTTTCTGTTCAGAATTATTTTCTCTACTGTTTATATAGTTTCTGAGTTACTAGAGTTCACATTTACCATTACAACTTGAAAGTTTCACTTGGACTTCCTTACATAACCAGTCCCAACTTCCAACCCTTCGAGAAAGTAACCCGTTTCTCGATGTTCCAACCTAACAAGCCATACAACTTCTAGACTCCGACTTACTTATAAGATTCGCACATATATCTAACAAGAACGTGTTTAGTGTTGACTCTCCGTAGAAGCTCTAAACCTATTTGATTCACTGATTCACACGAGTAATAGCTATACCAAGTAGCATTTAGGCCTCCAACAGACAGCCGCAATTATACAGGCGGGAACGGTGCTCCTCTGTCGCTACTGTAAAATTTCAGGCATCATGGTTTGCTTACTTGTGTGCTTAGTTTGTACCTAACCTTATGTTATATTTTACTTTGAACACCTTAGAAAAAACTGAGCAAATGTATATATTTTAATATTGTTATGTTTGTAATAACGCTTACTATGCAGATTACATTACAAAATTACAAATATACGAGAGGAATCCATCCTCTCTCCATCCCAATACGATGGTTAAATAACGATAGGAAAAATTTGAGTTATGACGTCATTGTCATGTTAGCTCAATTAGTTAGAGCATACCCCGGCTAAAGGGGTGGATGGACGCGGGTTCTAATCCCGCACATGACTTAAAATTTCCTCTCGTCTATTTGTAATTTTGTAATATGTATATATAAAATATTGTATCAGCCGGATAGTCCACTGCTGAACTAAAACCTCCTTTAATATGGGGGGGGGGGGGGGTTTGCCATAATCCCCACGCTTAGCAGGCGGCTTGAAGATCGCAGTGTGAGATACCAGTTCTTCCGAAAGTGGTGCAGACCAATTACATGTTCAATATGATTTAATTTAACATTTGTACTCACAACGTCAATTACGAATCCATTATCACTATAGATACGTAATAAAATATAAGAAACAATACCTACCTAAATTTTACTAATATGCAAATTATAAGCAAAAAATTGGACCTAATTTTGTTCATTTTGTTACTGATCTATTTATAAATTAATTGATTTTGTTTGGATGCCAGAAACAGTAAGACCCGAGGCAAAGGCAGTCGCAGGAAACATGTTATATCCGATTTGAAGCCAGAGATTGTTTAATACAAGACTATTTTATAAAGTATAAAATAACGTACCACTATTAATAATTAGGTGTTTATTTAGAGAAATCTATATTTAATAATAACAAATAACATAAAAAAGTCTTTTACAAATATTAAATTAATATTACAACGCTTTTCACCTCTACACGAAGCATCATCAGGACCTTTTACTCTGCAAGCGTATGATCGAGAATAGTAGATTTTTTCCGGTTGAGCATTTATGACGTAACGTCGGCTTAGCAGGAAAATTAAGCGGAATAGTCACTAGATATATTTTTACACACTTTAAATGTTTTAACAACAAATTAATTTAGTTTCCTCTCAATATTTTAAAAATATTTGTTTGTATTTTTTATGTAAACTAAACTATCATAATTCTACAAGATTTTTCGAAAATTAGATAGTACCCATATAGATAGTACCCATACTCTGAAATTCTGAATCATCTCTACATCACTTCTGAAAGTAGAAACTCTCATTCAACTTTTATGCCTATGCTAAGTGACGTGATTTAAAAGGAGCATAATATGTTCTTCGTTATGCAATGAACTTATATTGTATATGCTGATGATAAAGGTAGCACGCATTCTAACACAAATCATGATCAAATCTGTCAACAGGTTCTGTAAAAGACATATGTCGATATAGGGTGCGTACCATTTGAATGAGATTCGCTAAAAACGCTAAAAACGATCACACTCCCAAAAAGTTTTCCACATGGGTCTTGGCGTTATTTTCGCCTTAAACGCTACATCTAATGTCAAAAGTGACAGAAGTGGCAAATTTTAGTGGCATTTTTAGCGTTCTTATCCAAAAATGGAACGGGGATGACAGTTACAAACGATCACGTGATCACAACCATAGACGCAAATGTGATCAAAATTATCGAAAATAACGTTCTTAGCGACTAATGGAACATACCCATAAAGCATCTGTGTGGTGAAGGCCTAACTCAATGACGGTAACCATAACCAGTCTGAGTGCAGTTTGCCTTGAATGGCGGCGGCAACGGTTGCAGTCGCAGTGACGTCATATAGTTTAAAGTTGTTATTACACGATCAATGTGTATTTGTTATGCAAGGCTGCAAAGTTGTTATTTGGCGCAAGTACTTTCATCAAAATCTGAGGAAGCGAAGGAATCTAGGATTTAACCAGGAGCAAAGCGAGCGGTTTAAAATAAAGAATACTAAGCGTACCGAAGGTTTCAAAGATACAAGACGCAAAATAATTTTCCTGCCAAGTGAAACACAACATTTTTCACCTCACTATACAACGAGGAAAATGTTAGGTACAAGTAAAACAGCTTAAATAATGTAGTGAATTGCGTTAATTGATAGAAGATATACTAAAATTGGTAATATTGTAAGTTTCAAAAAACAGATTACTTTTTTGAGCTCGCAGACGCAGCTGCGCACTCGCCCTGATGATGAGCATCTGACATGCTCGAAACCCGGGTCGACGTATTCGATCCTCAACGTGAGTGTTTTTTGCCGGTTTAATTTATAATATTTAAATATGTGTGAAACTCACGAGAATTTCAATTTAAAAATACCTTAAACTAAACTAAAATTATAAATATTCGACACAAAAATAGTGGCTGTTAAATGTCTAGTTCGACTGTAATTTCACTTGAAAGGCACTGTATAGGTTTTATGCAAGACATACATATATGGCAAGAGATGTTGAGCAGTTTTCGTGTTTTAACAAAATGTTGATGGAAGTAGTACCGATGCATGTATAATATGATTTATCATTTGTGCTTAAACATACAACAATAACTTGATTTACATGCTCACTTTATATTATTTATAGGTATACAGGGTTATTGGGAAAATGCTAACAATCTCTTAGGGTTGCTTCAACCGGTCTTAACAAAAAAAAAATTTGTTGTGTATTTGACGTAATAAACACGAAGACCACCTGATTTCAAAAGTCTCTTGCGCCTGTAATCTATTATTTCATATTTTTTATTACTTTGCTCGATGTAAATCTACGAATAAATTTATTCGTAGATGTAAATATTCAAAACTCTATTCAAGGGAGCGCGGCGCTATATCCAGTGCTCTTGGCTCGGAGTAGGCGTTTTCTTTTACTAGGAGACATAGAACTTAAAAGTGTCAGACAGTACTAAAAAAATGTATTGTTTTAGATTTGAGCCACGCCGGTAAAAAAATCTCAATATGTTTGTTAGGACTAGCAGAAGTCAACCCTAAGAGGTTGTTAGAATTTTTCCAATAACCCTGTATATGTAACAACATTTATGTTGCACTCGTATTTACTGTACACTGTGTTAATCATTATGTGGGTACCTACAGTTCTCGCAACTTTGTTTCTTTAGTTCATAAATCTAGGTTTATGTGTGGTAAAAGAGAACGAGTGATTCTTGTGTGGTGTCACTAACCTTTGAGTGCATTTCCTTGTATGAGAGATCGATTCTTGTATTCTCACACTATTCAGAGTGGAGCTGTTCACACTGAAAGTACCTACCTGCATCATGTAGAATATAGATGGAGTCGAGACAAGCGATTTGTAATTGTAAGTTAAAGAAACTAGTAACTATTTTACGTTACCTGAGATTTCGTACGTTTGGCCAAAATATGTACCTTCCTATATGTAGGTACTTGAGAGATAAAAGCTCTGGCTAAGTTTTTTTTTTATGTTATCGTGACGGAACAAGCTCGAGGCCCACCTGATGTTAAGTGGACTAACCTCTGCCTATAACAGTTGCAATTCATCACAAGTTACGAATTGCACTGCGCCCGTCACATTGAGACATAGTTGTTAAGTCTCATTGTGCCTGTAATTTCACTGACTCTCAAGGACTACTGCCGGAACACACCTTTCGGTGCTTGGCGACAGACTTTCTACTTGAGGGTGGTAGCTAGCCAGGCGAGCAATCGCAAAATGCCCTTCCACCATGCGGTGGAGCTCGAGCCGGCGGTGGGGATCGCACCAGGGTACTGCGGCACGGCAGTCCATAGCTATTACCGCTCGGCCATCATTGCTTCAAAAGTAGGATATTATATTTTTTTCAAAGTGTAGTACAGTCTGCTTCAGACCATTAGTTAAATGAATCGCTCATAGCGTAGCTTGGCTGAACAATATATAGTGCACGTAGCGCTTTCCTTATACCTACAAACGTAGTTGCGTCATATTTTAAATGAGAAGTGTTCCAATTAGGTGATGTATTGTGATTTGTACTCCAGAGCGTAAACCCCTGAGTTTTTTATTTATTATTATTTTCTTTATCATTAAACGTGATTATTCTATCATATTTATTATATTTTTCTCGCTATTTCTGTGTGGGAATCTGGTTGCTGGTTACAGGTCATTCCTTTTTACAATACTGGTAGCCTTATAGATCCGCTTTTCGTCTCGCTATTAGGAGGGCATTATATGAATGCAGGCTTTTTAACTGCCACCATAGAAATATATAAATATCTGGTGGAAAGACACCTAAACGTGTGTCAAGCCCTTCAGCAGCTATCTATAAGAATGGAGAGCTAGTTTCCATTCCATGTTAAATCTGTTTACCACCTTGGAGTACCTCATCACTTACCATCAGGTGAGTTGTGGTCAACTCAGAGACGTTCTTATGTCTCATTCACCCATTAAATTTACTTGGTACAGTACCCTTCATGCCTCAACACACTAGTGCTTGCTACCACCAATGTTTCGAAGCAAAATGTCTGACACTGCAGTGGTAGTGGACCAAGGTAGAATCTTGCTAAGAGACCTACCAATCAAATCACAAAAATACTGACTATGAGAGTGATCACGGCAGAATTCGAAATAAAACAATGTTGTAACCAGACCGGATTATCCTCATACGAATATGTTAAGTGATCGGTCCTCAGTATCAAACCGGAATACGGGTGTATCAATCTATATTTAAGGAACCAGTAGTCTACCCCATCTTTACACAAACTACAGTTAACATCTTCAGAGCAGGTCACTCACTCATAATTTGTAATTGTATAACATAGGTTATCCAAAAGGATGCCAGGTATGTAAAATTTATAGCTCTATTGAAAACTAAGAAATGGCGGAAAAAACAATTAGATAGTTATATTAAACCATAAAAACATAACAAACAAATAAAACATTTTATAAAATGTGTGGAAGTTATATTGTAAAAACATCAAACATGATATTACGCAGGTAGGTGAGACGGGAGGCTGAGGCAAATATAATGGTGAATAGATTCTCATATGTAACATTCAATGCATAGGCATTTTCATCATCATCACATCTACCGAAAGATCTAAACGTCCACCATTGAACAAGTTGTCCTCCATTGAGAGGATTACCCATAATCCCCATATCTACTTGTCAGGTATCTTGGAGATCGCAGTAGAAGTTGTCAGTTCTTTAGAATGCGCTGCTTCCCACCTCCTGGTATTTTTCCTTAGTCGCCTCTTACGTCCCCCACGGGTAGAAATGGGGGATTGACATTCTGACCTGACACCCCACGGGGAATTCATTTTACTCGACAAATAGAATAAAACAGTTTTTGTTCTCAAGTGTGCATTTTCATAATGAATAGATTCAGACTTTACTTTGCGGAAATCCATATATAACAATAAAAATATATATATTTCCGGCCAATTAGGCGGAATTGTCACTAGATTTTTTATTTTTTTACTTTTTAAGTATTTTATTAATATATTAATTTAATGTTAACTTAAAATATTTTAAATATATATGTTATTATTGTTCATTTTCACTTCGATTTCCCGCTTTACTTAGGAATTGACTTAATCAGTGATAAGCTTCAGGAAAAATGTTTGAGTTATAGATACAGATCTCCCTACTGTCCAGAACCATTCACTCTGAGAAATAATTAAAATAAAGCATTCTGCGTTATATTGCGTTTCATCATCATCATTTCAACCGCAAGAAGTCCACTGCTGGGTATATCAAGCCTCCTCCATAGATTTTCAAATAGAACGGTTGGAAGCGGCCCTCATTCAGCGTCTGCATATGGTGTTTGGTAGCATGCATTTATTTACCTTAATAATATTTCTGCTTAGTGTGCAATTTGATACTTCCTTTATAATTTTATGAACCGGTAGTTAGTCCAACCCTTACAACACAAGCCTCCTGATTTTACTGTTTTATTTACAGTAGTCACAGTTACAACATGCTGACATTGTTGTTTCTACATTTGTCGTTTGCTTGACAATTCATGTTTTGCGACAGGTGTCACTTTTCACAGTATTTTGAAGAAAATCTATAACCAAACGTCTGTCTGCAAAAACAACCGACGCTAAATAAACAATAATTAAGCAAGTAGGAAAATAGTAATATGTATTGTAATTGATTTCATTCATACTTTGTATCTCAAGGAGTTTTACGAAATGTTCCACATACTTAAGCTGATGTGATAGAAGTTTCCTTCAGTTTCATCATTCATTAGCTTCCAGAATAGATTCGTTTCTCAAAATTTATTGTAAATAAGTACTAAATAACCTTGCAACATTAATAGAGAGAGGCCAAGTGTTCAGTGATTCACTTTTGACCAGGAGTTAAGATGAAATATATTTTTCCCGAAGATTGAGTGAGTGAGGTGAAAATTTTTTTGGGGATTCCCAATTTGTCCAGGTATCATATATGTATATATATATATATATACAGCACTAAGTAGGTACCTATATCCGCAACCGTGACGTGTCTTATTTAAATCATGATGAAACGCAAGCCAATGGCTAAAAATATACTTGGTTTCTTTGATCACGTCTGTTGAATTTAGGGGCAAACTTAGAAACGTGTACATGCTAACTTTTGCGATATTGGACGAGGAGCACATCTTTTGCATATTGATTTGTATTTAACCTTGGTATTGTTTTCTTCGTGTCACTGCTACCTTAAATGCTAAATGTAAGTCGAAAACAAGGTTTCATTGCAAGACAAAATAGCTTGCATATATTTTGCACAACGAATAAGCATTACCTTTCAATGTGGCAATTCGGCTAGCATTTGGGAATGTTGTCCACTGAAAACAGCTTAGGATTGTAATTTGAGAGCGGGAAATATGGCTAGTTCTTCAAGAATACGCAAACTCTACCAAAGCCAAGGTCTACACTATACTTCACACATACTACATAACCATTTATTTTGATCGTGCTATCTAAACCTTCCCACATATAATACATGTAAAAAGGCACAGGAAACCGACTGTCTTTCACAAACCTATCTCAAAAACGATCTCCTTACATATTTCACATTTTTTTCTTTTTAAAAATAATATTTTATCAAGTCGACGCAGGCGTATACTTGGTGGGGTATTCCGGTATCTCATTTTAATCTGGATGGATATTTTTAAGTCGATAAATTTGGCCTGTCAGGCCACATGTGTAGGTATGGAGGCAGATAAGGCTCCCCGCCTCTCGACTCAGGGCTTAAGCCGTCGTAAAATATTATCCTGGTCGAGACATTTATGGCTTGGATGAGATAGGCACCGTCAAATCATTTTTAGTTGGATGCCTTTTTACATACGTTGTATATTATGTTTTGAATAGGACTTATTTGTAGGTTAGCAGTTTATGTTACAAGAGTTAAACACTGTTTTGAAAATTTACAATTACTTGTAAGTGCTACACATGATCTCAATCGGTAACCTACTTTTAGTATAGGTACGTAGACGATAAATTATAAATAATATTAGATACCACTCTTAGTATAAAAGTATTTAGCAAACAAGTTTTTTATCACGTACATTTTGAAAATAGGTTGCGAATAAATTTAGGTATTAGCAAAATTTTAGAACAAAGTAAACCTTTTAGTCACATTTAAGATTTTTGTGCTCTAGGGCCCAATTTCACCAAGCTAGGGTTTAATTTATAGGTGGATATTATAAACCATAAAAAAGCGAGTAGCCTGCGCTATCATAGAATGTCAACCCTAATAGCAGATTATATATTTTGTTGGACTCCTGTCGTGGAAAAAGGAAAACTCATTGGTTTGGACTTTTATAACAGCATCGTGGACTTAGAAATATATATACATAAATGTATGTATTATAAGCTGTATATATTACCATATATGTTTTCAGTTTATGGAGGATTTAAATTTGGCGGTATAATTTTTAATCAAGGATAAGATTTTTTCTTTTGTTACAGCCGGCAGCCATATGTCAAATTTCATAAAAAGCTATACCATGCCAATTTTAGAATACTGCAACATCATAGTACTTACACAAAGGTCTATCATATTTTGTTGTTTACAAAGATTAAGGCCTCCCCGTATTAGTTGTACCCTAAGGCCAGATAGGTGAAAATGGCCCTTGGCATGTGAGCATGTCGTACTTGAAATCATAT
The DNA here is from genome assembly GCA_963890685.1 of Plagodis pulveraria. Classification (NCBI taxonomy): domain Eukaryota; kingdom Metazoa; phylum Arthropoda; class Insecta; order Lepidoptera; family Geometridae; genus Plagodis; species Plagodis pulveraria. The sequence continues at coordinate 14,038,442 of OY982956.1, forward strand.
TCACAAGATAAAAAATGTATAATATTGTAATAATATAATATTTTGATGGCACATGATGCAATAAATAAACACATCCACAAACTTAGAATACTGTAACATTATAGTACTTCTATGTTAACAAAGTTCTACCATATGTTATTGCTTACAAAGATTAAAGTTTTCTCGTATTAAAACTAAGGCTAGATAGGTGAAAATGGCTCTTAATGTACCTAATATTCGCTTGGCATGTGAGCATGTGGTACTTGAAAAAACATTCACAAGATAAAATTTAGACGTCACACAATGCAATAAGCACCTTTGTTACAGTGTTTATTGACGTGTACAATAGAAAGTTCGGGTGATAATGACCTGCGATAGATTCCCACTACCACATTAAGTTGATAAATTGCAACAAAATAATATGACGGTCCCTGACTTGCTGCGGGTGCATTCAACACGCTGGCCATAAGCTATAAACTCACTAATGTCTCGTAATACAGCCCTATATCTTTATTAATTCCTCGCGATAGATTCCTTTCAAAGGCCTTTATGTCCCCAGTTACGACGCTCTTACAAACTCGCCTTTCATCCGAAACTATTTTTCTGAAAAGTGTTTTCTTTATGCGATTTAATACGCCATATTTTTATTGACTCCTTAGGTAAAGCTACAATGTTGCGAATAATAAAGGAAGTAAAAAACACATAACTTGAACTTTAAGGCGGCAGATATAAATCAACTTGCAATATTTCTTGCTTTTAGCCTCGGCTTAAAAACGTTTTTTCTTAGCTTGTTTTATAGCCATATTTTATAAATATGAGCAAGAGATAAATGCGTGTATGAATGAGTAACTTGGTTACATTGTCAATAGGTAATAAAATATTAGGTATATTAGGTACTGCGATTGAAAGCTGCGATTAAATACAATCTATATCAGCAAATGATATAGAAACACTTTCATATAACTCCAAAGAAGTAGGCACGAAAATCTCACCAGTTATGTCCATTTTTCGTATGAGTCCCATATAATCATGGACAAGTCTATTGCGATTTACCGCGCAAAATATATGAAATGGGCAATCGTCCTAATAGGCCTAATAAATTGTTTAGGAAGCTTATATTCTTCAATGCTTATGTATGCATTACATATTGTAATGACATAGCGAAAAAGAGTCCAGAACATACACATCATGATATTATATTTTGACACTACGTAACTATACCAAGGTAATATAGTAGGTAGTATAGAATCTACCTATATGCGAGGTCTTTGCGTCGTTTGTGTTACGTAAATATTGCACGCCAATCTACTTGGTCCTAAGTAAATACATAATCAACTTTCCCAATTAACCACATCTGCTCTCTATATACAGAATGTGTACAAAAAGCATCAAGCTAATGGATCGGGGGGCGGGGGGCGGGGGGGAGACTAAGATTTATACGTTTCAATATCGTGTGAGAACGAAGGGTCTGCTCTGGCTTCAAGTGGATTTTATTTATGAAGACATGGTTTAATTTGGGTTATTTTCGGTTGATGAAGAGCAGAAGAATATATTTTTGTTCATTTCTAAATTATTTTACTTTTAAATTATAATCTTCCAACTTCTAAAATAGAAAGGACGGTATCAATTCTATAGTTTCCATACGTTTTTATGTATACCTGCGTGCCTGTCTTACTATAGATTAAATATATCTATCGATCTCATTCCGTTAAGACATTTGGTCGTATAGAGTATATTTCCCAATTAGGCCCGTTTAGATTTCAACAATTTCAGTTGAGATTTTTTAGATAATCATCAAATTTTGCAATTAATATCTTACATTGGTGATCTAAAGATATATAAAGAGTTTTATTGGCCCTTTTGTAAAAATAACTTTTTACAAGTAAGTCAAAGTTATACCTATTTTAATCATATATATGAAATGTATTGATATTATAACTATATGTACGTAAATAATTGATTCAAATTTAACCCTTATATTTACGCTTAATGTATAGGTTGCACTTGTCCTAAGAACGGAAACTCCACAAGCGGCATGACATACATTATTTTAATCTGAAAGCATTATTTATTCGTATAATCTGAATAATCGATTGTTTCCAAAAGAGTTCTTGATTTTTAGTTTTGTACAAACTATATTTTCAAACTTTTTGGTAATTTAGCATACAGGTACTTTCGAATAAGGACCTTTGTTTTCGTACGTTAACTAATTTATTTTTGGTACTAACTTGATTGCATTCTTTTTAGTAATTCGTTTTTTATTATCACGCAGATTGTACGGTAGAACTGTTTCCTGAATTTCCCTGCGTTAATGAATTTCTAACAAACTAATAAATATGTAATGATGAATGATGATGACGCCACTCTCACGGGGCTACGCTTTTTCCTCCTATTAATTGTTCTCATTGACCGTTTTTTGACATTTAAAAACTCTTGTGATCTCTGCAGCATTACCCCAAATGGTAATGGAATCTCTTAAAATTGAATATTCATAAGCATTAAAGGTCTGTAAAATCATAAAAATAAGATAACGCTACTAAACCTACTTTAACTATAAGGCCCATCACAAAATACTTTTTTTTACATTTGATTATGACGGAACAAGCGCGAGGCCCACCTCATGTTAAATGGACTTACCTCTGCCTATAACAGATGCATTTTGTCATAAGTGACAAATTGCATTGCGTCCGTCACACTGAGACACAGTTGTTTAGTCTCATATGCCTGTTATTTTACTGGCTCTCAAGGGCTGCTACCGGAACGCACTGTTAGAGGTGCTTGGCGACAGATTTTCTACTTCTTACATACTAAAATATATTATAATGAATTAATCGGATCGAGCAAATAAATCATGTACCGAATTACGTAATTAGGCTTTATTAGTACAAATGTACATTGCGAATTTTTCACAATTTTCGCTAACCGGCATTTGAATGAAAATAACAATATCATAATAACAAACCGACCAATTCCTACACATTAGTATAATATATTCCATCAGCGAGACTGATACCTGGAAGATTCAAAATCCACGGACATGTAAAGTATACATGTCCGTGGATTTTTTACGATACACCAAAAAGCTTTTCAAATACCGCAAACGATTCTCAAAAACTCAGCGTTGGCTCAAAAACTCCGATACATTTTTCTCTAATGAATGTATTGATCGCAGCGGGCCATAAGCGAATAATTTATGGCTGTATTCGCGGGTTCGCTGTGCGTGCAACGAAGGTGTGTTATTTATACCCCCCTTTTTTATGCCCCCTTTTTTCGCAGCTCGTAACGGCCGTCGTAAAGGGGACGTTATTTTAATTTCATGATTGGAAAGCTCGATTGGTCGGTTATGTGGTTTAATTAGTTTATGGGGCAGTGGACGATAACAGAATTGAGTTAAGGGGTAAGGAGATTGTTGGATCACAGGATTAAATTTGTCGCTGTTTTTGGACAGAACTAAGGTTTCTTTTTTATGTTTGATAGGTTATCCTTTGACCACTACCTCACCGAATGGTAAGTGATGATGTGGTCGAAGATCTTGTTCAGGCTAACCTAGACTTACTGGCTCTCAAGGACAGCTGCTTGAACACACCGTTAGGTGCATGGCGACAGATTTTCTACTTGAGGGTGGTTGTGATGAAATGCATCTGTTCCAGGCAGAGGTTAGTCCGCTTAACATCAGGTGGGTCTCGAGCTGATTCCGTCAAAATAACATTTTAAAAAACTCCGTTAGGCCCTTGGCGACAGATTTTCTACTTGAGGGTGGTAGCTAGCCAGGCGGGCATTCGCAAAATGCCGTACCACCATGCTGCTATCCTAGGACGGCAACCGGGACCGACGGCTTAACGTGCCCTCCGAAGCACGGAAGCGCTCAATAGTAATGTCACTAGCGATCACCCATCCATATCATGACCATGGCGGACTTTGCTTAACTTTGCTGATCGGTTAAGAACAGCTAAGCAAACTTCGCTACGAGCGCTTTAAATAGTAGGTATATACTTGTGTGTTACAAATTTTGACAGTGAACAAATAGTAATTTGTTATTCAATGGAATGTAATTATTTGGCGCGAGTATACTTATATTGAAAATTCTAGTTTCCAAGATGCTAGACGCAAAATAACTTTGCTGCCGAGCGCAACACACAATTTCACAGCTCACTCCAGTGAGGAAAATTCTAAATACCAGAAAAACAGCTTAAATACCTAATGTAGTACGGTCGCCTTCATTTTGTAGTAAAAATTATAAATAAAATTTCTAAAATGAGTAATGTTCAAAGTTAATTCATTTTTCTGAAACTTTTACACAAGTTCGAATTTCAAAAATATTTTCCTTGATAGAGGACAAAAAGCACTTTTCCACATAGATTTTGAATGATTAAGAACACTTTTCAGAGCTTGTGAGATGAAAACGAAGTTTGGGAGCTTAATACTTTCAGATTGCATTGAATTTAGAAACTTATATATGAACATTGAACTGTTATATCAAATGGTAAATGTAAAATACCTATGTTTGAGTTTTCATGAGGTTCTTACAATAGGTTTTTCCGTAATTGATCCAAAGCCACTTTGCCAATAAAAAGTATGGGTGCGTTCCGGTACTAGTGCCAGCAAGATTAATATTTATTAACGTAATAAATTGCACTTATTTAACATACAAGTAGTTCGTGTTTCTACGTTGGAAAACTTTCAGTAGAAAGTGTGTGTTGCAGTTGTTGAAGTGCCTACCCATGATGTGGTAGCTTATTCATTTACAATATCAAGTTTGTGTGCGTCTGATGATTACAATTCACTTTCATAACTGAGCAGATTAATAAATAGATTCAGGCGTTACTTTGCGGAAATCCATATTTAATAATAACAAATATTTTTAATGTATTTTTTATTATTACTGAGCAGATTCTTTGTGAAATATGTTTTTTTTATTGTGAAACACAAAAGGTACTTTTTATCCCGATTTACGACACAGTACAGGAGAAGCGCGATATATCTACCTACCAAAATTTCACACAGATGAAGTGACCGGATATAACTAGTAAATGTAGGAATTATCAAGAAAAATCACAATTTTTTACAATAAGACTTGTAGTAATTTGTAAGTTTCATTTATTATTAATAAGAGTTTCGTTTAGTAATAATATCTCTGTGTACCTAATTGTAGAGGTAATAGTAATTAAACAACTTTAAATGGTTTAAATCGCGTATATTTATCATTACTTTTGTCCCGACGTTTCAAACGTTTCAGTCACCCCGTGACCACGATCACTGCAAAGTGTTTGAAACGTCGGGACAAAAATAATGATAAATATACGCGATTTAAACCGTTTAAAGTTGTTTAATTACTATGTGTAATAATCGCGAAAACCTAAGACAGGTAAATGTAGAGCTAATCTTAAAAAAATAACCACTTTTGTAACATATCGAACTTCTCGAAACGACATCTAGTTCCTATTTATCAATGAAAAGCCTCTACAAAGCTCGAAAGGTAATTTCAGTAGAGCACGTTTTCGCCGATAGCGTCGGGGTAGAGCTGAATCGATCCGCCCGGGACGCCCCTCGAGGGCCCGGACGTCGACATCTGCCGGGTAGAGTCACAGAATAAATATTGGGTAGAGTAACCGAACGCAGCCATTTTGTTTATTAATGCTATGGGTATAGGTAGGTACTCGTAGCCTCGTAGACATACAAACACCGCTTATTGTTACCTTTTCTTGAAGGTATGACTTATTTTAGTAAATAATACGGGATAACTCACGTAAATAAGTCAGATAACTCCGACTATAGTTTCACCCACATCCGGTGGTCTTTTTCAAGGAGGACTTATTGTAAAGTTCAACAGGTTCCAATTTGTAGAGCTGATGATATTTTCTAAGGTTGTTTTTTTAGTTACGAAAAATTCAGTAATATATTTATTTATATAATAATTGCGCGGTAATAATGTTTTTAAGTAAGAAACAGAATGTTTACTATGTATACCTACCTAAAGTTTTTTTAATATATATTTTAACTGGCAAAATAAAATATTAACTAAAACTACATACTATATACAAGACTACAGCTACTACAATGAAAACATTTAGACAAACTAGAAGTCATTGTAGTCACACAGGCAGTCCAAATGCTCGAGCGCAGCTTTAAAAATAATAAAATAGCCTTGGCCGTATATAAAAGCTTTCGCCCACGGCCTTGCACATGTGGAATTGGTTACATAGCAGTCCATTGGAACTTACGTAAGCATACTAGTAAGTGTAAACATCAAGAGCCATGATGAACAAAGGCCTCCCCGTTAGGTCGGGTTTTTTTTTATGGTATTGTGACGGAACAAGCTCGAGGCCCACCTGATGTTAAGCGTACTAACCTCTGCCTATAACAGATAATCGTCGTACACAAGTCATGAATAGCACTGCGCCCGTCACTTTGAGACATAGTTGTTAATTCTCATATGCCTGTAATTTCACTGTCTACACACCGGTAGGTGTTAGGTGAGACATTTTCTACTTAACGGTGGTAACTAGCCAGGCGCCCTAAGCGAGGTGTACTCGGGCATTTACTCATCGCGATCCCAATTTCATTCCCTGAAGCTAGAACGTTACACAGGTGCAAATATACCAACTGACCTCCAGAACACCCTTTATCTAGTGCTGACACAGGAGGAAAAAGCCTCACTCGTTAGCAAAGGATATGGGTCTGGTTCAGGGTCAGGTTTGACTTATGAGTCGGTAATCGTCGTACAGATGAGGGAAAGAGTCACCAAACTCCGAGACAGCGTTTCTCATGCGGTAGTAGCAGTGTCACGCCATATAAAATGCTGCGTTTACTATACCGACGACAGCTCGGACGCCATTGGAGAATTCGTCAGGCGGGCAACGGAGGCTAACTATAAAACCATAGTCGACTACAACCTGAAAATGGCTATACAAAACCGAAACGAAGAGGTCGTGGAAGCTTTAACTAAAACAACAAGGGCATCGCCGGAATCTGTAGCTGGCCCTTCAACGACAAACTAAACCGGTAAATGCGTAATACACTAACCAACTAGATATAAGGAGAAAAAAAAATATGTTTATATATATATATATAAGTATGGACTCACTTTAGCTATAAGATATTTTAACTAACACTAGGCTAACTTCCCATCAGGAAGAATATTGATAAGTTTGGAGAATGAACTCATAGTTTTAAAATTATTAAATGTAACAAAAAAACAAATTAAAATCAAATAAAAGTACGGATCACGAGTCTGTAGTGTGTAGCAAATAATAATAATAAAAATAAAAAAAAATAGCCAGGCGGGCAATCACAAAATGCCCTTCTACAATACGGTGAAGCTCAAGCCGGCGGTGGGGATCGAACTAGGGATCTGCAGCACGGCAGTCAATAGCTATTAACGCTTAACCATCATTGCTTCAAAAATCATATGAGTTTGCCATAATTCCCACGCTTGGCAGGCTGCTTGGGGAACACAGTGAAAGATGATAGTTCATTAGAATGCGCTGTTGCTACTTCTGTTATGAAAATGAAAATGAAAATGAAAATGAAAATATATTTATTTGCAGCGATACACATGTAGGTACATATAGTAAACATTAATCTAGCATATTAAAACTTATCTATTACTAAGTACATATTTAATATTGTCTATCGCTGAGGTAACTAATTACGTAAGTTCCATAATTTGTGATCTTCACACTAGGCAAGCCTGTATCGTGAAGAACTCATACGATTTACGAATGAACGACGTAATGACGCCTGGTCTGCATTTTATTTCTAAATAGTAAGCTATATGTTAGGTATATATAATTAAATTGTATTATAGATATAAATTAAAATATAAATTATATATGTATAAGTATATAAATATAAGTATAAGTAGGTATTAATATTAATGCATATGTTAAATTTTAGAGTAAAAGTAAAAGAATTCAAAGAAACTGGAAAATTAATATATTATTAGGATTTTAGTATATCTTCAGTACTGTAGTAGTTAAGAGACATCAGCCATTTTTGTATCGTTTTTTTAGCCTCAATAACAGATTTTGTTTTTAAGTCGCAATGTTTAAGTACGTTATTGTATACACGGGCTCTTATAAATTGACCAAAACGGTGGGCAAATACAGTTTTAACGGGTATGATAGGCATATAGTAAACTCTTTGTTTCTTCAAAGCTTCATACTCAGATGAAGCTAGTACCGATCTGTGTGCAGAAAGAGATGTTTTTAAAATAAAAAGCTGTCGAACAGTTAGTACTCCACTTTCTTTATAAATTTCTTGGGTCGAATATCCAATAGGTCTTTTCAACATAACTTTAAGTACTGAACGTTGTGCTCTCTCAATGTGAATTAGGAACGTAACTGCAGCACTGCCCCAGCAGGTGATACAATATGTTATCAGAGATTGACATAGCGCAAAATAAACACATTTAAGGGTCTCTATTACCGCAATATTCCGTAAATTTTTCATAATACCGACTACTCTTCGCACTCTAGCCGATAGTGCGTCAATATGTAATTTAAAGTTTACATTTTCGTCAACGAGAACACCTAGGTACTTAATGACATTGGTCCTTTGTAACGATACACAGTCACATAAATTCATATCACAAGTTACGTCATGGATTTTGAGTGTAGTAATGGCTTCTGGAGATGACGCGGCTGTTATATGAAAACACATGTACTTGGTTTTTGCTGTATTTAATGTCAGAAGATTGTTTTGTAGCCATTGCGATATTCTAATCAGTCCCAGCTCAGCACAAGTTAGAGCCTCAGACCATGTAGACCCGTGAAAAACAATTGCAGTGTCATCGGCGTAGCAGACTATTTCCGCGTTTTCAATGGGCAGATCGTGCATGTCATTTATATATGTCGTAAATAACGTAGGTCCTAGTATACTCCCTTGAGGAACGCCGAAGTTTATAGTCTGCAAACTGCTCGACGTTTGGCCAATCCTTACACATTGAGTTCTTTCAGTTAAATAACTTTTAAACCAGGCGGCGGCTACTCCCCGGATTCCCAAGTTATTTAATTTCTTTAAAAGCATAGGAACAGAAACAGTATCAAAGGCCTTGGCCAAGTCTAGGAAAACTCCAACGCAGTTACGTTTACTATCCAGATTTGATGACACTGCTGATATAAGGAGCGATACCGCATCTTCAGTGTTTTTGCCCTTTCTAAAACCAAACTGCCTTTCTGATAATATGTTACGAGATTCTAAAAATTTTGTAAGTCTATTATTAACTAATTTCTCTAATAATTTGGAAAAAGCACACAAAAGTGATATCGGTCTATAGTTTTCAATACTTTGCTTAGGACCAGCTTTATGTATAGGATAGACAGTAGCTGTTTTCCATTTAATTGGAAAGATTCCAGTCGAAAAACTTTGATTGTATATATAAGTCAGTGGAACAACAATTTCATTCTTAATATGTTTAATAAGCGAATTGGTTAAACTGTCAATTCCAGGAGCTTTGTCACTTAAAAGACCCGTGATCAGTCCTTCGACTTCTACATAGTCCGTTGGCATCATAAAAAACGAATCTGCTGATGAGTAATTTAATTTTGTAGTATTTACAAGATCATTTTGAGTTTTTTTAGTTTTAGAAAGAATTTGATTTGCCAGTTTTTCTCCTAAAGTAGCAAAATGATCATTGCACAAATCTAGAGGGTGGCGTGATGTATTAGCATTTTGGGACAGTAATAGTTCGTTAGGTTCTTTTATATTATTTGACAAATTACATATTTTCTTAATGGATTTCCAAAGCTTCCTAGGGCTGTTTTTATTATCTTTCAATTCTTTATCTTCGTATTCACGTTTTAGCTTACGTAATAAATCTACAAAAAAGTTTTGATACCTTGTGTAAGACACCTGAAGGATTTTGTTTTTGGGCTCACATCTAGCCCGCTGATGGAGACGATCTCTATGTCTCATACATCGCATAAGCCCTGGGGTTATCCATGGTTTAAGATTATACTGACTTCTGCTGAGCTGAACTTCGCGCGTGTGCCTATCTACAATGTTAGTTAAAACGGTTGTAAAAATTGAGGTGGCTTTATTTACATCATTTTTATCAGTTACACATGTCCAGTCTATATTTAATAAATCTTCTTTAATTGCGTTGTAATCTCTTTTCTGCACAATACGGCTTTGTCGGCCTACTTTCAGTTTGGTAGATTGCATGGCAATCATAACTGGGCAGTGATCTGTAATATCAGATTGACAGACGATAGCTACTGTTTCTTGACCTAACTGTGAACATGATATATAAATGTGGTCAAGACAAGATTTACCTCTGGTAGGTTCTGTTATAGCAGGTATCAGACCATTTTCGGCCATAAAACATTGATATTCTAAAGAATTTCTGTCTGTCGTGTCTAATAAATCAACATTTATGTCACCAGCAACAATTAGAGGTAGCCCATCTGTATTTTTAATGATCGAGTCGAGAGATTCTAAATAAATATCAATATTACTGAAGGATGGTGAGCGGTAAATTGCTAATAAGTTAACCAAATTTGCAATACAAATGGCTAAGCAGTTAGCATCTTGAATTGGGGGCTCAGAAACCGATACACTCCAGACGTCCCTTACATAAACTACAACACCACCGCTTTTATTGATGTTTCGCTCAGTTTTGAAAGCATTGTAACCAGGTAATTGCGGAATAATAACAGTATCGTTTAACCAGCATTCAGTGAGAACAAACACATCATAAACGATATTTAAACGTTTCAATGCAACTAAAAAGTGATTGAAATTCTTTCTGATACTTCGAATGTTTAAAGCAAAAACTTTAAAATTGTGGTCTAACCCCAACAAGAGTTGACATTTTTCTAGTTCTTTTACAATGATGCAATCTATTTTTAGGGAATCTATTTCTTCTATTAATTCTACGGGGGCAATCATTTTAGGTAGATACTTTTCCTTGACCAATAGGACCACTTGTGTTTGTGAACTGGTATTATTATAGTTTTATGAGAACGTTTGAGTGCTACAGCATTAAAATTAAAATATAGATATATAATACACTTTGCATAATGGTTACAAGGGATACATTCACATAATATAAATACAAAGAGTAGTGTATATATATAACAAAAATATAAGTTTTTCGAGTAACGTAAAATATTGGTAATATAATATAATTTTGAAACAAAAATGTGAGTGAATAAAATAATTATATATATAAATAAAAGTACGAGTATACGATAGAAGATAACCATAAAGTGTAGCTTTGTTATTATTATTGCGAACATGGGAGAACGAAACGTTTTACTTAAGAAGTCCGGTTTCAGTTTACATTTTAACGTTAATACGCTGACAATGCTGGACAAATACAAATACAAATAATGATTACAAGGGCTGGTTATCCAACACAATCGGTAGTAAGCGGTCCAAGTCATGCTGTGAACGAATGAGCATGGCTGACTTTCCTTCACGTTGCCTAATGTAAATTGCTCCCTGACTGCACCAACAAAAAGCAAAACCCAGACTTTTAGCTCTAGCTCTGGACTCACGAAAAAGAACTCTATTATCCTTTGTTAGTCTTTCGTTGATGAATACCCTGACCGGTGTTCCAGTTATCTCTAAGTCATTACTAGATAGACTTCTTCTAGATTTCGAAGCTCTAATAAGTTGGTCACGCTTGGACCGCCGAAGCAGACGCACGACAATAGGTCGCGACAATTTGCTTCCTCCTTCGGGAAGGCTTGGTGACACCGATTTGTGACGGGGACCAACACGGGTAATCCAGTCCACGTCATTATCCTCCAACGGAACTCCAACTTTATGAGATACTACCTTCAGAATGTGTTCTAAATTTTCGCTGCTGTTTTCGGGAATACCAACGATCTCAATCTCATTACGTAGGTTGAGCTGCGCCTGAATATTTATCTCACTTTTAAGGTATGCTACTGTGGCCTGCTGTTCTAAAACTTCATGATCTCGCTTTTCCAGTTTCTTTATCCGAGTATCATATTCTGACATTTTACGCACAATTTCATCCATCCTTTCATGGCAGTGGCAGAGAGAATGCGTGGCTTCATCCAGTTTTGTTGATACTGATGCCAACTCATTGGTCAGACGAGTAATAACTGTCGTAAGTTCTTTCAGGTCAGGTTCCTTTGGGTCTGATCCAGAATCTATTTTTCTACGCGTAGTGACATTTTGTGCCTCTGGAGCACCACGTACTAGGGAATGGCTATTATCCCCGCCTTTCTTTAACTCAGCGGTACACTCTGAAAATTCATCAAATTCAAAATCAATCATTTCCAAACTTTTTTCTTATCAATACTCAAGGATGGTGTATCCACGCATAGCAAACAGAAGCCCTTATCACAACTGGAAGAGGTGCACTTAGTAGCATTCGCCTCCTTTATTGTCTTTAAGCAGCCTGCACACTTCATTTTAATAAATAAATAAGATACTTCTTTATTAATAAGAAATAACAAGTAATACCTCTGTGATGCAAATCGTTTTAAGCCGTTTCCCCGTTGTCCCTTCTGTTTCAATATTCTTTGGTAAAAACGTCACAGTTAAAGTGTTGCAGCCACTGCACTCGATTTTCGCTATTCCGCAGTGCGCGTAACGTTGAAGATGCTCTGAACTTTAGCGATATCAGTTTACCGTCATGCACCACTTTATTTTGCGTCAATGATTTGCAAATTACACTTTAGTTTAGATTTTAGCAAGAATCTTAGTTGTTTTCCTTTACACTTGTCTCAGACTTAATCCACACACAGAAAGTTATTCATAGATACAATATACACAGCTAAATTAACACAATGAACATATTAAATTCAGACCTATCTTCGCCTTTTACGATACCCATAGGAAGATATGGGTGGTGAAATTCTAGCACGGCACCTCACGAGGAAAACATAAGTGGCTAAGTAACTACGGAACCATAGGAGTTCAGAAGAAAAAAGCAATAAATACACACCCACAAACATTCGCACTTATAATCAACCTTGCTTCAAAGGAATTAGAGTGTGTGTGTGATGTACCTACCTATACTTAAGGCTCTTCATAGCACTTTCCATACAAAAATAGTTTTGCCATATTTTAATTACCAAATGTTCAAACTCATTGAAATTTTGCATGAATTTATTTGAGACTAAAATCTATACTTCTGGTTTGTCACTTTCTCGTATATGTGGTATTTCAAAATTATTTGGAAACTCTTTTTGTATTTTTTTTTTATTTTTACTAACAGAGATAAAACAAAGAACAAAACGGAAAACTGACAAAGCAGAAGCATAGATAGATGGACATTAAGACAAATTACAACGATTTTGGACACTTGCTTTTTAAAATATGACGTAACCACGTTTGTATGGGAAGAGCTACGTAGTAGACACCAAGCCTTAATGTATTTTTATTCTAAAGGATATATTTTGTTTTATTTCAACTATAATAATAATAGTTTTAATGGAACCAGCCGGTTAATTATATAATTTGTTACTAAGGAAATCAGTTTCGCGATTATGTACCTTTTTTATGTTATTGTGACGGAACAAGCACCTGATGTTAAGCGGTAACCACTGCCATAACAGATGCATTTCATCACAAGTGACGAACTGCACTGCGCCCGTCACCCTGAGACACACAGTTGTTGAGTCTCATGTGCCTGTAATTTTACCTAAGCAAGCACATTTGGTACTAACTAAAGCTGTTAAAACTGATGGATTTCAATAAATAACAGCTTTGCTTAGTGCTTATTGCACCAACGTAAATTCGAGAGTTAAAGTCGGGATAACTTGATTTTGTATAAAAATTTACACTTAATTCGAGTTCAACTCGTGTGTCCTCGTTGGCGCAAGGCCTTAGCAGCACATGTGAATACATGATCGCGCAACCGTCATTTGAAATTCATCTTTGATTTCAATCAGATTTGTAAGTACATTACACTTTTATGGCACTGGTTAATTTTTTAACCACCTACAATAATCACGGTTTCAATTATTTAAATTGACCAAAATAATTTGAAGCCGCTCGAGTCATATATTCATCAGCGGCAGATACGTACTAAAAGGATTTAATGAAGATAGCTATCAACATTTAAGTAAACATTTTTATGATATTATAACATAAAAAATATGCACTTAAAAATGTATTATAATAATTGGTTATTCGTAATCTTCAGAATTAATTCAGAAGTATAAGACTCCTCAAACTTAATTTACATATTTAGTACGAAAAGCTTTATAATAAAAACAAAATAATGACAAAGGTCGTTGGCATTCGGGACCCCAACTCAATGCAATTGTACCAATTAACTTGAACAGTCGAAAGTGAAACTCACAAAACCGGGCTTTGAAGCAAGCGTTTTTTTCTCTCTAGATTTACATATTTATTGGGGCACATTTTATGGAGGCAGAGAAAAAAAAAAGCCGCTCGTTTTAATGGACAAAAAGGGTGGCTCGATGTATATTTATTCTGTCGCATCCTTTTTACGTGCGATAGGACGTGTTTTTTCGGCACCAAGCCGTGGAACATTTGGCGACGTACTTTGCATAAAAATATTTGGTCGTAAACTCTATTCCGTTGGTGGGACGCATGTGGCGTAAGAAAAATATTGGTATCGCTGAAAATACGGGTTTATTGAGACTTATACGATCAGATTGAGATATGAATGTGATGGAAATGATGGTTATTAATAACGTGATTTGTAGACGCACCTGCTGTTGTTCACTTGGAAAATGCCTCAAAGTTTTTAAGGTGCACATACAGATTTTATAAATGCTTGCGTAGATAGGTATACCACCCTCAAAAAGAAAATCTGCCGGTGTTATATTCCAGCAGCTACCATATAGTATATGATATATATATGATTATATAAAATCACATCACAAATTATGTTTTTTTTTAGCACACACAGCGACATAGCTGTTTGTATAGTCGGCACAAAAATGTTGTATTGTGCAGCAATAACTGTAACTAAGAAAAATGTTGCAATCCTTGCCCAAAATTTCACGAAAACGGGTTTTTAACAGTTTTAGAGGATAAAATTTTGGAAATATGTGCGTTGAGAAAACTGGTACTCATGTCAATCTCAAGGTTAAGGCAAACCGTAGTAACTGAAAAATGCGGATATATAATAATAATGTAATCTTGTTTCAAATAACACTCAACATGTTTTTATGTTTCTGCCAGATTTTGTCCATCTTCACTTACCGATTGGTAAGTTAAGATGTAGTGGAAGATGTCAAAGAGGCTAAATTTAAATAGGGACTGACTCTTAAGTACAGTATCAAGCTACATCACATGTACTTATTAACAGTATTTCCACTTCAAATGGTAGCTTTTACCAGAGCCAGACGAGCATTTGCAGAATTCCACGATGCAAAACATATTTTTACTACATAGGCATCTTATATTTTGAATCAAATAAATAGCTAAGTAGCTATTTATAAAGATATAAAAGAAGTCTTTTATCATTCTTAAAGTAAATTAAACCTGCCAAAATCAAAGAGCGTAGGTAAGTTATTTGCTTAAAATAAAACGCGAAAAATACGACCCTTTCAAAACTCCAATTAAAATAAAACATTTGCAATTTAAATCAATTATAAACGAGTATGAACTCAAACGAGAATTTAAAAACAAGTTTTGCACAGAGGTACTTATCGTAGGATAGTAAAAAATATTTAGCATCTTAAATTAAATTTCAAGTCAAATCATTTCAATTGAGGCTTCTACTAAGATGTTTTCAATGAGCAAGTAAATAGGTAGGTACATGGCTAAGCCTCATTAGGGTCGGAGTGCTTTGGATGGGTTTACCATACTTACAAATCTGATAATATCTACGGCTTGTTCAACAATATGATGAGCCTACGTTTGTAGGGAAGCGCTCCGTGAACCTTAACATAAAAAAAAACAGAAATGCACTTTACCGTTTTTTTAACGAAGTCATCATTGGAGTGGACAAGTGAACTTCCCGTTACGCGTCGATGTACCTCGGTGAGTAATGTTATACGACATATACACAGAATAATGTATCCAAAATCTTCAGTATAACTCGTATTTTGGTTAACAGACCCTTAAATTAATACCGAGGCTCCATAAATATTGTATGGCGTTAAGAACACTTAATCTGTAGCAGCCTTACAGACGTTTACGTATATTTTGTTTTAGTTCTTGTTATTAAAATTATTTAGCCGTATTTTATTATACACGTAGCCCCACATCGGTTCAACGCTAAATTTATGCTCTACACTCATCGAGTTTAATATTGATTTTTAATATTTTTCGATATGGGTGGGCTAAAGTGAATCCACAACCACTTAGCAATCAAATCAATCACAAGAGTGTGCCACATACGTAGCATTACTTACTCTGCACTGATCTTTGTTTAATAATAAAGATACAATGCTTAGGTCAAGATTACAATGATATTTACAAAAGGATTTATCGATTGTCAATCTCTATTCGCTTTAGCTAACCTTAGAATAGGAAGTAAATCATATATAAGTAATTAAACAAGCGGGCGGTGTAAATAAAATGAAATGAAATGTATTTATCGTTTTAACAAACATCATGCAACTTAAATATATCAGAGTACAATAATACAGCAGTAAATTTTATATTAAAATTGGTACCCAAACTAGGACAGATTTTTTTGAAAGTAAGTGAAGAAATTATAATTAATATGTTATTTAGCATGCATTTCTTTAAGCGTACTTAGATAAATAAATGAATTAAAAATGATGTCGTAAATAAACTTAACACAATATATGGATAAGAATATTCATTGTTTATAATAATTTAAATAAAAATTAAATTAGATGATCCAGTAAGAAAGAACCTATAAAGGTTGATTAACAAACCTGCTCTCGTTTTGGAAGTTGGTTATATTATAAATCCTATTCCTTACCGATGCAAACCCTTCTTAGATAGGTAGTAATAAAATTTAAAAAAATCTTATTTATGTTGCAATACCCAAATTTCTTTATAACTTTATCGTTACATTCCAAGAAGTTCTTTCTAAGCATTTTACTTTCCATTACATTGCAAATTACCAGCTAACGGTGGGTTATGTTGATAAGTTGTACCTAAGTTACCTACTCTCTTTACAAAACCTGAGTTTAATCTACGCATTTACTGCGCCTCTATGGAACCTTAGTAAGAACTATGAGAATGTTTAAAGTTTGTCTGTCACTTTGAGACATTGGTGATATTTTATGAAAAGCTCAAACTGTCTTATGTGGTGTTTTTTTTTCTAATATTTGATTTTAAATAGAAAGATTTGATTTTATGTAACGATAGAAAACTAAAATTAATAATAGGGTAGCCTGAATATAAGCTATTGTTACTGGGCAAGCGGCAATGTGTCGTTTTCCGTTAATCTCAAATATTTACACCGGCCATATACCTCGACACTCCTGGAATGCGCCCAGTAAATCATCTGGGAAGTAGTAAACCGGTTCTCCATGTTTCATGTGAGGCTAGGGCCGTCAAATTGCAATAATACTATGGAAATTATTAACATAATACAATAGGCTTACCTACTAATAGTTAATATTATAACAGGCAATTGTTTTGGCTACAAAATTCACATTGAGGTAAATAACTGAGAACAAACGTAATGAAGACATGTAATTGAAAACAAAACAACAGTTGCATGCGTTGCAGCCTTTATACATCCCATCAAGATGAAAATTCAAGCTTTTATTCTACTATCCATTCAGAAATACCATAACTTCAATAGTAGCAAAGGTGATAATGAAAGCAATGTTTTTCGAGCAGTTATGACGAACTGGGAGGCTTTTGCCACAAAGTAGCAAGGAGCAGATTTCTTTACTGTTCATCTTAAACATTTAACACCGGTCATATACCTCGGCACGTCAGGAATGCATCCAGTAAATCATCTCGGTTCTTCGTTCTTCATGTGATGGCAGGGCTGTCGAATGATTCCTTGAATATAAACAGTTCTACAGGAATGAGTATATGAGTTACATCAATGTACCTACGGTTATAACTTATAACACTTCTGGGGGTAACGATAAGTAGTTGATAACTTGACGGCTAATAGCCTAATCGTTTGGCTGTCAATCCCGAAATATTAACAAGAAGGGTTGCTTCTTACTTCGACGCGCTTTCTGCTAATCACACCTAGATCCTGCCTCTGAGGAAAATCTTTTTAAGCAGCATGGTTTTATTTTTCCCTATTAAGTAATGCCTCTGTATTATACTCCCTTATTAAATATTATCGCTCCAACTCTCAAAAATGTATGTGTACCACTTATATCTAGTTTTGTTGTTTGTTTTGCTGTCGTCAAAATTAAAAAACGTAAAAAAACGCTAAAACGTTCGTGGGCCATATGCGCTTATAAAATCGCTTAAAAAAGTCTTCAAGTGGCTATATAGCTTTTCCTTGTAGTAGCATATATTTCTGAAGTGTTCAACTGAATCACTTTTTGTATTATTAACTTTGGTTTTCCTTTTGCCGAGCAGTCGCCTGAAATTACTTTGACTCTCCTTGACGAACTCAAAGAAATGAAAAATCTTAAAAGCATAACTTTTTTTATTACAGAAAAGTAAGCATTAGAACGAAGTATGACCTGGTGTAAAGGGAGGATGTATTCTACATTTCAACATGCCTGCCAAGAAGAAACCTCGTTGCTTATTGTTTCCTGAAGACCTTGAAGATAACCTTATTCTGCAAGTTCCGAATGAATACCTTTTATATAAGCATGTTTCTTATCACCCACATTGGCTGTTTTTATCAGGTGAGATCGTTGTCAAATGTTTGTTAGTTTAGGGTAGATATATAAGTTGACAGGTCTTTTTACTTCTTAACGCGCAAATCAGGTCTGAAAAATAGCGGGTATATAACCAATAAAATCGTTTTCAAGAATAATTTGCATTAAGCTGGCCTTAAGAAAAAGCCAAAACTTTTCTGTAAATGTTTTCTTGTAGGATTCTTAATGTGGTTAGAGATAATCATATTGTACCGAGTCCTCACAGTTTAGGATCGAGATAGGAAGATAATGACATTTCCCACAAAACAAAGCAATTCAGCGGCAATCCTTTAAATAAACTTTCAAAAGCCTTTGAGCCAACCCTAGCTCCATGAGTGGTGGTGCCATAATCCCTTTATACAGCGATACTGTTGCCATAAACTTGTAATTTTGTTGTAACTAAATCCACATGGCTATATGACACGCTGTTTTATCTAAAATGCTTTTAAAACGCTTAGATGACACTGAGGGCATTTTATCCTATCTGACATTAAGTGCATATATGCCTCCTATCTGTAACATTGGGAGTACACGTCTCGTGAGTGTCGAAGATAGGGTTGTTCAAACAGATATTATTGATGTGATTTGTATTGCTATCGTAAAAATGTCGCGTTAGTCTATTAGATTTATAAATGTGGTAGGGTTTGTTATCTATGCCTACTTTGGTCATCAACTTTTTTACGATATGTTTGGAGACTTTTTAATATCTGTGGCAAGAGGTTAAAGTAAGGTGTCATACTTACTAATACAATTTTGCATCTTCAAAATATATTTCTTAGTGAAATCTCATCGTTGTGTGAAAGATTGGTAACCTTTACGTTAAAAGTAGTTTCGTACCAGCTAAACTGTATATTTTTTTTGATAATAAACTTATGTAAACGTTACGCAAAACTTTTAGCTTAGCTTGTCCTACTTATACAATACCTACTGAGCGGATGTGCGCGCATGGTCTATAATTAAAAATGTAAATAAGAACGTGCTTGACTAAATAGGGTGCCCTAAGCGGATCTTAATAAATTGAAGCGGAATGCCGAGTCACCCAACCACTTCACAAGATTAAATTCAAGTAAGATTCCTCAGGCTTCATTAATCAGTGGATTAGATCGGAATATTTACGAGCAAATCTAAAACGTACGGAATTTAATTTCATTAGGGGACTTTAGTGGTTCTGGTACCATGTTGTCACCCGCTGCGCGAAGGCAGGCGAACCGGCATATTTCAAGCAGCTGTCAACCGCCCACCAATCAGAGAGCGACAGAGCCGCGCGTTCGAACTTTAAAAATGGTGGAGATAATTTCATTGTATATTATTTTGTGACAGGTCGTTATTTTGAGTTTTTATCGGCTCAAGCTTTCGATATTTCTTGGGATGGGTAAGTTAGGTGCTTTTAGGTGCTCCCACACTGGATTTGTATTTTCATATGTTGGGTTTTTGTTAATATATTCAAGTTTTTTTTTAAATGTGAAGAATTCATGTTTAAACAATGATTATGCACAAAATGTTCCAGTTTTTATCAAAACCAATATGAAAACCAAATATCACCTAATTTTAATATACTGGTATGATAATATAATCATGCACTTTAGCTTCGCAAAATGTTCGTTCCCAAGCAATATGGTGCGAGCCTATTGCCATTTAACAGTCCCTTTCCGATTTCAGACTAAATAAATATTTCACAGATAATCCAAATTATTCGTGTCTTAAGACCATATAAAAATCCAAAAAGATTTACTTCACTCGACCAACATGTCATCGGTACAATATTTACTACTTTTATCTACATTTTACCTGACTGTAGGGTGCCGGGTTAGAATCTCATCCCCCCCATCTCCACCCGTGGGTGTCGTAAGAGGCGACTAAGGGTAACAACACCAGAAGGTGGGCAGCAGCGCTTTCTGAGGAACTGATATCTCACACTGCGATCCCCAAGACGCCTGCCAAGCTTGGTGATTATGGCAAACCCCCTTATTATAGGTGAGGCTGTGTTCTACAGTGGACAACGGCAGTACAGTACATTTTACGTACTGTACTATACAGGCATGACGTTACCTGTTGAAGGAATTTAAACAAACCCCCTATAATTGTTGTCACGCTTGGCAGGCGTCCTGAAGATTACAGTGTAGGATGGCAGTTCTTCAGGAGGCGCTGTTGCCAACGTTCTGGTATTTTTTTTATCTTCGTCGTCAGCTCTTACGACACCCACAAGAACCTATGGGGTTTCTAATAGCCAAGTATCCCACAGGCATGGAATGCTTTCATTAATGGAATTTTAATCAAAGCAAATATAAACCTACCTACCTGTAGCATCAGTAATAAAATTAATACAAACTCCTTTGTCTGGTGTATCTTACATAAAACTATACCTAATATTTAACTATTATAAATTAAACTGGCAAAAACACTCACGTTGAGGATCGAATACGTCGTGAGTGTTTTTGCCAGTTTAATTTATGATATTTAAATATGTACGCACTCACAAGCATTACATTTACACCTAACACCTAATATGTTCTCGTGTTATCCGTTCTGTTATAATTAGAGAAGGCATGCACGTTGTACCCACCCAATATGAATGGGACACGGGCAGGAAGATGATGACTTATGTACCCTATGCCTACTTAGCTATACACCAATCTATCCAAAGGCATAAAGATTGCCGTTCTATATAATATATTTCCTCGCGGGCGAAGTCAACTACTAAAAACTTCCATAAAACAACAATTTGAAACGGGCCATTTCGCGCGGGAAAAACAGCATCCAGCAGCGAAAGGGGGCTAAGGGGTGTTTTAGGGGGTGCAGGGGTAAAAGGGGGGTAAAGTGAAGCCGACCCGGTTTATGCCCGGAATTACGACTTAGACGTTTCAAACAATAACTCTGACCGTAAATACGGACCGATTTCTTCACGCGTCATAGCACAGATTGTTTTTCTTTTTCCTCGTCCAGGATACTCGTAGGATCTGTAAAAAAACGTTGGTTATTTAGTGTCTAGTGAAGGTATTAAAGGAGAACTGATGTTTGCCTTACAATTGCAGGCTTATGGTTATCAGGACTGTTCTGAATGTCATTAAAGAATGTTATAAGAAAAGTATACGTCGAATATGAAGTACCTACTGACAGTAGAAGTATTGACGTGAGCAGGGTGTTGCTGCACATAATGTGATCAACGGGGATTTTTACCAACTAAAAGCCCCTGTTAACCCTGAAGGGCGGGTCTTCTACTAATGGGTTTTACTACCGCTTTTTCAAACCGTCTTCTACCAACAAAAGCATTTACAACGAAAGTTTGCTCAAATAAGCGGTAATCATAGCAAAACCACTTCACATCTAAACCAAAACTTTTACAATAAGTCCTTTTGTCCTTGGATGTGATGTTAGAAAATACATATATGATAGGTATGTACCTACAGTATGGTATTACTAATATACCTACTCCACATTCGTGTGATATAGGTAAGAATACGATAATTGGACAAAGATTGAAACCATACCAAACCTACTAATTTTATATATATCAGGAAGTTTGTGTGCGCGAGAGAAAATAATGAGTATTCATTTGTGTTGGAATTAGTTTCCGGGTTTTTTTATCTTTACTCTCTTATCAGTGACTGCCCGCAATACTTGTCACCATTAATTATCATTACCTATTATCCAATATTATACCAATTATCCAAGTAAATGCATATTGGCTAATACATTTTTCAGATAATTTAATGTAACTTTTAAATCTAAGGTACTTAATGAAATTCATAAAAATTACATGGTACCTACCAACTTGGAGAATTCATTCATACTTAAAAATGTTAGAGGAAAAATAGCGTCCTTCCTTTTTTTTGTAAAGTGAAATGAAAATCCATTTATTCTTTGTTTCTACTCTTAGTATTCCGTTGTATAACTGATGTATACGACAAACATAACCCTGTGACTAAGTCTGCGTTAAACATATACATCTTTAAACGGTTGTATATTATGAACTACGAGTATATTAGCTAGATAAAATTTTCACCTTATATGTAACTATTTTAATTACCTTATAGTTGAGTATAGGAAGGTACCGAAAATAATAAATTGTTATCTGTCTATTAAAATTGGATGGTGTATCTCGGAAACTATGATACTTTAGGGTGAGGTCCAAAACCTAACATGAAATAGTATTTTAAAAAAAAAGAAGGCCTTATTTAAACATGTTTTAGATTTTAAACCGCGGAAACTTAAGGTAAGTGATAGCGGAATATTTAACAAATAGGTACCATAAAAAGTAATGATGTCAATACAAAAAAATATTTCATTTTTATAAAGTTATTTGAAAATGTATGGCCCGGCCGCTAATACGAGTTTGACTCAAGTATACTCCTATATATTCATAAATTTCTCGATGTAGTTGTTGAATGAAAAGCGGAATACAAACCTCGCTCAGAGTGACTTCTTGTCTTCCGTATTACCAAAGTCCCTTACTCTACCGAGTGTTCCTATTTTGTAAACAACATTTGTTAAGTGAAACTAATACAATGAAATTATCTTTGTAGCATTAGATATAGACCCTTCTGTGGAACTCATCGGTGGACTAGAACATTTAAGTTTTGTTTGCAAACATATTTAGCATCGAATCATTATTGCTATTTGACGGAAATGCATTTAGATATTCTAGCAGCATTTCCGATATTCTACCATATATTCTTTACTTTACTTTTTTTTATACCTGATAGGTTATCCTTTGACAACTATCTCACCTGATGTTAAGTGATGACGTGGTCGAAGATTTTGCTCAGGATAACCTAGAATTACTGGCTCTCAAGGACAGCTGCCGGAACACACCGTTAGGTGCTTTGTGACAGATTTTCTACTTAAGGGTGAAATGCCCTACCACCATGCTATAACGACTGCCATCCTAAGACAACAACCGGGACCGACGGCTTAACGTGCCCTCGGAAGCACGGAAACACTCAGTAGTAATGTCACTAGCGGTCACCCATCCAACTCATGACCGTGGGCGACGTTGCTTAACTTTGCTGATCGGTTGAGAACAGCTAAGTAAACTTCGCTACGAGCGCTTCAAAAATCTATAATATATAATAACATATTTTGTGCTATGGGTAATATTTATCTACCTACCAATTATTACAGCAAATAATTTTTGCCACGAGTGGGAATCGAACCCGCGCCGCTGTCCCCTGACGGCGCGGCGATTCCCCCTCGTGACATAGGGATATCACGCCGGGTGCTAATCCACTATACAACATAAACACGGCCAAAGGAACATGCTTGACTGAGCTGAATCTTGTGCTCTAATTTTAATATTTTTAAGTCATAGGAGACTTAATAACCGAAAGTGTTTGTTTAACTCGATAAAAATATAGCATATTTATTAATTTACGGACCAAATAAAACTCCTTTATGTATACATATACACCTATATATAATATATGTAGGTACATACTCATGGCAGCACAAAGCAATCTCTGGAATTTCCCATTTTCCCGTGACCTCCGCTTCTAATCTAGAAACCTAATAAAACCCAAAGTCATAAAAACCCGCTTTTTCACGTTCCCCGTAAAAATATGATAACGTTCACGTACCGCACCTCACGTGGCAAATACGGTGCGGCAAAAACTCTGCAAGATTGCTTTATATTTTATTCGAGTTTTTTTGGCTTAACCGTATTATTTAGATTATCTCAACGAAATTCCGAGATAACAGTGGCTAATTAGCCGCGCTTTTGGAACAAAGAATTTTAATATACGGCTAATAAAATTTTATAATAACGGACCACCCACTCACTTGGAAATGTAAATAGCTAAGTATAAATATCTAACTGTACCTACTGTTGAACTTAATAATATTTCTATATTGGACTTGAAACAATATTGTGATAGATATAGACGTAATAAGGATGTACTTGTTTTAAATCTAGACGCTCTTCGAGACCGGTTTTTTCTATGATACTCATAGACTACTCGTATACAATTTGTTTGATTCCTGATCATTATTAGATTTTTTTATATGATAGTAGGGCATAAGTAAGGGGCAACCCTGCAGGCGGCTCACCTGGTGGTTAGTGATTACAATACCTACGAATATCCGTATACAATACCAGAGGTATCAAGGACGCGTTGCCGGCCTTCGAGGAGGAAATATGATCACTTCTTCTTCTACTGAAAGACTTGGTAAGACCAGCCATTGTAATACTTCGTTTAAATATTTGTTTTGTACTTAACATTGTGTAAAATATGGTGTTATGCTAGTATTTCACCACTATCTCACCTGATGGTAAGTGATAATGTGGTGGAAAATGTTGTTCAGGCTAACCTAGAATTACTGGCTCTCAAGAACAGCTGCTGGAACACAGCGATAGGTGCTTGTCGACAGGTTTTCTTGTTGCGGCTGTTAGCTAGCCAGGCGGGTATTTGCAAAGTGTCCTACCACCATTCTATAATTACCTACTCTCTTCCTTCCTTAGAAAACCGGGAGCGACGGCTTAGCGTGCAATCTGAAGCACGGAAGCGCTCAGTAGTAACGCATGAATAAAGAAAGGAATCGTTATCGTCTCTATTCACGTGGTTGTAGTGCCACTAGCGGTAATAGCACTAGCCATCCAACTCATGACCGCGGCGGACGTTGTTTATTATAACATAGCTGATCGGTTATAACTACGCTACGAGCGCTGCAATAAAGAGTACATCTATCTCAAAGGTACTTGGGAATTTAAGATTACACTGAACGAAGTAGAGATATTTTGCAACTTGATGCTTTGTTTACAAACAAAACTAATCAGAGAGCAGACGACTGTAGACCTGTAGACTGATCATGCAGAATTGTACCATGGTTTGAGTCCACGCCTACAAAGCTAAAAGTGAATATAAGTACTTATACTAGGATAACGATGAACATGGTTATTACTTATCCGATAATTCAACGCACCCCATACGTCACAAACACACCTTTTAGCGAAATGTAAGTGTGAATAGGTAATTTTCACATGCGTCTCGGCTTCCCATAACCAGCAGGCGCCTAGACTCCCCTCCATAAAGGTGGATTAATACAGCCAAAAGCCCAACTTACTTAATAAATATAAAAGCCTTCTCCGCCCGTGGTCGTAAAACGCCCAATGTGCTTCGAGATTACTTAAACCACGACCAGGGCAATCAGGCCTCCGTTTTTCATTATACGTTACGAAATTTAGGTGAAAACAAGGAAAGATGGCGGATCGCGGTATTCTGGTTTTGCCATTATCAGCTCTATGTAGATTGCGCGCCTGGGCTGCGTAGCTTTCTCAAAGATAAGGTTTTATGGATGCCTCGAAGAAAGGATAATGTTCTCTTTTTGATGTCAGGAGGAGCGAACTTCATTCTGGTTTTGCTGTAAAGATAGATAAGATTTAGTACATTCATGCATTACCGCATAGGCATAGGTATATGGGATTTTTATTTATGTATGACGCAAAACTTGTTATATAGGACCAGGATACCCTTTAATCATGTTTTTTTTGTTGCGTATACCTCCAAATTGGTCCCATTAAAATGTTATCAACATCGGTTGAGTAGTTTTAAAATAAACCTTTTAATATAACCTAAACAAGTCGTAAAAAGTTTGCATCTGCCGGAGCCTAACGGAGACTTTGGAACATTCTGCTTATCACCACTAAAAACAGGCTAAAGCACAGGCTCTGCTACTCCCTATTCTTTATTATGCTGACGAGATAGCAGTATCTTGACCTCACCCTAGACCTAGAAGAAGAATAAACATAAGCGTCTTCAGAATTTTTGTATAAGGTTCTTAAATGACTTAATCAAATATAATAATTTCTCTGTATTTTGAACCAAGCTCAAGTGGCTACCCATTCGTCTTCGTTGGGATGCTCATATTATCTAGCATATATCTCTACCATTGAGCTTATATATAGGTCAATGTCCTCTACATAGTATTCTGTTTCTTCCTTCGTTCCCGCTACCTCAAGCATCGCATAAAATTCCTTCATACTACCATTTCTTTGTCTTTACGGTCTTCAGATAATTATCATTTTTCGTTTACTTCCGAAGCTGTTAGACTGTGGAATCCTTTACCACTACAATTAAAACGTGCTTGTTCATCGTGCACATAACATAGTTGTGGATAAGACTAGAAGCCTACATTTTTAGTAGCCAAGCAGGCATTGTAGAAACACGGTATATGTCAAATTTTATTTAATTTGAAGTAGTTTAAAAATTATAACTAGTCAAAGTTTCTTAATTTTGTCACTCACTGACTGACCGAACATCAAAACTCTTAGGCATTTCTAGCAGCCATAGCAGCTTCAAATTTAGAATACAATAAATTGGTCTTTAGTGTGTGTTAGTTTTAGTAGTTTAGAATCAAGAAAAAACTTAAATATTTTGTAATATCGGTTCAGCACACATAACTTTGTTATCTCATATAAATATATAGGATTACAAAGTTACATTTGCAGGGAATGAATCAGTGTACCTGTTTATGTATAATTTAATGGAATAATAGGTGTAGATAGGTATCTAGATATAATTATGTTCAAAAGTAGGTTGTAAAATGGTCAACAGAATTAAAAAGCAAGAATTGGACATGTCTTATTATAAAGTTGTACCAATGTACCAAAATCCTGAAAAGTATTATTAAGTAGATTAAATTGCCCGAAATTGCCATGAAAGAAAGAACAATCAATAATAATAACCGCGGCCGGCGGAGGAGGCTTGCCCGCGCCGCGGTTTCCACGCTTCCCGTCTGTCACAGAATGGCGGCAACTTTCTTCCAGGCAACCTTTAGGTCTTCCTGAGATATCGTAGGTATACATACGAACCACTTTTTATCTATCTTACGCAAATTGTACCTGTCAGTATGAACATAAAATTTTAATATCAATCTAATTCTGTAGAAAAAATCTTTGTGTGCGCCAGTGAGTGCCGTAAATTACTACTACTACTACTGCTACTACTGCCGTAAGTTAATTATCTGTTAAGCTCGATGTTGTAATGTTCTGTTAGGTACATTGACAGTATTTATAGTGAATGAGAGATAGCAATTTTACATACGGATTAACTTTATAAGTGGCCGGCAATACTTTTTTGTTGTTGCCAAAGTTTTAAAATAATAAACCATACAACAATATTTATTTTAGACCATATTTGTTACGGAGACTACAACAAAAACTGTACTTTATAGGACTATGGAATTTCGTTACATATAATGTATTATCGAAAACGTCACATATTAATAATAGTTTTATGTCGTAAGCAAAACCAATAAACCTTTTTTTCTCTTACTGGTTATTTTTTAATAATATTTGCCGTATTTTTTTTTAGTCTACATTCCAAACCCAGAGTTTATGTACTACGAACATATACCAAATTTTATAAAGACAATCATTATCAGATAAGGCATTCGAAACTTCCTTCGAAAGATTAGCAAACGTATAAACATGTCTTTAGTATGCTCAGGCTCCCAACTTACCTGTAGAGATCTCACTTCGCTGGTTAAAAAACACTCATTAAAATTAAATTTATTAAAATCCCTGCCACGTGCCTTCCCAGATACAACGAAGAGCTCTAATGGTGCTGTAAAATTAGTCAAATTAACATCCAACTGCGACCGGTTAGCGCCACCAACATAATTGGATACCTCGTTATGTCGAACAAATCACAGTAAACACGCGTAGGTGGAATAATACATGTTGACTAAAAACGTTTCTATTGATTCTTAATGAACTAAGACTATATAATTGAACAGTGATTTTTAACTGTGCCTTTTTCGGTATGGTTATACAGATTCTATTTCTTTTGTAACAGCAATGGAGAGATACTCGTATTATTGACAGAAACTTTTACACTTTTGTTACTGTGTTTATTTATACATTTACCTACATATCTTAAGTCTCAATTATATTACCATAGAAGGTACTTTTCGATCATAATAGATAAATATATTGATAGATTAACTCTTTATTGAAACACCATAATTTAGATAACTGTAACAAACAAACAATAAGACTTAGTGTTACAGTGGGCGGTCTTATAGCTTAAAGCGATCTCTTCCAGATAACCCATTAGTAAGAGAAATTACATATAAAAGGCGATTCGGTGGTTTCACAATATTAAACATCTAACAAACTTTAACTTACTAAACTCAAACTTAAATTTAAATTTAAATACCTATATATATTATATTTGACATTATCTTAACCTATCCTAGAAATGTATAGATAATAAATATATAGATAAAATATATACATACCTATATATTTAGATACAGATTTATATACTTATTACATTATGTATATATTTTTGGCTTGATGACTTTCTTTCACAAGCAAATCATATAAATTACAAGTATGAGTAGACGTACTAATAGTATATTGGGAAGATCGGCCTCATCAAAATACACAGCGAGTGACGTGTACAGGTCGATTTAAAAGGGTTTTCTTGTATCAAATAAATTTATTTCATTCTTTTCGTTTTATCTTCTTATTCACATATATCAGTTTCGAATTTGCAGTTGGCTGTAATAAAATATTCTTATTTTTCAGTGCCTACTCAGCGGTAAGGCGCAGCGCACACTAGGTTGCACTAACGCTACAAAGTTGTGTTTAATTTACGATCCTTCGGTTTATGGTCCATGGAGCAAGTTCGCACATGCGCTGTGGACTGCGCCGACGCAACTTGTATGGTCGCCATAAATATTCGCTAAACCTCCCAAAGGGTCAGGTGAGGTATGTATCCACATAAATTATAGCTTTGCCATTTATTTTTGACTTGAATACAGGGTTTGGGACGAGCGGAAAATTAAATCGCTTATGGTAGATAAGTTTAAAGAATATGGAGATAAGTATACGACCATATATAAAAAGCTTTATTTGTTAATTTTGTGTAATACAAGAATGATATTTATAATGAATACAGAAGTTTAGATATCAATACATGTTATAATGTATAAGCTATCTAAGTAAGTTTATTTATGAAAATTTAATTATATTTCATAGACCTTTCATGTCTTCTCAGCCTAAAATTTGGAAAAGACGTATAGATCCAAATTCGCAGTAGTTGTAGGTTCATATATATGTATAACATTAATTTTCATGGCTACTTAACAAAAGTAGAAAAAACAATCTAGGTCGGTTGTCCCGTTGGGCCGCTTCCCCGTTAAACGAGGACCGGTAAAACAATTTCAAATACTTCCCATTGTCCCCTTACTTTGGCCTTGTTGATATTATATAATAAAGCTAACGAAATGCCTGTGCATTTTTCTTCAGGCGTTGACAGCCTTTTGCCACAATTCGTTCGCTTCGCTTGCTCAGCTTGTGCGGTGTGGTCGTCACCAGCTTCACTCGGTATCGCACCTATTATATAAATGACTTTGCCCTAGAATATAGTAATTATATGGCCTAAACAACAGCCAGTCAGTTCATATCGGCTGAAAATAATTAGTTTTTTTAACGGCTCCGATACAGGTGGCTGTTAACAAAAGGCTAATTAATTAAGCTAGTTGTGATAACGGTACAGAAATTTAATGACGTCCTGCGATTCCCAGTCTACGAAGGGACTAACGTCCTCAGTTTACGAGGACCTACACTGAAGAATTGACCACTAAAACAAAAATCATAATATAACGCCTCAATAAAAACCATCACTACGACGGCAGTCTTAAACAGTTTCACATTCAAAACAGCAAGCACTATTATCTCGCACACTTGGACCAATAAACCAGTTGTCTAATGAATATAAAATGCCTCGCATCAATAGCGGCAATAATTTCAATTAATAAAACGCTTTACGCCTACTTAAAGCAACTTAGTAGTAGTAGAGAAATCACCATAAAAATAACACTTAATTTCAGCGCACAATTACGACGCCATTAAAGGGCGGCTGCCTAGCCGACATCGATGTTACATTACCTCCACACTTACCATACGAGCACACTAACTAGCCTTAGCAACGCTACATTGGCCAACAGTATAAGGAATTAAATTATATTAATGATTATATCAAGAATAGAATAAGTCTATTTCAAACCTATCCTTAAGGAAGGGTCGGAGCTTTGGGTAACAAAGGAGACGTATTATAGAAGAATGCGTGTGGTGAGTTTTGAATGATAAGATAGATGGTAATATTGTTATGTTTGCAATAAAGCCTGTTTGGCGAATTACAGTACAAAATTGCAAATTTACAATAGAAAAAATTATAGTCATGTGCGGGATTCGAACCCGCGTCCATCCACCCTTTAGCCGGGGTATGATCTAACCAATTGAGCTAACATGACACAATGACTCATAACTCTAATTTTTGCTCTCGTTCTTCAACCATCGTATCGGGATGGTTCGATCCCGCACACGTGGCTTTATACAATTTATTTGCTGAACGTGGCAGTACAATGTAGAATATTTCAATACTAAAATTTGTAATTGACCTTCATAAGAGCGTCGTAGACGCCTAAATTGAATAAATGATTTTGACTTTGACTTTGACATGACCATAGCTTTTTCCCTCGTAAATTTGTAATTTTGTAATGATAAGATAGATGTTTATAGATGTTAGTTAGTCACTAGATTGGACAAAATTAGTCAGAAGAAACTTGAAGATAGTATCTAGTCAAAGAAAAGTTGACGAGTATATAAGTTAGTATAGACATGACACGTCATGGGGAGGTAAGAAAGCAAACAGCTACGCAAAACTCGGACTAAAATCACCCAAACCTTTACTTACAGCTCTTCTCGGCAGCAGTTTTGCGTACCGTGTAACCGAGTATTTAGGACCAAGTTAGGTTTCGCGAGTTACCTCCACTCGCATCTATCGTTGCAAGTTTCGTCGGTGACAGATACATCAAGTAGGATATCATCAGCTGGATGTTAAGGGTCAAGAGAGGATTGCGTGAAGAAGATTTAGTCTTCGCATGTCACTAAGTAAGAGCAGGAAGAAGTGTGCTCCCTATATGGTATCTAAGATCAGCATGGGTAGCCTGGTTCTTTAGCAATTTTCCTCCTTTGTATTTTATCGGTTGCCTGTAATATTATGATATCGCACGCTTAATAATAAACCGGAATAAGTCAAAAATTAAGGATTCCTACTTTTATTAATAAAACGAACTAACTCCAATTGAAGAATCTTTGTGTACAATCCCAGCCATGAAACAAACCACAATGGCCGATTGTTAGATCTTTTCTCGATAGCTTTGGAGAAGGATATGCTTATATTATAAGCATATCCTTCTCCAATGCTTTGTTTCCGTATTGAAAGGTAGCAGGTACATTTGTTGTTAACGTGCCAGTCACGCCACTTTGAAATAGTTGCAGACTTTTGTCTTTACACTCGGCGAAATATTGGACGAGAATATATCACGCAATGTTCTGAACTAAGTATTTGGATCATTTTCCATTCTATAAAATACTTATAAAGAATGTATTTAAAAATTGATTTGATGTCAAGAATAGGTCCATTAATTTATTCGTAGTAAGAAACCTAACTGCCATTACTGTGCAAAAACTGTATACGCTTAGAAGCCGACATGATCGTAAAATAACGAATAAGTCTGTGCACGTAAAAAGGCAAAATAAAGTTTTCTTTGCGGCGGCGAACCATCTCGTCTATTTGATGCGGTGTGGTACGACTTTTGTTTTTGTTGAACTAGAACTGAAGGTAGTGTATTTTTATTCTTAGAAAAGGTTATATTATCCGTAACCGAAGTCCATTTCCACTTTAAGCTAAAGTATTACCTAGTCGTGCCGCATTCAAAAGGAAATATGAAGATTCATAACCATTTGTTTGCCATCATACAGCGGTTGAAATGTGGTTGCAAACGCTGCAAAATTCTACAAAGCTTGTCTATTCAGATAGATAAATATAAAATTGGCCGTAAATCATCTAGCATTGACGCTATACAATAAGATACGCAAAACGGAACCTAAGGAACCAATCAGCTGAGCATAAATTACCAATATTAAGATTTACTCGTACAAAGCCTGAAAGCTTTATATCATATGCCTAATATATAGGTAGCAAAACAAGCCCGCATAAATTTAAGAGGAATAATAATCATTAACATAATTACCCGCCGAGCCGAGATAGTCGTGTGATTAATCCACTGGGTGATTAAACACACGTGTCACTTAAATGAGCCTATCTACTCGTTAAGGAATTAATTTTATGTGCCTCTATGTAATTTAGTAACAGTGAGGTTTGTGGGATAGAAGTCTCAGAAATTTGTTTTTGCTGATAAGTAGTTAATACTTACCATGGCTTACAATTGGTAGGTAGTACATATGTACTACCTAGGTATACCTATTAAGTTATTACTCTCGGACGAACCACCCTTTTCGTCCGAGTTATTACTATACTTATAATACAATCTAAATATACGTTTTTTCTTTATGCATGACACGTTAGCCTTTGACCACTATCTCACCTGATGGTAAGTGATGATGCGGTCGAAGATGTTGTTCAGGATAAACTTGAATTACTGGCTCTCAAAGGCAGCTGCCGAAACACACCGTTAAGTGCTTGGTGACAGATTTTCTACTTGAGGGTGGTAGCTAGCCAGGCGGGCATTCGCAAACTGCCCTACCACCATGCAAAACGAAATCAATCAGGTTTTAACGACATCATGTGAACATTAAGCAATTAAAATCAAGTTCTATGCACAAGTAGGAACCTCGAAAACCCATAAAGTCCAAAAAATCGAAAAACCTGAACGGTGCCGATCAGAAGTTTGCGAGACTCGTGGAAGAAAACAAATAATGTTTCATTATTGTTGTTGTTGATCACGCCTTGTAAAATACAGGCTACTGCATAAATATATAACAGGCTTTTTCAGTATCTGTTGTTTAAATATAGTATATGGTACGTAATTTAGAGAATTTTTTACTCCCGTAAAATTTAAAATTGTATAGGCAACCTACAAACTTGGTACGTATTTTTTATTTTATTTTGAGCTACCATGGCTTTTAATGGACTCTTCTTAAAAATAGTACATTATACACCGACGGGAGAAAACGATCTATTCCTGTTCGAGACGGGCTTAAAGGAAACATGAGAACAGAAAAAGTTCTTCCCGAGTGATATACATGGTGCTTTATACAAACTCATTATAAGTTTTCTTGTATTTGTCCCGTGACTTCTCAGGAAGTAAGTTCTTTGTGAGTTCTTGAGCTGTATTTTCTATTGTTGGTGGCGTCATAATTATAAAATGTCACTTTCACTATCAGATGACACTTTGGAAAATTATTTTGAATAATTAAAAGCGAACTACGTTAAATTATCAATTGAATAAAAAAAATATATTTAACTGAAGAAAATAAATTGCTGCGCTTTTTTTCGTAGTGCAGAAAAAGGTCCGCATCCTAATTTCATTGAAAATCGAGTACCTACAAAAAATACCACCTCATTTTTCTAGTTATTTTATATAACCTTTTTGAGATTTAAGGTTGTTTTTTTTATGTTTGCAGCTGAATAACAAAAGAACGCTAGCAGGGCAAATATGGATTTTCATACAAAATTCCTTCACTGCTATGTACGGAGAGCAGGAATGAAATTCCATATAACTTTTCCTGCCGCAAATTCATAAGGGAGAAATGACGAACTTTATAACACGTTTTTGAACGAGCAATGAGAGACTCTCAGAGTGGATGTGATAAAAATAGATTTTTGAAATTCTCAACTAATATTTTTTTTTGGTCAAATTTTTTCAGAAAATGGATAAAATATTTGTAATTCTTTTCATTCTCGAGCAAAAAGATCCGTGAACTATCTGGCAGCTCAGGGGCTAAACGTCAAAGTTTAGACAGGCAATGGGATTATGTTTGCCCGCATGTTTTTTTTAGGTCTCTAGCTAATTTTCTAAATATAATTGATAAAATATCAAACAAAACGTTTTTACGCATATAATCAATAAAAAAAACACTATTACTACAGGATTTTCCCCAGGCCTAGTAATGGGTTAAGTACAAATGATGGATAGTCGTATTATGCAGTTTCCCGATAAAGTTTTTCTGTGTCAATCGAGATGAGACAGACTATTTGGCTGTTTGATGGTAAGTGTAACGACTGTCCGTTCACTACAGTTAAAATGTCACCATCTTCGTTCTTTATGAAACTACACTGCGGTCGTAATTATAAAAATAAAATCAATTTATGTAAAATATGTAATTAAAATATGCATATGGAAGGCTCGGAAAAAATATGAATAATGCAAATTCACGACATACATTCATATTTTAATTAAGCAGTGCAGGCATCTGTACATAAAATCTTAAATGATGCGCATCTCATTGTGTAACTTGGTATACTCAAAGGCACGCGTTCACGCAGATAAGTATACTATAGGTCTTATATGTATTTTCAGTACTACGTGAATATGTGTTTTCAAAAAGGTACTATGTGAAAATGAGCTTTCACGTAGGTATGCTATGTGAATAACGTACGTACTAGTTAGTTGGGCAGTAACGGAAATAAAGTATTAGGTAATATCATCGTCATTAACATTACCTCTAAACTACGCCGTCAATATACTTGCCCTTGTAATTAGAACAGGATTCGAAACCGAACTTTGACTTACCTTCACTACGGTAGCTCAGATTGTCTGTTGTTACGGCCCTAAGGACTGGCTGCAGGTTCGAATCATTCGAAAGAATTCAAAATCACAACGAAAGGAATAAAACAATTTCGAGAGATGTACAGGCCCGGCCACTGACAAGGGTAGAAGTAGGTACTTGTATCTGTATATATTCAAACTCTGCTCAGATTTGTCCTCCCCCTAGGTCCCCTCCCTCTAGGTCTTCTACCTCCCAGCTTCAGTATATGACTATTTCTTGGGACACCTTGTATAAAAAAACAAGGAAAATACATGTGTGCTTCTACTGCCTGCGATATGTTCATCACACACTATTCCATTCAATTATCAATAGGTATATCTATTCTAGGGATAAACAGGTTCATAAAAATAAAATAACCCTCTATTGGTGTTTCTATAATATTGTTTTACATAAAGTTTGTTCATTAAGATAAATTTATTTTTTATTAAACGGCAGTCGGTTTACTTATTTTAAAACACCTTGTCCTTTGACGAAGACCTAATCTAAAGATTTCCATATCTTTCTGCCTCTTGCCATCCTAAATCAATTTGGACCAGCTAGTTTTCTGACTTTAGCTTCGTGACGTTTCTTTCCTTTTAAATGCCTTGGTGGACCACTGTGTTATTATTTGTATCCATATTATATATATCAAAATTATGGTATATACTAAGTTTTGGCCAGCCATTTATGTGATTTATATATTGGCTATGTTTTGTTTTTTTTCTGTTTTCAACAAACAGGTTCATACTGGGTAAAAATCTACGATCACATATTAGTCAATTTCAGCAGTAAGATAGTGGCCAAACAATCTATCAGCAAATATGATTTTTTATACATTACTACCGCCATCTCTTTCTTTAGATACTAACTTTGCATTCCTTTATTACATTAAAACGTGCCAAAGCATTGCAATGAAGTCAAAGGCGAAGTGTACTTCGCAACACCCCCTAACGATTTTATTCCCATTTGATAAATAAACAGTCGTGCGTAGGAATCACTTGATTTTATGGGACGCAAAATCCCCTCCAGCTTATTTTTATTACTAAATAGGTTGGTATGTATTGGCACAAGAATGAAATTAATCAGTAAACTGCACTTCGCTAGATGGGATATTTCCCTCTGTGAGCACTGAACCTTCATTATAAAATCGCATGAAATTCAACTTAGAATTTTTATTCATTTCTAATATAAAAGCTGAGCTATAGCTACATCTGTCTACTATTTTATCTTATGGCATAAGCAGCAGATCTAAAGCTCCGGAACAAATAACTGTAAAGTTAAATCCAATTTTATTCACAGGAAGACTTGTCTTTTCAACCATGAGTCACTAAGTCAATGGTTAAACGAAACTAGGTAGGTGGACCCATTCCTTACTTAAATGATTTTACCATCTTTTCTATCTGGGTGTATAGATTCTTATGACCATGTTAGGCAAATCGTTTAGATTCTAGAAAAATAAACGGTCCTAATAGTGATCCTTGTGAAATTTTAATTTTACTAAAAACCCAGCAGCGAAGACTCGAATATAAAAATCAAAGATCAAAAAACATCAATATGTCTATACAGTTATTGTTATTCTTACCAACGCTTTACCTAAAAGACCCTTGGCGTTGGCTAAAGTAACCCGTGCGATTTTTATTTTTTCTAACATAACTCACCCTCTAATGCGATCAAATAACGAAAAGTAACGAGCTCGATAACGAGTGCAATAACTTTTGTGTCTACTTGACTTGCAGGTAATTTCACTTGAGTGCTTTTTTCCAAGGGGTGGCGATGTAGATATAACTATCTGCTTAACTTTATCAATATTCTACCCTTTTCCCAGTCATATACGGTCGCTACAATATGATACGTTTTCTCTAACCACACACAGGAGTAACAAAAAGTTTTAGATTCGTTTTCAAAACCCACCCCTTTCCTGACGCCACTGTTTGGTAATACTCTTTACCAGTTTAGTTGATAGAAGAATACCCACTTTACTTTAAAATCGTAAGCCCTGCTGTGCGTTTAGTGTAGTTTTTTTTTCTATGTTATTGTGACGGAACAAGCTCGAGGCCCACCTGATGTTAAGCGGACTAACCTCTGCCTATAACAGATGCATTTCGTCACAAGTCACGAATTGCACTACGCCCGTCACCTTGAGTCATAGTTGCAAGTCTAATGTTCCTGATGTAATTGCACTGGCTCTCAAGGACAGCTGCCTGAACACACCGTTAGGTTGGCGACAGATTTTCTACTGAGGGTGGTCGTTAGCCAGGCGGACATTGGCAAAATGCCCTTCCACCATGCGTTGAAGCTCAAGCACGCGGCGGGATTCGAACCATGGACCTGCTGCGCGGCAGTCCATAGCCAATGCCACTGAGCCATCACTGCTACAATTTGTGGCTGTAAATTCAGACTTGAAAGCTCGATTATGGTAAATTTATTAGACATCTTACTTACTTAAATATTATGCGACATTACTGATTTAATGCATACTGCAAACAGCATAGCAAATAGTTTTTTACTGTGAATTTTATTAATTTAATCAGTAACGTTTTATTCTCGTTGGATCGTACTATTTATATCTATGCTGTTTTTTTTTTCTATTATAACTTTGGGGACAGAAAGCACTTATACATTCAAAAATACTTTTATGGAAAGACTGCGAAATCACATGCTCAACAAATAATTCTACCCAAATTTTCCCTTCATCTTGGCTGAAGCAAATTAATGGCACAGAATTTCCGTACTCAGCAAAACAGTCGCCCTTCGTCTTTGTCCTTCCTTGTTATACATTCAGGCACGCTCATTCCTAATTCCTTACATTTGCACCCCAATATTTGCCATCCTTATCCTTCGTACTTACCCATAGACTTCTATCTCTTTTACTCGAGGTCGTAAAAACATGGCGGATGCTGTATTCGATGCGGAGGTAGGGAGGGGTTGTATGTTTCCGTAGGGTGAGTTTGGGGCACAAATTTCGAGTGAAATCACGTGAGCTGAATCAGATTTAGGGACGGTTTCGGATGAAGCTATCAATAATATTTTGTTTAGCAATATTTGAAGCAAATACGCTGTCATTAGTTTGT
This sequence comes from Plagodis pulveraria, assembly GCA_963890685.1. NCBI lineage: Eukaryota > Metazoa > Arthropoda > Insecta > Lepidoptera > Geometridae > Plagodis > Plagodis pulveraria. The sequence continues at coordinate 14,076,772 of OY982956.1, forward strand.
GTTAAATGATTCGGATGAGACATAGGGATAAATTTGAGGGGAAATTGCACGTTTTTATTATTTCTATCGTTTATTTCGTAAATAGTGTGGAATATACTGTCTCATTTGTCTTGTTTTAGTATTTTTGTATATGTTTCTTTGTTAACAACACACATAAAAAGCTGACAATATACATCTATGTAGTGTGTATGATGCCTACCTTACTTTTATGGGGATGAAATACCTTACTTCTCTAATTATTTACTACAAGCGGCCCGCCCCGGCTTTGCAAGGGTATACATTTCACAAAAATTAGAAATTAAAGTGCAATTTGTCACTTGCGACGAAGTTGATCTGTTATAGGCAGAGGTCACCACTTCACTTATGAAGGCCTCATGCTAGTTCCGTCCATATAGAAAAGTTCAGTTACATATACCTACTAGCTTTTTAAATTATGATATGTAAAGATTACAGGCACCAGACAGTGGACTTAAAGGCATCTATGGTGCCAATTTCTTTAAATTTCTTATACTTTTATTTTTATGTTATTCTCACGGTACAAGCTCGAGGCCCACCTGATACTAAGCGGACTAACATCTGCCTATAACAGATGCATTTCGTCACAAGTCACGAATTGCACTGCGCCTTTCACGTTGAGACATACTTAGTTGATGTGTAGTTTCACTAGCTCTCAAGTACTGATGCCGGAACACACCGTTAGGTCCTTGGCGACAGATTTTCTACTTGAGGATGGTGGCCAGCCAGGCTGGCAATCGCAAAATTCCCTTCCACCATGCGGTGAAGCTCAAGCCGGCGGTGGGGATCGATCCAGGTACCTGCGGCTCGGCTGCATAGCTATTACCGCTCGGCCATCATTGCATAGATATGTTAAGCCCTTACAAGTTATATTTATTCTTTCATTTTATACCCCTGATCTGCTTCTATAACGAAATAATGTATAATTAATGTTTCCAATTACAGATTGTGCGTGGCTCGATTAAATTCCCGAACAGCGTCCTCATCGTCGCCGGCCGGACATTATGAATGCAGGAGGTAGTTAAAGCAAACCAACCCTTTCTCAACTACTGTGCAACTAGTTAAATGTACAATTTAAATAAATAATTCACGCTAAGTCAATTTAATTATTTATTATTCACATTCTCGTATTTGTCTTAATCATTGTGATAGACTATATGCATATAAATTTGCACATTTTCTTTTGAGATTGTCTATATCCACGAATAAATACGAAAAGAAGTGTAACTCTCATACAGTTACCGCATCGATTTCGGATTCAAGTTCACAATTAACAAAACATGCACAATGTTACCTACATACCTACGCACATTTAAATATGCAGTTTGTAATGACAAAGTAATGACAACAATGACAATTTGGTTAGAGCATACCCCGGCTCAAGAGGTGGATGGACACGGGTTCGAATCCCGCACATGACTTAAATTTTTCCTATCGTATATTTGTGTATTGTAATTGTAATGACAAGTAAAGAAAATTCAAATTTTATGCAAATCTAGTTACCAAGTAAATTACAAACATATACGAAGTCGCAGGAGGGACATCTAGTTGTAATTCACTATAACTGAAATAATATTATAACTGACCTACTAAGAGAAAATACCTTGTATATAGGTACCTACCTACGCCAAACGAAATGCAAAGGAATCGTATTAGTTGGGGAGTTGCTGGGCATTAGTAACTTTTTTATGCCTGATAGGTTAGCCTTTTACTACTATCTCACCTCATGGTAAGTGATGATGTGGTCGAAGATGTTGTTCAGGCTAACCTAGAATTACTGGCGCTTAAAGACAGCGGCCGGAACACACCGTTAGGTGCTTGGCGACAGATTTTCTACTTGAGGGTGGTAGCTAGCCAGGCGGGCATTCGCAAAATGCCTTACCACCATGCTAAAACGACTGCATTCCGGGATAACCGGGACCAACGGCTCTCCGAAGCACGGAAGCGATCAGTAGTAATGTAACTAGCGGTTACCCATCCAACTCATGACCGCGGTGGACGTTGCTTAACTTTGCTGATTGGTTAAGAACAGCTAATCAAACTTCGCTTCGCGCGCTATAAATAGCCAAAAGCGAGCCCACATCAATTTCATACAATATTTAGCATCTTTTTTGGCCGCCACGTAGCGGGTATACACCATCGACGATCATTCCCAAGGAGACAAAATATATAGGAGGTCGGCCATGAAACCGGAGACAAAACTTTTACAACCAACGTTTTGTTTGTTAGCAAAAGACGTTGAAAGCAAACCGACTTCACATACGTGCGGTAAGGGGTGGAAAGGAAGAACTGAAATAATGTTGCTATTAGTGATTCTGTGCCCGTCCTGAATCACAAACAAACCAAGTCCGAGAGCCCACATCGCCTAAGCCATTAATCCGTTGATTAGCACCAGAGGGGATTTAACGATTACTTTAAGCAATGTAATTATACTCACGGCTACCTACCGGTTAATGGTCGAAGTAATGGCTGTCGGTAATGGAACCGCTGTTCACTCTGATGATATAGTTCTAGGGTAGTTTCAATTGAAGTGGAGGCGAGTCTGTTTGCGGGTCAGATAAAAAAAATGAATTCAGATAAATGTTCGTACCTACAGAAGCTTTTTGAAGCGCTCGTAGCGAAGTTTGCTTAGCTGTTCTCAACCGATCAGCAAAGTTAAGCAACGTCCGCCGCTGTCATGAGTTGGATGGGTGACCGCTAGTGACATTACTAGCGCTTCCATGCTTCGGAGGACACGTTAAGCCGTCGGTCCCGGTTTTCGTCTTAGGATGGCAGTCGTTATAGCATGGTGGTAGGGCATTTTCGAATGCCCGCCTAGCTAGCTACCACCCTCAAGTAGTAAATCTGTCGCCAAGCACCTAACGGTGTGTTCCGGCATCTGTCCTTGAGAACCAGTAATTCTAGGTTAGCTTGAACCACATTTTCGACCACATCATCACTTACCATCAGGTGAGATAATGGTCAAAGGCTAAACTATCAAGCATAAAAAAAACCTACAGTACTATATGTTTCTATGCCTACCAGTATATTTTACGTAGCTTGTAGGTTCTCCTTTCATTATATCTTGCTTGGCCTTTACCTACTTCGTGCGGCATACCGCATACAGCCAGTTTTGCGGCAAAGCATTTTACATGGAAAGGCAAAAGACCGCAGCGTAGTACTAATTACTATAAGCTGCTCTCAACAAAAATCTTCGACGCTTGCATATTAATTATTTTTGTAACATTTACGCATGGTGAACAAAAATATCAACAAGCCTAAATTAATTAAAAAAGTAAAATACCAGACTGCAAATTATTTATCAACGCTAAGCGTTTTATCGTCCTAATGAAATTAAAATTGGAAGTGATATATATTTATGGAATCGATTTTTAAAGCCCATAATTGGTAACCAACATGATAGGTTTGGAAGAAAAATATTTTTTTTATACACTATGGCGTCTAAAATCCTACAGGTTGTTTTATTTTTTAAGTACCTACGTAGTGATGCAAGACGAATCTTATGATATCTCATATACTTAATAGCATCATTATCATTATCATTAATCATAATAGCTTAACCGATTGTATATACATTACAATCGGTTAAGCTGTTTAGAAGTTATGGTGGAATAAAGAAACCCAACCCACAAACGTACATACATATATAACCCTTAAAACATAACTCTCCTTTTTTGCGCAGTCGTGTAAAATATGGAAACATAATTTGTAAATGATGGTATGGTCAAGTATAGTCAAGGGGCTAGGCCTAGAATCACTGGCTCTCAAAGACTGCTGCTGGTACACATTGTTATACACACTTGAGAGTGATAGCTAGACAGGCGAGTATTCACAAAATGCCCTTCCACCATGCGGTGAAGGTCAAGCCGGTGGTGGGTCTCGGACCATGGAGCTGCAGCATGGCAGTCCATAGCTTCAAAGTCGATAATATTTCCATCAAATATAATTTAATTTTAATACAGTTTGTGGTACTAATTTATTTTTGTTTATGCTATCGTGATGGGACAAGCACGAGGCCCACCCGGTGTTAAGCCTACCAGCATAACCTTTGCCTATAACAGATGCAGTTCGTCACAAGTAGCGAACTGCACTGCGTTACTAACATCAACCTGAGACAAAGTTGTTAAGTCTCACGTGCCTGTATTTTCCCCCATTGCCCTTCCAACCGGAACTTGAGCACCGTCAAATCTTTCTGAAACCGACGTGAGTGTTAGCACTGCAACTACTTCGGCGGAACAACTCAAACGACACATCTAGGCAGTGGTTACATTTGAGCCGTTTGGTGTGGAGACGTTGGGTCCGTGGGGGCTGGAAGCTCATCGTATTTTCCAAAACTTGCTTGCTGTAGCAATGATGGCTCAGTGGCATTGGCTATGGACTGCCGCGCAACAGGTCCATGGTTTGAATCCCGCCCAGAGGTTGAGCTTGCACCGCATGGTGGAAGGACATTTTGCGAATGCCCGCCTGGCTAGCGACAACAACAAAAATCTGTCGCCAAGAAAATAACGGTGTGTTTATTTATTTATTTATTCTTTTGCACAAATAAGTGTACAAGGAGGACTTAATGCTATGTAGCATTTTCTACATAGCATTAAGTCCTCTTGTTCCGGCAGCAGTCCTTGAGAGCCAGTGAAATAACAGCCAAAATGAGACTTAACAGGTATGTCTCAAGGTGGTATGAACAGGTGTACCTACCTATCTACACACTGAAGATATCGTGGTACCTATATATAGGTTACATTATGTATAGGATACGTGGTACTAATATATTATTATATAGGTTTGTTCAGTTTTGAACGTCTATGACAAGGATGTTTAAGTATAACTAATATAATTACGTAAATACCTACCTACTTTGTTAGAGCTAATGCTTTAGAAAAGGTTGATGTGTTCAGCAGTGGACAAGCATACTGGTAAAGTACAGCGATAACCACAGAAAAAAATCTAGGATGAGACTTTTTCTCAAGAAAACTGGCGGAATGCACTACGTAGGTACATGGTAACAGTTTTATTTTTATGCCTGGTAGGTTAGCCTTTGACCACTACCTCACCTGATGGTAAGTGATGATGATGACGAAGATGTTGTTTAGGCTATTCTAGAATTAATAATAACAAATACTTTTAAAATATTTTAAGAAAACATCAAATTAATATTATAATAAAACACTTAAAAAATATAAAAATATATCTATTCTTTTCTCGATCGTGCGCTCGTAGAGTCAAGACCTCCTGAGGATGCTCGAAAATTCTTCCGGTTTGGCTGCGTGGCGTTTGTGACGTCACGTCGGCTTGGCAGGAAAATTAGGCGGAATTGTCACTAAGTATATTTTTTTTGTTTTATTAAAATATTAATTTGAAGTTTTCTTAAAATATTTTAAAAATATTTGTTATTATTAAAAATGGATTTCCGCAAAGTAACGGCTGAATCTATTCCTTATTCTAGAATTACTGGCTCTCAAGGACAGCAGCCGGAACACACCGTTAAGTGCTTTGCGCCAGCTTTTCTACTTCAGGGTGGTAGCTAACCAGGAAGGCATTAGCAAAATGCCATACCACCATGCTATAACGACTGCCAGCCTAAGACAACAACAGGGACCGACGGCTTAACGTGCCCTCCGAAGCACGGAAGTGCTCAGTGGTAATGTCACTAGCGGTCACCCATCCAACTCATGACCGCTGCGGACGTTGCTTAACTTTGCAGAACAGCTAAGCACACTTCGCTACGAGCGCTTTAAAAGTTTTTACCTTGATACAATGATATTATATATAAAAGGAGGTCGTAATCTTTGCCTTGATAGAAGTTGATGACCAGGGATACTCTAATTCGTCGAAGTATCGAACTTCGGGTCAGAAAGAAAGGTATCCGCAAAACACGTATTGACTTACTTTTGTTCAACTACGTTCGTAGCATAAACTTGCAAGCATTTGCCCGTGTAGATTCTGAATATAACTTTTTTTTTATTAGATTCGTATTGTTTGTACATTTTCCAAATATGAAATTTTAATTTATTCGCTTGCTTATAAGTAGTCAGTCGAGTTCTAAATATGCAGAACAAAGACATTAACGTAAATTCTAAATATCTTACCTGTAGTTTCTATAACAGTAGCGACACCTTTCGCTGAGCTCCATAACTATGATTCTCAGAGTCTTACCATGGGAAAATGTTCTCTCTGTTTAGACTTCAAACTGATCGAAGCATAATAGCGTTCGCAGAGTAGTATGGGAGATTCCATTACGGGCAAGATTTGTGATTGAACGAAGCGGTCCGACCATAGACAATATCAAACAACGAACTTCGTATCGCAAATTCAATTTTCGTTGTCTAAAAGGTCGCTCGAACACGAAAAACTAAACTTTGTTGAATTGTAGTAGCGGCCCTGGCATCAGATGTAATTGAGTTACCTACTTTACAAACCTACCTCTCACAAGGTATAGGTACCTACTTCATTCTAGTTGGTTAATTAATAGCCTATTCAGCACAGCTACACTTCTACGAGTTACGACTGCTAAAGCAGTAATGGCCTCCAATAATTAAACTTCTGTAACGACATTGGCGGTAGGTAGCTTAGGTATCTTACCTATTTATCTCTTGCCGCTTATATATGATTTGAAACAATAGAATGAAGGTTCAGTATAATTTATTGAGCATAATATTCATAGGCGAACGAAACATAAGAGCTAATGTCTGGCTCGGAGTATCGAGGGCTGCAGTGTAGCGTCACACACACGAAGGAAAGAAGTGAGGACGGTAATACTTCAACTGTGATAGACAGCCGTGACGCTTACCATCGAGTGGGTGATTTGTCCGTCTCATAACTTCATCACATTAAAAAGAAACATCCTATGTAACGAAATGAATTCCAAGCGATGATGAGACAATCACAAGGACGCTTAAAAAATAATATAAGTAGGTTACTACCACTACTACTAGGTAAGTACCTAATGTAATAGAGAGGTATGCTTCGATACAGATTAACAACGCTGATCATAACTAAGTAGGTAAGTACTCGTATACCTATATCTACCTAACCCATTCGTCGAGACTTTTCCAATGAGCCCAAATACTTACGATACCTCTGCTGTACATAAATAAGTACTACGTGAGGTTTTAGCTATCCCGCAGTTTCCCAGGTGACGGATACCTGATTCCCAATTTAGTAGACCTTTGAAAGTGTCTCACATCCCTATATCGACTAGAAAAGAGCTGCTGATCTTTAAATGGCTGAACATACAACAAAGCTAAGAACACTCTCGATCAAATCACCTTTCTAACATTTTTTTTTCGGATGCTAGGTTAGGATTATTACGATTTGTTTATATAATAAAACAAATATATCCATTTGGGTCACAGAGAGCTACGATGCCACATACACAGATTCAACTAAAAATGAGTGGTTGGAAACAGCGCCATCTATCAAAAGTAGCTAGGACTAATAGTGCGCCTTCACATTCCAGAAACAAATACGACAACATTCACAAAATATTGCGTCGTCATTTCTTTAGTGACATCAAGCGGTGACGTCAGGAACTAATTAGTAAGGTAGCTTACTAACCAGGAACGTAACACCTCGATTCTACTTTTTCTACCAAATTAATGTAAGTCATAGCACACTAATATAAACTTCTTAACAATTAGTGTAAAGAGGTCACTGTTGCCAAATAGTTCTTAAAATTATTTATTTATAGTTAAATTCCGTTCCCGTTGTTGGAAATTATGAAGCAACTCAAACGATCATTGTAGAATCTCATGTCAGTAAGTACTAAAGTTGAATTGGTTCTAGAGTTCAAGATAGGTAGATCAGGATCAAGATAGTGTACAACTCACACAGCCTGTCTAAGCTAAGTGTGTAAACACAGGTACCGTAACATAGAACATAATTAATATAATAATACTAAGTACATACCGGTACTAACTACAGGGATAGGTACTACCCATTAGGTACAACAACTAGTGAGGCTAACTACGCTATTTAATACATTACACGTAAATCTGCCGGTGGTCGGTGATTTATGACATTAATTAACCCTTTGGCATCGGCGATAATGATAACAATAGAATTTCATTCATAACTAGGACCACTTCGGCCAGCGATGGCAATACTTATTGTATTGCCATACTACGGGGTAATGCTGCCAGCATTTTGGGTACCCTATCCGTGGACAGTGAGCTCTGTTTGTTACTTATGATCTCTTTTTCCTCTGTTTCCTCGAGTTATAAAACGGAGTTCACATATTATTGCAAAAACATTTTGAGGTAAGTAATATATAGTTAGCTACAGTTTTTAATTATTTTTGTGTTATAAATATTATTTAAACATTTACTTACTAATTAATATATATAAATAACAAATATTCTATTTTGCCTTCATTTATTTTTGCATATTTACAATTACAGATACCTATGTACGTAAGAAGTTAAAATGTGTAACTACTAAACAGTATTGCCATACTATATGGGTTGGTTTATTTCTATAGTAATAATACTCATATCTGTCACCATACGAGTCTACGCTACCATAAATTGAACCTTATTCTCTCGACAATAGATATTATTTTTTACGAGCCACCTTTCTTGTAGTTCTAGTTGCACACGGTGCTGCCTCCTAGCTTAAGATCTTTTTGCATCTGCTCTGCTATGAAAGCTTTTTTGTTTAACTTTATTTCGGTTATAAATACATAAAACGTCATCACAATAGCGGTGATTACTGGTCGTTTTGTGAATGAATACTGCCATAAACACATAAATGCTTTATGAATGAACAGCTTGCCACGAAAGGGTAAACAGCAGACAAGACTAGGACAGGGCCGGACTGACGTCTAATCACTATTCATTATTTCAGTAGGTGTAAAGTAGGTAGGTTTCATCGATTAGTTACCTAGTTAGGTAACCTAATTGGGAACTTACGTCAAAAGACATTTCTCATGGTCGACTGTACATACCTAATGTATGCTACCCACTTATTATACTTATATAATAAGATGTACCTACCTACCTACCTTCTCGTGTCCTGTGTGAAACTTAAAATAAATAATTACTTAGCTATGAACTTAAATACAACTATTTTTAGGTCGGTATGTTGTAACTTTAGGTACCATGTTGACCATATATATACCATGACCCATTCTAATCTCAATACTAAGACGTAAAATAACTACTATACCTAACCCATTCTATTGCATTAGGATCTTATTCTTATCAACATAATCTGACATGTCCATTCTGATCTTGGTAGGTATGATAGTAGGTAGTACGTACATAACCTAGGTCCATACCTAGGACCATAGGTCTTTTTTATTCTGTGGTAGAGCTGCCATACGTACCTTTGAGTACAGATGCTAATAATATTTTTATTTCTATAGATTATATATTAATGCCTACTACCTTCGTAATTTATATGATACCATGAGTTGTTGTTCAGATTACTTTAATGGAAATAATACATCCCTGTGCTGTGGCATGCCTACATTTTTATTATTTTATTGCCAGACATAAATCTTAGCGCTCATTTATATGGTTCGCAAACAACTTGCAAACTTCTGTCAGTATTCGTGGAGTGTTAGTAGTGTAACTAGTACTTAACTGAAATATTAATATTACTGATACCTAAGTAGGTACGGAAATATTCCTGACCATAAAATACTGAGCACGAAAATTGTAGAGGCTCTACCAGTGCGCAAAAATATATGAAGTGATATTAAGTTTCGTGAAATAAGGCTGAAGCTGTTATCCGGGGGTAAGTAGAGTATCCAAGATTGATTAATGATTAGGTACTTACCTATGTGAGTTATATGTTACCTGACCGTGGTATTGTAGAATCAATATACCTACTTATGGTAGGTATCTTAGGGTGATATTGATAAGTGTTCTACTATGGTCTAAGTCACGTATGTAGGTACCTACTAGGACCAGTGCCACAGCGCAATGGTCTTAGTTAACTATACCTAATATTACACAATCAGAGTACCTACCCATTACCTAGCAATCGATGTGGTGTCTGAAACTAATAAAATGTTAAGTATAATATTAATGTAATGTTAAATTTTCATCATCATCAACAGCCAGTATGTAAGTACCTAGGTACGTCCAGCGCTGAAAAAATGCCTTCCTCGTAGGGTTGCAATCAATATACCTGTAACACATCTTCACGTTTGGCAGGCGTCTATTAGGAATCGTTATGGTATTTCTCAGTTCATAGCCTATAGGATACGCTATAACGTAGCTACCTACGTCTCCCACACTTAGATTAGTAACCCGGCATCGGCAGGCCGGCACTCCACGGAGGTTTTGAATTTAAATATTTTACTATTAAAAATAAAAACATTTTCAGATTTCGAACAAATTTGGATAATTTTACTGACGGGAGTTCAAATAATCAAGTACCTAGGTAGATAAATGTCGATTTTAGTTGATATGTTGAAGGTTATGATTTTATGTAAGTATTTCAATTCTCTGCTTGAAGTTTGATGTATTGGCATATTATTATATGTTCTATGGTATTGCTTAAAGAGATGTTGGCAAGATAGAATAGTTATACAACAAAACACCTGTTCAGGTAAGACTGATTCTTAAAGCATTATCTATGTTTTAGTAAGTAGTACTTACAGTTATTGATTTAGGGCTTGGTTTTTCAAAGATCAGATGATAAAATGTCAACTGACCACAATTAAAACATACCTACCAACACGACCAATATTAAAATAATGATCGTCTTTTGAGAAAGAGAATATAGGTCATTGGTTTGTCAAAATACATGTTTTAATAATGGTCGGATCCATTTACTAAGCTTGTAACTATCTGATATTTGAAACCCCGGGCCTTAGTAAATACTCAGTAGTACCTACCTTATGCAATGGGTTACACTGAATAAAAAAAAAATATCTTACCTTCAATAATTTTAAGTAGAAAGTGGCTAAGGTACATACCACCTTGTTACCTAACCCTCTTTTAAGAACAGAATATAAACACAAATTGACACCGCAAAAATACTCTAGACTGCTCTACAAAAAAGAAACCACATGCAGTAAGCGCCATCGTTATGTTTCCCTGATCAATTTTCTAGACGCTATTCCTGTATATAAACCCACCAATAACATCGCACGATGAATCAAACTGTCGCCGAAGAAAGATTAAAAATCGGCGGCCATGTTGATAAAATAAATTCGATAGCGCAAGCGCAATGCAGCTGTGGAAAAAAAGAGCGAGATCGTCGCCGCATCCGGTAACGGATTCGTTGTCCATAGCCGCCATCACGAAAAAGGCGGAACGCACTATCACTTGAGAATGAGTGAAATTGATGCGGAGTAACGTGGGGTTCTTTTATTTGAATGTGTGAATGTCAACAAAGCGCGAGTTTGCTGTTTACTAAAGGGTTCAGTAGGTAGTACTTACCTTCCTATGTAGAGATATATTAAAACACCCACAATAAGTTAAGGTGATATCCATGAGAGCCTACTCCCTTTTTAGCCTAAGTCATCTACGAACACATCGTATTCGCAATAATTATGTTCATATCCTTGTATCACTTATGTGGGTCGGTAGCCGGTACAATATGTCTTCCATTACAACACATAGAAAAATACAACTCACAAGAAACACATACCAAAAACATATTTTACCTGTAGCTCATAGTGAGGTACAGGTAAAATATGTTTTAGTTTATAAAAATAAACAATTTGGATAACCTCAATGCAATGGTAAAAAATAAAATCATTAGGTTATTATTATTTACTTGTAATGGCAACATTTTTAAATTATATTAGTCACCATGAAAACCATAGAATATAAATATTAAAACATATAAATTTACTTAGTTGTCACAAAATCCGAGAGATGGCGTTAATTTTGGTAAATACAAACAGTTTAAGTTATCTAAGATATCGCGTATCTCTACATTACATTACATCCTTCAGCTACGGTTTTCATAACAGTCGCCATATTATGACGTGCAAAAAGATTGTGTGATCAAGTATACCTAACTACTTTTTTGGTGATATCTTGCTTGATTCGACAGCGCCCTACGACACCGATAATTTATTTCACTATGCAATATCTTTGTATTTTTTAAATCTTGTTTTTTAGGGTTCCGTACCCAAAGGGTAAAACCGGACTATTACTAGAGAATTCGCTGTCCGTCCGTCTGTCACCAGGCTGTATGTCAAGAACGGTGATAGCTAGACAGTGAACATTTTCACAGATGATGTATGTCTATTGCCGCTATAACAACAAATACTAAAAATTAAATAAATATTTATGAGGGGCTCCCATACAACAAACTTGATTTTTTTAACGTTTCTTGCCCGATACTAATAACTATGACAGGTAGAGTCTGGCCAATGAAAGCTGTCCACGTATTATTTTCAGAAGTTTTGATATGGCAATAATTTAAGACTGTCAAAATTGACACTTTGACGAATCGTACTTGAGTTATCTTCTGTTTACGTTGGTTTATGTGCATCATATTTTCATTGATTTTGTTTAAAATAATGCCGAGAACAATTAAAAGTTCGACGAGGAAGCTTCTATTTACTATGATTGACAAATATAAAGACATAAAAAGTGATTTAAATCAGAAATCTGCAGAGAAAATACTACGACTGGATTCAATCCTTTCACTTTCAGGTTAGTTTATTGAATTTCTAATGAAACATTTTGATACTTTTAGACTATTTAAGAAAAATCGCAATATTTTTCATGGTGTATCTACTTTTCAGGAAGTATTAACAACGAGGAGACAAAACTTAAAATTGTGGAAGCAGTAAAGAAATTGAAAACTCTCGAAAAAAATGAAATGGCGACTTCTGAAACACATTATTTAGAAAAGATATCTTCAATGACAGGTATTACTTTAGAAATTATAGATTTTAACAGTTACTTCAAAGAGTTATATAAATTTATGACAATGTATTGATGGCTAACTTAAATAATATAATATTATGGTTTTGTAATAATGTCTTTGTATATTATTATGGTTTTTGACTTTAATGACTCATAATTAATAATATACTGTAACATACATAATTTATTGTATTTGTTATCTTCAGATGTCAGTGTGAAGACTCTAAGAAGAATTAAAATTGAAGGGTTTCAAAATCAAGGACAGTGGAAAACTCCGGGGAAAAATCGTCCACATTCAGCAACAGTTTCCAATTTGGATAATTTTGATATTTCAGCTATAAGAAACAAAATAAACGAATTTTATGGAGTTAGAAAAAAAGTGCCAACACTGAGAAGCCTGCACAATGAGCTGAGGGAAGCAATTGAATTTAAGGGATGCCGTGAAACCCTTAGAATTTTTTTACACAAGAACGGGTTTGAGTTTCAAAACAATAAAAATGAACGGGCTTTACTTACAGAAAAATATGAAATTGCGGCATGGAGACATAGATTCTTGAGGACAATACATAAAAAGAGGCTAGAAGGTAAACAAATTATTTACCTTGATGAGACATATGTACATCAGAACTATAAAGTTAAAAAATCATGGCAAGGACCTTCAACAAGCGGTGTCACTACTAATATATCATCAGGAAAAATACATATTATTGTGCATGCCGGATCGGAGGAAGGGTTTGTGCCAGGTGAATTATTGGTATTCAGCACAAAATCCAAATCAGCTGATTACCATGATGATATAAATGCTACCAACTTTATGAAATGGTTTGAGGAAATGTTGATACCTAATCTCACTAAACCTAGTGTAATCGTGATGGACAATGCAAGTTACCATGTGAAACATGTAAACAAACCCCCTTCTATGTCTGATTCTAAAGCTAATCTCCGAATATGGCTTCAAGAAAATAATATTCTTTTTGAAGAATATCACACCAAAGCTGAATTAATGTGTTTGGTGAAAGATAATAAACCTGCCGTTGTTTACGAAGCAGAAGTGCTTCTAAAAAACACAGTCATATCCACAATCACGAAATTTTGTTGCTGCCACCGTGTCATTGCGACCTCAATGCTATTGAGCTTGTATGGAGTCAAGCGAAGAGAAAAGTAGCAAGCAAAAATATAGGAATACCAGGGTCTGAAATGCAAAATTTTATCAAAGAATGTTTTCTTACCATAACTGCTGATGACTGGAAGAAGTACACTGATCATGTACTAAATGTGGAAAATCAGTACAAATTAAGGGACCGTATTACTGAAAACGAACTTGAACCATTCATAATACATGTTGGGGACAGTAGCAGTAGCAGCGAAGAAAGCAATGAAGCTGATTCAATATCAGGTGTAGAGTTTTTGGAATCCGATTTTAACTATGACTCATAGCTCCTATATTTGTACGGCTCCTCGGGGTCCTCGACTGAACATAAATAATGGATTAATTGAAAATAATAAAAAGACAGAATTAATTGTAATCTTTTATTTGATATTCTTCATAATACATTCGAAAATTTCAACAACAGTTGCTAACAAAACAAAATTTTTACAACTCGAAAAAATGTAGGTACTTGCTGAAAAATAAATAGTATCAACTCCGTTTATGCAGTGTATAGCTAGGGTTAACAGCTCTTGATTGTTTAAAATTCCCGCCTTTTTTCTTGGACAGTTTTCGTTGGCCAGACTAGACGCTTTAACTATTCACAGAATATTTAGTTTTATGTTCTCCTTAAATATAGTTAGTAAAAATAAAATAAATATTAAGCTCCCATACAATAAAAGAGGTTTTCGCCTACCTAATTCAATCGGACTCTCCGAAAAGTGTCTGTAACTTGCAAGATTAGGTTACAGATAATGGTACGGAACCTTTCGTGCGCGAGTCCCACTCGCACTTGGCCGGTTTTTGCAAAGCCTGGATATTTGCTACGTAAGCAATATAGCTTATTTTCATAACACGTGTATCAGGTGTACCTACATACGTAGCTAATGATATAATTAAGTAGTAATATGCGCGATTTTACCTTATGAATCGTTGATAATAAGTACTTATTTTCCTTTTTCACAAATATTTTTATTTTTCACATTGAGTGCAAATATAGCAACAGAGCTTGAAGTGGGTTTTTACTTAGAATATATTTTTGATAAGTATTACAAAATATGCCCGTGAGGTGCCGCCGGACAGTTACATATTATTACTTCTTCTGCTGCTTTTTCTTTGATATAATTATTGGCAAATATGTATACATTGTCCACACAGACGTTATTACGTTTGTATGGACAATGGATCAGTGGGCTCTTGCTTTACAAAAAAAAACGAAAACATCGAATCTTTTTAATTTTGATAACGTTATTATATTGTACTGATATAATTATAAGCTCATAGTGTTAATGTATGATAAAGCCAATTTTGTCTTGTTTCTAAATATGTTGGTCACATGTATAAGTAATTAAAAACAACTGAGTAAGTGAGCTAAATGCCACTAAATACGCGCCGAGCAGATATCCATGTAATTTGAGCCGTGTCTCTTCTCTAACCACTATTAAAAAGCCGGTGGGACGTAAGGTACCAGCCATTGAAAGTCTTGTCTTGTTAAATTATATATTATACAAATATACCTAAATAAATAAATAAACTTATCTCCCAGATCTGTATCATACAAAAAAAATCATATTCATTAATTCAAACCTAAATTAATTGCCACGGAACCCTAATTCCACCACAAACCGACGCGACGACATGACTCGACGCACGACGTCAGTAGGTACATTCCTCATACAAGGAATATGTCAGAGCAGCTGGCACAGATTTTTTTTCTATGTCGTTGCAAATTTATACTCTATATCCACATCATAGCAATCAATTTTCCTTGCTACATTCTGAATTGCGCACCGTCAGGTTTGAAATTCGAACCCGCCACGCCTACAGCGGCCATTCGAATCAATAAAAGGGTAGAAGATTGGAGATGAATGTATGATGTGATGATTGTAATGTCATAAGATGTAGTGTGATGTCTGATGAAAAGTATGGCAAATTAAAACTCTTCTGTTATCGATCATACCAAATTTTGGCTGTACTCTACAATCTCTACATGCCAAACAAGACAAGACAGGAGAGAGAGACGCAGGCGTAGAGCGAGAGTCACGAGTCACGACCCGAACCGAACGTAGCCGAACGTGACCGAACCATGGCTCGCTCCATATTCAAGATAAAATCCATTGCGGCTTTACACGTATAGGTTTTTAATACACGCTAGCTTTGAGTAGCAATGGATAATACACAAAAATAGCTAGGGCCAGAGGGGACGGAGAGACATTTTAATTTATGATATAACAGAGAAAAACATTGAGCTGTTGAGTGGTTTAAAAGTTTAATAAAAAATAAAGATGTTTTAGATACCATAAACTGATTCCTAACCCAAAAAAATAACTCGTATTTAATTGTAGTAAGTTTAAGTAAGCACTTTACTAAAACAAAACCCAAGCTCCATGTTAGTTAATAACTTCAACTCTACATTATAAAGTAGGGTTTTACAAATTATAAGTGCACAAAGTTCTGGTGCTCAAATAATTTGTTAATATAATTTTCGCTTCGCACGCGATAGTAGGATGAAAGTCGCCATATATTTAATATGTTATAAAATACAAATACACACACACATTGTAAAAACATGCAACTAAATTGGTTGAACATATCTGTTATTTTTGACCATATTTTAAACAACCTTGAACCCTAAAAAGTTGCAGATTTTCTGATAATGAAAACTGATGTGTTTCTTTATTTATTATAAGAAATTATCATCTAACATTACAATTTAAGAAGTTAGCTTTTTTAACCGTCTTTAAAAAAGGTGGAGGTTCTCAATTCAACTGTATGTTTTGTTTTTCTATGTTTGTTACGTGATCTTTCTGAAAAATATGAATTAATTATGATGATTCTTTTTTTGCGTAGTACCTACGCCATACTTTAGAGATAGTCTCAAATATTTTTTATCAAAATCGGTTCAGCGCTTTGGTATAAATCAACACTCATATTGCTTATATGAAATCATCAATAACTAAAAAAAAAACCTATGTCTTCGAATTCAATGGCTGGCCTTTTTAACCAACTTCAAAAAAGTGGAAGGTTCTCAAATCAGTTGTTGTTTTTAATAAAATAAAATCTTTAAGAGTGAAATAAAATTAAGTTGAAAGTTACTCAACACAATCTATGTTCCAACTCTTACGTACGATCGCTCAACCACAATATAGTCTGAATAAAATATGTAACTGATATGCAGCTGTTGTCTCTCTCTATCTGCCTATAGCTCGCATCTTGTAAGAATGGGATGGATAATACGAAATGCAAAGTACTCCATCTCAGTGTGATTTTTTTTGAAAGTGTGATTCCTATTATGAATTATAGTAGTGTAAGCACTTTATTTTTAACCAACTTCCAGAAAAAAGAACGATAATTGTCTCTGTTATAGGTACATAATATAATATAAGTTATTCTGATGTGTTAATTAAATTATTGTAAAGTTTCAATCCAGTCCATCATTTCATCCAGATTTTGCGTGAAAGAGTAACAAACATCCATCCATACATTCATACTTACACACTTTCGCGTTTATAATATTAGTAAGGATTCCTCAACCAAGGTACGAGTATTAATATTCTTGGTTAGCCTTAACAACATCGATCACATTTTCACTTACCATCAGATGAAATAGCGGTTAAAGTTAAACAGATAAACAATAAAACAAACGGCTGTCGTTAGTGAGAATTGTTGGATTATCGTCCCGAATATACATTCGGGAGTAGTTGCTTTTATCCCGAGCATATTCACATAATCTTGTTAGAGCGTTCTTCGTGCCAGCCATGTGTTTTTTTTTCCACTAAGGTGGTAAACAAGCATACGACTTGCCTGATGGTAAGAAGTTACCGTAGCCTATATACACGTTTGCAACTCACACCAGGGGTAATCACTCGCGCGTTGCCGACCATGAAGAAATCTTTTCACGCGCTTTTTGAAGAACCTCAAGCTGTACTCCATCGGGAAAACCACGGGCGGGAACCTCATTCCACAATCTGAGCGTTCGCGGAAGGAAGCTTCTTTGAGCCCATTGTCGCGCAGTGTTCTTGTATACGGATGCCGATACCAATTATTAGATGTTCTATGACGATACTAGGTACTCTTTGTTTGACCAAAGTCCTCTCGGATTCAACATCAAGCATGTAAACACCTGCCTGCATCTTGTAGGGGGATATTATTCTTGACAGGTCTTAGGAACTGGCTTATCTTCTTGTGAGGCTTGAATTAAGTTATAATTGAAGCTCTTACTATGTATATATATTAAATTTTTTTCAGTGACTGCCTTGATGTTGGCAAGATAGCAGGTTGACGCTCAACAGTGGCGGGCATGGGGCGCCTTCTTTGATGTACCTATTTGTATGAGTTTGTGGTTGTTACAGACCCACCAACTTAGGTATCTGTTCAGGTGGCAGAAAAAAGAACTACAACATTCCTTCAAATTGTGACAGTTTGTAGTTGATTTCCGTGACCAGTAGCCCAAGCACGAACATTTCGATAGTCCGTAACGTAATCGTATCGAGTTCCCCGTACGTTTACGCAGGAGGCGATGGTTGACAGTACGACGCATCGTTTGCTGGCTAACGTGAACTCGATAGGATTACAAAAGTGACGTCATCCTGCGTTAATCACAACTATCATACCTTTTTTCTAAGACCTAACAACTCATTTCAAAAGAGGTTTTCATTCTTATTTAGTCTATAAAAGTTCCTCTCACTGAGCAAGTAATATTAAGAGTTGGCACGGACCATGTTGCTTTGAAACTCAGATTTGAAGTTATTTCATACCAACCATTACAAATGAAAACTATATTTCCAACACAATAATAGTGACATTAGTGAGTGTTGTACTACTGATTCCCTAAAATCGATTAGTTACAATGAAATCGATTCCATTATAATCGATATAGGAAAAAATGGTAGGTAAGTTAGGTTTATAAAATATATGTTAACGAAATATAAAATAAAACAAATATTTCACACAGATGTAATATTCAAAATCATCAAAATATTTTATCGTTCGATATATCTTCGCTAGTATCGAAAACCGTATTATTGAGGTATATATACATAGTTCCAAAGTAATTTGTGTACTAGAATATCTTTACAATACGTATTTTTTTAATTTTCATTGTAAATAACAGTTTTCAATATATAATACTTATTTTCTAATTGTCGTATATGTAAAAGTAAAAAATACTGCACGTAAATTGCACTAGTAAACTTGTCATCAACTGTTAACAATTATTATTATTTGTAGTTCAATCATAAAATGTAGTATTTTTGACCCACCTTTTTTAATTATATATAGACTGTAGACTTTTAAAAACTTTTTTGGTGTAGGTAGTTGAATTATTTAGATATTTAATTTAATCTTGCAGCTGATCTATTTCATTTGTATTGCAAGAAGCTTCTTCTGCACTGTTTTGTTTTATTTATTGATTCAATTAATATTTTCTGCGTGTCATATGCATATCTGAAATTACAAAAAAGTTTATTTGACTGCACTCGAAAGTTAATTAATTTTAAAATCAAACAATTTAGAGTATAGTATTATAAGTATTTAAATAATTGGGATTGTATGTTGATACACATGTTGATTTTTATATAGTATTGAGGTGACATAGTACCTTAAATTCCATGCCATAGCTTTATCGATTCAGCATTTACTTTGAAGGTATATAAGCGACAGAGTTTTGATTAAATGAACTGAAAAAAAAACAACTCAGATTATTATCACAAGCATAGATATGACGTTATTTACGGTATTTATTATTAATTGTATAATATTTAGGTCGATTTACATATGTTAGATAATAAATATTGCTCTAGCCGTTCAGTTAGCAAGTACTGTGCCAGTTATGTAGAGAAAAATTGACAATACCTGGTGTTTCAAAATGCTTTTGAGCTGAAGATGTAAATAACAGTCCCTAAAATACACATGTTAAGTTTCGTGGCATAATAAAACATTCCGCATGATGGTTTATGATCACCAGCATCGAATATGATATTTCCTAATTTATTGACACTATGAAAAATTATATGTACCCATACCACTGACATTATAAAAAATCGATACTACAAAGGTATCGATACTATCCTTGAGCAACACTAAACGTACTTTACGTTACGTAACTATTTGTAATTTATATACAAATATATGTAATTACAGCAATTCGCATGATAACACATACCTACTTAAATTACAATAAAAAGCAAGCGATCATTAGCTCTGAAACAATAATGTAATTTCAATGACATATTTTCATCAACTCACCGGTTCTGGATCTCATGGAAATCTATTGTTTAAACATTTTTATTTGTGTTTCGACACCACAGACTTCGCATTTTCTTTGCGATTTCCGTATTGTATTGATGTTCACAATGAAACATTTTTGAATAAAATGTATCTGGGGTGATATGTTAACAAAGTGCCATGACATACATTATGACATAGAGAAATGTAATATACCGGAAAAAATATGATAAGTCTATAGCCATGACAGTCCAGTTGAGTTGTCAAGGTGACAATGACATCGTATTTGGTGGTACACCTGCAATACTTTACCTTATTTTAAGGTTGGTGACGCTGGACTGGTTCCTCTATGATTGATATTCGTCAAATTTAGCTTTTTTTGGTGAAAACCAAACATAATTTTTTCCGGTATATTACTTTTCTCTATGCGTTACTTGCTCAGTGAACCAAATTTTATTGTAACATCATTAGAGGTATTAAAATAAAACATTATATATAAATTATGAGCTATAAATTCTCAAGCCAAGAATCTACGCCACTGATAATTTACCTAATATACGAGTATGAATTACAAACAGCTACTATCAGAATTTACACCTTTAAACAGAGGGAGGAGTCTCAAGAAACCCTGAAGGGCCGCCAGCCGGCGTGAAGTGTATTTTACGCTAAATTGTATGGTGTTTCAGCAGGCATTTGAGTTCAAGCAGTGTACCTATTCCATAAGTTCTAATTGTTCACTAAAGGTGATTCCCGACAGAACTTTCGTCTCCAGCGGTATTTTACCGTCTGTTCTGGGAAAGAAGAATGCTGTGAAAACCTGGAGCGCGTAGTAATGTAGGTAGTAATGTACCTACCTAACAGTTTTGCAAAGACAAACCACGTAGCATTTCATGAATGCGCCGTTACTAGTAACCGTCTAGGCTTGGTGTTGTTTTAAGTTCATATTAATTTTAGGATAATTAAAGTGTTTATTTTCTATTAGTCAGCTTATGGTTGGATTTTATTTTCTTTGGATTATGATTGTGTCTGTTATTACATTACCACAAATAAAGAAATTACTTAACTGTTGGTGTAGTTTTGTCTTTTTATTCATCTACTTACCTTTATTTTTAAGGAATAGTGTGGCAAAAGAGCATGATATCGAACTTACTTAGCCTATAAGATCAGAGGGGGAAGAAAAATATTTCTCACGGCACTGCTATGAGTTCGCCACCCAATAGTCTTTTATGCGCCACCAATAGGAGCACACACTGATCCATCTCATCATCACTGGTGTATGCTCAATGCGTGGCAACATCCTTCTCACACCGACCTAAGTAGTGGCATGCTGCCACGAATTTTGTCTTAGTCGCGATTCACGACATCCAACAAGAGATCCTATTATGCCTAAGCCACGAACTGTTCGGTATATACCAATAAATAAAAGGCACAATTGCACGTCGTTTATTTTTATTAATAACCAAAAGTACAATAACACAGCTTCTACGTTTCACATTAAAATCTTCTTCTTCGTAGTGGTTAGAATGTTGGCGTGAGCATGGTCATCACCTATGAGTTCGTAGGTAGTTAGTCTGACAATCCGTTGGTATTCCTTTCGTTTCTCTGCCTGTGTTCCTGTGGTGCATTTGTTGACGGCTTGGTTGATCTTGAAATCTTGAATGGATAGGTGATCTTCTGTGAGCCTTATTGTTTTTAATTTGAACAATGAAGAATTTCATAGCAACATTATTGCGCCGCAAGACATATCCAACGAGCGAAATTGGTGTTAATGTGGGCTGGAACGGTGGAATATAGACGCTGTTTGATGCAGAGTTTTGGAAAATGTCCTGAATTGGGTTCATCGTACATTAGCATCACTTCCCTCCAGGCCATAAATTAATAAATACCTTCTTTGCGCCTGGTAAACGAAATGGTACATTACTACTTCTAATCTTGCTGCCATGTTTGTAACTCTTTTCATAGGTAAATTATGAATGAACAAACACATTAATAACATGAATTTTCGGAGTTTTATCACAATTGAATACGTTACGTCAGCCATCTCACTGAAACTTCTTAGTGACATGACATTCGTAGATTTTAGACAGATCCTCGATAGCCAGCCTTCGAGCTTACGTTAGTATTAGGTTCGTGCTCGCGATTTCATACAAAACTTTTTACGTGACAAAACGTTCACGTTAAAATCTCGACACGTTAGTTGTTAAAACCTTTTTTTCTGTCAAAATTTAGTTCCTTTTACGCACTGTAGAGGCGCTGATCAAATCCTATACAAAATGGTGACATTTCGATACGTTTACGAAACGGTTACGATTTCGCAAGTTATTCGTGCTTGGGCTACAGTAGCGCCCTCGAAAACTGCACAGTTAAGTTGGTGGTACTATACTTTATAGTACGTATTTACATGCTGAAAGCTCCTCTTCAACATGGTCATAGAGAAATCATTTATCTATGACATGGTCATTGTCACTGATGTCATGTGCACTCTGAAACAAAAGTTTATTTGTTTTTTTTTATTGCTGATAGGTAAGACTCTAATCTCACCTGATGGCAAGTGATGATGTGGTCGAAGGTGTTAACAGGCTTATAACGTAGAATTACTTACTGTTTTTTTTTTGTCTTATATGTTAGCCTTTGACCACTATCCCACCTGATGGTAAGTGATGATGTGGTCGAAGATGTCGTACAGGCTAACCTAGATGTTATGGCTCTCATGGACAGCTGCCGAAACACACCGTAAGGTGCTTGACGACGGATTTTCTATTTGAGCAGTGGTAGCTAGCCAGGCGGGCTTTCGCAAAATGCCCTTCCACCATGAGGTGAAGCTCAAGCCTGAAGAAAATATAAGAATTGCGAATACATTAGTTGGTAATTAATATCTGTCAGGTACTTGGCGACAGATGATTTTTTGCTTGAAGGTGGTAGCTAGCCAGGCATTCACAAAATGTCCTTACAAGTGTGAAGCTCAATTTCGCAGCGGAATTCGAATCATGGACCTATAGATATTTCCACAAAGCCCAACACTGCTTCAAAATGCGATTGGTTAAGATTTAATGATTTGAAAATATTAGAAATTCCTAATTTATTAGTACTTACTTAAAATAAAAGTACCACTATTCTAACAAAAAAAGAGTGATTGAAATCGGCCTATGCTCACAACTTCGGAAGCCCTTAAAAGAATAAAATCACATAAAAATAATACCGTTTGGCTTTTAAAAACTTGCTCTATCTATCAGGTAGCTACCCTGAAAATTTCATTATATTATTCATAAGGCTTCAATCCAAAATTTTTAATCTAAATGATGTGGTAAGTACATAATTTTAATTTACATGATGTTTAATGCAAGCAAAGTAAAACCAATTTCAAGGTGTTTAATTACAATAAATTTTCTAAATACTTCCGACCTGTTACAGTTTTATTATAAGTACAGATAATATAAATCAACCAAATTAAAAAAAAAATAAAGTTATATGTTACTAAACCTTCTCTAGCTTCTGGCAATATCTACGTTTCCTTGCGAACTATACAGTGGCCGCTGCGCTGAGAGAATGCGTTTGACAGTGCGTTTTATTAATATTGTTTTCTATCTGCTTGCATAACTGTATCATTCAGTCATTTAAATGTAAATATATATATATATATATATATTTGAAATTATATATATATATGAAACAAATATTTATACTTTGTTTTATATATATTTTTTACTCTATTTACAAACCACAACGACAGTAAAAATACGCATTGTTATACACATTTTCTCGGCGAACGAACTGTAATATCTTCTTTTGGTAGTTTGTCAGCCACATAATTTACTCGAATACCAATGTACGACGGAATCCATTCCATCTTCAGATTGGCACTCTAACTTTAAAGAAATAAATATGCTACCGAAGCACCTTCCTGCAGAGGCGCATCGAGCTATAATGCTCAAAGGAGCTTTGGCTGACGGTTAAGATGACTAAACATGATAACTTCTTTGATATTTGAAGCTATTATGTAAGATAGTGTTACAATGGAATACACAAGTAACTGTGCATAGGATATTTCACAATAGCTGAGTAGTACTAACCCACAGAAAAAGTAACCACTAACTTAGTTCCAGTGTTTCCACTTTAATGATTTCCTTTCCCCACGCCTCAATTCAGATTTCCCCTTCTCAGGGCTTTTTTCCCCTCAAAATTTTTTCTGCTGTAGTTTTTAGTTTTGGCCCTAGTAACTAAAAAAGTAAATTAAAAATTAATAGGTTTTTATCGATTTTTTCTATAACCTGCCCACGCCTCTGGTGACACTATACTATGGTAATATTATTGACACTAAATGCGTCAACAAAATTATCGACAAAAATTGTCGACGATTTGTTTTTCTTCCCCTCTGGACCCTAATTTCCCCTCAAAAGGGGAAGTTACCCTCATTGTGGAAACACTGCTTAGTTCATCTGTCCGCCATATAGGGTAAAAACTTCTTTTGATAGTTTATTAACCAAAGTCCTCTTTTTTCTTTTACGGGATGTTGCCATGCGGAACTTTTGCGGTTGATACATGTATGATTATTTAGAAGATTTTGTTAAAAGTATCTACCAATATAGGTAATAAAAAAAATACCTCTATCTCGAGTACCTGATAATTGCAACTTTTGCCGATGGCGACTATTATTGTAGAGCAAGGCTTGCTCAGTACCTATGGCAAGTTGTTCAAAGTCTTTAGAAGAAATTTGATAACTCATGAAAGTGCTCATATACTTATTTTTCAGTTATATCGAAATCAGAGAAATTATCATCTCTCGCCAAGAATGTTTCTTAACTCTGCCACGTAAATATCACAATTTGTATGAGTATCCCGAGGGGTACCGTGTTAGAATGTCACCCCCATCTCCATATCTTCTCGTAAGATTCTGTACAGCATGCATCATATGAATAGAGTGAATAACATAAGAAAAATCGGAATGACTTCTAATACTACGAAATTGGAAATACCTAGGTTACATAATGTAACCGAAGTTGAAGAAATTTTAATGGGATTGACTTTAATATAAAAAAGACATTCATGTACCTACACTAAAATAATTTTCAAAATTGTATGATGGAATAAAAACTTGCGGAGTCGGTAAAAAACGCGTCTAACTCTTTTCCATAACATAAAACATTGCATTCTTTTAATTTAAGTACTAATAAATTAGGAATAACTATAATATTTTCAAATCATTCAATCTTAACCAATCGCCTTTTTAAGCAGTGTTGGGCTTTGTGGAAATATCTATAGAAAGCCGCGCAGCAGGTCCATGGTCGACTACTGCTGCGAAATTGAGCTTCACACTTGGAAGCACATTTTGCAAATGCCTGGTTAGCTACCACATTCAAGCAAATAATCATCTATCGCCAAGTACCTGACATATAGTAATTACCTTCTAATGTATTCGCAATTCTTATGTAGGTATACTTTAACGGATTTAATCGCGTTTATTTTACGTTATTTTAGTCCCGATGTTTAACAATTTATATAGTATAGGTACATGATCTCTTTTAAATAATAATTTCTTAGCTACTGTTGACATACTAGTCATCCGGAATCCTGATAACTCTATAAGTCATAGGTGGTCATAGGTACTCCGTACTATGTATAGTAAACCCACTCATACAAATAAATATCTCAATGGTAACTCCTATCACCATCAATGTCAGTTGGCTACTGTAGGCAAACCTACAGTAGGAGTGATGGCTCAGTGGCATTGGCTATGGACTGCCGCGCAGCAGGTCGATGGTTCGAATCCCGACGCGGGCTTGAGCTTCACCGCATGGTGGTAGGACATTTATTTTGCGAATGCCCACCTGGCTACCGATCACCCTCAAGTAGAATATCTGTCGCCAAGCACCTTACGGTGTGTTCCGGCAGCTGTCCTTGAGAGCCAGTAATTCTAGGTTATAAGCTTGTTAACACCTTCGACCACATCATCACTTACTATCACTTATATCAGGTGAGATTAGGGGCTTACCTATCAGCAATAAAAAAAAAACCTTTGTTTCAGAGAGCAGTTGACATCTGTCACAATGACCATGTTGAAGAGTAGCTTCAGCATATTAATAGGTACTACTGAGCAACTACCACAAACTCATACAAATACAGCACAGAAGCCGCCCCAAGCCCGCCACTGCTGAGCGTTAACCTGCTATTGCCATTCAAGGGAGTCACCAAAAAATGTAATATTAGGTCCTTACATATGAAATTGGCGTTTTTCGTACTGGCCACTTTAATCACGAATTTCTCCTCTTTGGTAAGGAATTCCAAATTCAAATTTGTACAGCTATAGACTCATGTATTTGTGCTTCGATGATCGTCATTCATTTGTTTTTTTTCTTCTGTTTTTTTCTGTTTGCGTCACTCATTTTACAAAATGGAAAACCTTAAATATCGCATTATTTACGAGTACGAGTTCCGCCGTGGCACTAGTGCTGCGGAAACAACTCGAAGGGTGAATGATGTGTATGGCGGTCGTGTTGCAAAAGAAAACACAGTTCGTTTTTGGTTCCAACGTTTTCGTTCTGGAAATTTCGACCTGCAGAACAAGCCCCGTGGACGGCCTGAGACTCAAGTTGATAATGAAGAGTTGAAGGCTATTGTGGAAGCGGATCCATCGCAAACCACGTCCGAGTTAGCTGCAGGCTGCAATGTTAGTGATAAAACTGTTTTAATTCACTTGAAGCAAATTGGGAAGATTAAAAAGCTTGAAAGGTGGGTACCTCACGAATTGACTGAAACAAACCGGCAAACGCGCGTCGACTGCTGCGTTACATTACTAAACCGGCACAATAATGAAGGTATTTTAAACCGAATCATTACCTGTGATGAAAAATGGGTTCTTTACGATAATCGGAAGCGCTCAGCGCAATGGTTAGATCCTGGCCAGCCAGCCAAATCCTGCCCCAAGCGAAAATTAACCCCAAAAAAGTTACTTGTAAGCGTTTGGTGGACTAGTGCCGGTATTGTTCATTACAGTTTTTTCAAATCTGGCCAGACTATTACGGCTGATGTCTATTGTCAGGAATTGCAAACCATGATGGAAAAGCTAGCGGCTAAACAACCTAGGCTGGTCAATCGCTCCACGCCACTGCTGCTTCACGACAACGCTAGACCACACACTGCGCTACAGACGGCTACTAAATTAGAAGAGCTTCAATTGGAAAGTCTAAGACATCCTCCGTACTCCCCGGACCTTGCTCCAACAGATTACCATTTTTTTCGAAATTTGGATAACTTCTTGCAAGGGAAAAAATTCAACTCCGATGGGGCAGTCCAAATCGCCTTCAAAGATTTTATTGATTCCCGTCCGACTGGTTTTTTTAGTAAAGGGATCAATGAACTACCTATGAGATGGCAAAAGTGCATAGAAAATAATGGTTCATACTTTGATTAATTAAATATATTATATTAAAAAATATTCGACTTTTTGTTCCTCCCATACAAAACGCCAATTTCATATGTAAGGACCTAATATTAAGATATTCTTCTTGCGAGGCTTGAAGTAAGTTTACTTTACTCTATAATTTTACTAATAAGTAGAGCTTCAATTATAACTTTCTAAGGCTACTGTCACTAAGGCTTGACCTTACAAGATGAATCCTAAAGACTCGTCAAGAATAATATCCGCCTACAAAATGCAAGCCCTCTCTCTCAGGTGCAGTTTGATAGTATAAAGGCATCGCGATTCTATCATCGTACATCGCGTCACCGGTTAAAAGCTCTTCCACACATAATCGAGTCCTGGAAGTCTCACACAGCTCGATTCATGCGTTCCTTTTTACCGCATACTTGCAAAATGTGGAATGATCTTCCATATAGCGTTTTTCCGCAGAGCTACAGTATGGATTCCTTCAAAAAGGGTGTTAAAAGAGTCTTACAGGGTCGGCAACGCATTGGTAACGTCCATGGTCTTACCAATGACCGCTTACCATCAGGTGGGCCGTCTGCTTGTTTGCCACTCCATTACATAAAAAACAAAAATAGCATGTGTTTACATGCTTGATGTTGAATGTGTGTTCTCGGATATTGGGCAAACAAAGAGGAGTATCGGTATCGGTGTTACGGATGTTCGTGGTCGACGGTGATCACTTACCACCAGTTGAGCCGCCTGCTCGCCCGCCTCGTTTGCCCCCCGATCCCATAAATAAAAAAATAAAAAGTACCTATTCCTAGGATAAAAATACGGAACAAATGGTGAAGTTCCTCATTTTGTAAGTTGGTCAAAAACCCTCATCCAGCTTTGAAGCGCTCGTAGCGAAGTTTACTTAGCTGTTCTCAACCGATCAGCAAAGTTAAGCAACGTCGCGCGCGGTCCTGAGTTGGATGGGTGACCGCTAGTGACATTACTACTGAGCGTTTCCGTGCTTCCACCCTCAAGTAGAAAATCTGTCGCCAAGCACCTAACGGTGTGTTCCGGCAGCTGTCCTTGAGAGCCAGTACTTCTAAGTTAGCCTGAACAACATCTTCGACCACATCATCACTTACCATCAGGTGAGATAATGGTCAAAGACTAATCTATCAAAAATAAAATAAAAAAAAAAAAAACCTGCTATCTCTAACCTATTAGTCACAACATAGTACCTAAGTCTTTAACAAACTTGATTTACAATATTGTAAATCTCGAATTAGGGTGTATTGTACGATTTGGTTTTACGACACATGACATCACGTACCTATACCAAAACTAATCAGTTTATTTATGCTCTCAGAAAAGGGAACGCGCCCTTCTTGCCAGTTTAACGTTATGTGTGTAATTTTATGTAATTTTTACGGGGAAAACAAGGGAGAGTAATGGGAAAGCAGTCGTAAATATTAATGAAAATTGTAATGGCTTCGAGGGTAGACGAAATTATCAAATGGTGGGGGAAAAGTTAGGCGCTTACGGAATCGGAAAGGTTTTGGCAGATTATCTGGG
Source organism: Plagodis pulveraria (assembly GCA_963890685.1). Lineage (NCBI taxonomy): Eukaryota > Metazoa > Arthropoda > Insecta > Lepidoptera > Geometridae > Plagodis > Plagodis pulveraria. The sequence goes on from OY982956.1 coordinate 14,105,924, forward strand.
GTTGATTCGAAACATAGATAGCGCTATGCACTTTCACGTGCAAATTATGACAGACTAGATCGCAGTCAAAATAAAATGATTGCTCATAAACATGCCATAAATCTTCTTTCTGTTTTGTGAGATGATACAAAAATACAAAAAAAAACGTGTTTAATTAATTACATTGAACCGTCACCATTACATAAAAAAAAAATATAAAAATGTTCGAGTAAGTTTAGGTTAGTATAACCGGGAAAATATTCAATAAATAAAACACTATCTTTGCGTTTCACAGTCATCGATTTAGCCTATCCATCGGTTAGAACTTGAAACGCGCTGCATGTTAACTGTCATTTTTATGATTCAGTTATTTTATGTCCTGGGTAGTATAACCGGAACTTACTCAAACATTCTGAAACAGGCCCTAAGTGCTCACACCAGTTTGCCAGATTGCTGTAAAATTAAGTATTTTCAAAAATAATTCGAAAAATCGTTTTGGAAATTGTTGTTTTGACAATTAGTGCTATAATAAATCTAAAAACTGGCAAACCAAAAGGACAGATAAGTATATTAGACTCAGCAATATGCACACAAAATTTCACCGTGTTTGAACACTTGGTATTTAAAATATGACGAAACTACGTTTGTATGTAAAGCACTCCGTGAACTCTACATAAGTAGGCCTTACAAAACATCTGTCTTTCTGCATTATTATGTAGGTATAGAGCAAGGCTGGCCAAAAGATTTTCCTGGAGGGCAAAATTTGATAGACTGCGGCGGCGCCGGGCAAAAAACTGTTCATTTATACATAAAATATTACACATACAAAAAGTAGGTATAATAAACAAACATCACTATGCTTCAATATGTTTTATTCGTGAATCAAATTAAGTAAAATAGTAACAAAATTTGTATTTTTAGTTAATGTGAGCTGTGAAGAGGTTTTTCTGAAAGTAATTTGTCGATATTTGGTTTTAGATCGGATGAAGAAAGAAAAATCAAGTCTGAAATGTGTTAAGCAGTGAGAAGTGTTCGATATTTATTCTTGATGTAGGATAGCGTTGAAGATGTATTTTCACAAACATAAGTGGAACCAAATCTGCTTAAAATTTACATAGCAATGTCGCGCAATGTTGGAAAATCTTCCTTGGAAACGTTTTTCAAAATCTTGCGAAACTCTCTGTAAGCTGCTCCGAAGATACATTTTCGTAGTAAATTTGTTTTAGAGCAGTGTGGTTTTGCATATCTGTCACTTCCAATTGAATGTTTGCTGGATATTCAAGCAGATCAGCTTAATCTGAAGTTTGTGTTGTATTATCGATCGTAGATCGAAGATGCTTTGGCGGGCAAATTCAAATGTCTTGACGGGCCACTCCGTGGCCCGCGGGCCTGGGTTTGGCCAGCCTTGGTATAGAGCATATAGAGTGTTACCTATCTATAAGTACATATGTATAGGTATAGGTATACTAATAGTAGATGCAACTTTTATAGAGCATAATATAAATTGAAGTAGACGGTAGCACGTCCGTCGTAAAAATAAAAAAGTCGTAATATGGTCGGCCACGATAAAAAGTGGGCGCCCATAAACTTGGTCTTCGTATCTTCTTAGTGGATGGGTAGGTATAGATATACCTACTTATATTATACGTATATATTGTATACTTGTATATATATATATATATATATATATATATATATATATATGTATATATATTTGAAGCGCTCGTAGCGAAGTTTACTTAGCTGTTCTCAACCGATCAGTAAAGTTAAGCAACGTCGCGCGCGGTCATGAGTTGGATGGGTGACCGCTAGTGACATTACTACTGAGCGTTTCCGTGCTTCGGAGGGCACGTTAAGCCGTCGGTCCCGGTTGTTGTCTTAGGATGGCAGTCGTTATAGCATGGTGGTAGGGCAGTTTGCGAATGCCCGCCTGGCTAGCTACCACCCTCAAGTAGAAAATCTGTCGCCAAGCACTTAACGGTGTGTTCCGGCAGCTGTCCTTGAGAGCCAGTACTTCTAGGTTAGCCTGAACAACATCTTCGACCACATCATCACTTACCATCAGGTGAGATAGTGGTCAAAGGCTAACCTATCGAGGCAAAAAAAAAACGATTAACATAAGTATTTCGCGGGTTTTCCTGTAGAAAAACATTTCTGGTTTTCAACTTTTTTATTGTGGTTTTAGGGTTCAGTAACCAAAAGGTAAAAATTACCCTATACTAGGGCTCTACTGTCCGTCTGTATTTCAGTTTGGCACCAGACTCACCAGGCTGTATCTCATGAACCGTGATAGCTAGACAGTTAAAATTTACACAGATGATGTATTTCTGTTACCGCTATAACAACAAAACATACTACAAAACCGGCCATGTGCGAGTGGGACTCGCGCACGAAGGGTTCCGTACCATTATCTGAAACCTAATCTTGCAAGTTACAGACACTTTTCGCAGTGTTCGATCGAGGTGAGTCGGCGAAAACCTCTTTTATTGTATGGGAGCCCCCTTAATTATTAATTTTATTTTATTTTAATTTATTATATTTAAAGAAAACATAAAACTAAATATTCTGTGAATAGTTAAAGCGTCTTCCTGTCACCGTTATTAGTATCGAGCAAGAAACGGTAAAAAAAATCAAGTTTGTTGTATGGGAGCCCCCCTTAAATATTTTTTTTTAGTATCTGTTGTTATAGCGGCAATAGAAATACATCATCTGTGAAAATTTCAACTGTCTAGCTATCACCGTTCTTGAGATACAGCCTGGTGATAGACGGACGGACGGACGGATGGACGGATGGACAGCGAAGTCTCAGTAATAGGGTCCCGTTTAACCCTTTGGGTATGGTTTGCTATTACATACAAGCGTAAAACTTAGTGCCATAATATTAAAAAACAGCCAAGTTCGGGTTGACTTCTTGTTAAGGATACCTGAACTGTATTTTAAAAAGTAACGATTTTATGGTACAATCGGTGTTGGTACGGAACCTTTGGTTCCAACTTGCCAAAAAATATGACTTTTTCCACATAAATTATTAATGCAAAAAAGATCCAGGAAAAATATACCTATTATAAGTCTTAAATAATATTGTTTAGTTACTACTACATAAGGTCATATTATTCAGATTTTATGTTATACGAGTAGGTTCCAATATCTAAACATATAATACATAAATTATGAATGAATGAATTATTTTTTTGTCAATAACATGGGTATTAGGTATACATAGGTCATTTAATATTGTTAGGTTTGCAATAACGCCTGCTATGCGTATTTGTGCATGATTTTGTAATACATTGGTCTTGTTAAATTATGTCAGTACATAAAATTTTCCAGCATGTTCTGCCTTGTAGGCGTACAAATTTTAAATAAATTGAATGTTACAGTAAAATACAATATCTTAAAACGAATACAAAGCGATACATGGTAAAAAAATATCAACATTGAAATATATGAATTTAATTATAAAGCAGTACGTTATGGAATAATGTCAGCAGGTAAATTAATTAAATTTCAAATTACTCTAGTTTCACATCTAAAAAAGTCATCAATGGAATAAAATGAATAATTTATTAGCCAAGTATGCAATACAGATTTAAATTTAATTAAGACGGGACGGAAGTCTCCAATTTTCATACAAAAAGAGAAAACGTTTCTACCCCCCTAAACAATCACCGATTTTAATGATTATTGGAAATGTTACAGATGTCATTAAAATCCAGGTTTATAGGTTTTGATTTTTATCATTTAGCGTCGAGACAGCATCACTTTGTTAAAATAGATATTTTTCTGTGGGTGTTTCTGTTCCCTACTGGCCGTACGGTTCTCCATACAAACGCCGTTGGGTGATCACTCCCTTATTTGAGGATTTAGGTCCAAAATAAAGCATTAAGTATACCGATTTATCTCGTCATTATCTAGGCTTGTATGATGCCGAAATTTTGATAAAATAATTAACCTGAGAATTATGAGCCTCGAAACATTTTCATATAAAGTTTTCGAGGCTCATAACTTACAACTTAATTATCTTTTTACTCCAGGCTATAGCTTCATCCGTATGGTGATAAGATTAGTTTAGTCCGCGAGCGTTGGTTCTTTTAAACTTGTTTACCCATGAGTTTCAGCATGTCGATTTGTTTTCCAGCTCTATGAACATTATTGTTATTAATCTTAGGGTGTATTTAAGTTATAATCATAATATTTAAGTTAGGTAGTAAGTGTTTTGGTGTTACCTAACTGTAAGCTTTCTACTTGTATTAAATAAATAAAAAATAAATAAGTAAAGATAATACTTAGGTACCTACCTAACAAATGCTCGCCGTCTGTACAATAAATTTTAACTAAGTTGACCTCCTCCTCCTCGCGTCGTTCTCCTTATTACTGAGGGTCGTGATTACCCCGCTTTTGGAGCACTTTTGTCTTGACGGTGTCCCGCCACTTATGCCTATCTTTGGCGTCATGGACTGCGTCGTGTAAATTGGAGTCCAAAGCTGTGCGGATTTGGTCAGACCATCTCAACGGACTACGACCCCTTGGGCGCTTGCAATCCACCTTGCCAGTCACCATGAGTTTCTCCAGATTATGCCCCTCTTTTCTAGCGATATGGCCAAAGAATTCGAGCTGCCTACGTAGGCAGATATTGGAGAGTCGTCTTTATATTAAGCTCACGAAGGATAGATATGTTCGTGCGGAATGCTGTCCAAGGAACCCGCAACATCTTCCTCCAACACCACATCTCAATGGCATCGATTCGGTCTCTATCCGTACTAAGTTGACAATCACAATTACAAGAGAAAGATAAGAGCACAAATTTTAGCCTCAAGCTGGATTCGAACCAGAGTCCCGAATTTCGAGACTGACTTTCGGTTAGATTAAGTCCAGTATTAGTCTCATCAATGGTTGCACTTTCCCTTGACGGTTAAATTAATAAAATTAGAGCACAAAATTCATAACGAATAGTGTCGGTAGGGGAGCGGGGGGCAAGTTGTAACAATTTGTCGCTTCTTGGCTATGAAGCTTACTTGTTGGGTATTTATGAAATCTAGCAGTACTATTCCAATTAATAACTATTCAACTATCGATTGCAAATAAACTTTTGATCAAACCTGTAACGATTTTTAAAAAAAACCTGTCGAGTATTACAACTTGCCCCGTGATTGGGGCTAGTTGTAACAGGCTTGAGACAAATTGGGCGGGTCTGGGTTTATCCATTAATAGTTGCTTTGCCTAGCTTGCATGCCTCGCGCTGCTTGTTTTGGATAAACTCAGGCCTTCCTTACTCATCCCGGATGGGTAAGGAGGCAAGGGTCTTGGGGGAGAGCGCAGGTCGTGATGATCCCCAAGGCAAGTCTGACGGTTACCTTCCCGTGGTGCTGCCTGTTATTGGTTTATTTCCTTCCGAAATAAACGCAACAGAACACCGTCAGGCGCCGCGTGTATTGTTATCTATATGTGTATGTATATGTATATATTGTCTCTGAATATATTACTATTATATGTGTATATATTTTAGTTCACAGGGCTATTTAACCCCTTATTAGTAACAAAATTGTAAAATGCTCGGTACAGACCGGGGCCGTATTTAACTGTTTGTCATGTGTATTATACGTGCTAAGGTGCTTAGTACCTCTTTAAGACAGATGACAAAATAGACTTACGGTGTATAAATTGTAGTTTTAAGGCAAGGCTACAGATAATTTGCCATGTTTATGAGTAGATGAAAAACAGTTTGGCGGTGTGTGTGTTAAAATAGGGACCCCTCTAACTGGCAAACACCAGCGCCTACTACCGTCAAACATATTGTTACATAATCGAAAATAACCGCTGTCTTTTATTTGGTAGTGACCCCTGTTCCGATGACTCACGTTATTGGAGGCGGGGACAAACTGGCTGGACTAGTTCCAAAACCCCGATGATAAGTGTATCCTTAGACTTCGGGAAAATACCTCCAAGGTATTGTCAGTCTTCTGAACTCTAAACTTCCGGAGGCTTGAGTAGAAAGAATGAAGCCTGTCCATTCCCCCAAATATTTTTCTTATGGTCACAGTGTATAATTATTTCTATAATTATTCCGAATGTCGAAATCTGTGCCAATGTCGAAGTTAAATAGAGACGCAAAAGGTAAATTTACCAAAGTCCCTTCTCAGGGACAACTAAATGTAAACGTTCTGTCTGAGGACCGCTCGAGCGGCACTACTTCTGTGAGCCGAGAAAACGGCCCTTCTCAGGGCCAAACTTCACGGGTTCCTTCCCGGGATCTGTCGGAGGTCTCCATGGGAGACGAAAGGAGGTCGGACGTGGAGTCCGTGTTTGAAGAGTCGGGTGACGAGGGAGACAGCCGCAGGAAGCGGCCTTACTCTTCGTTTTACGCACCCGGCTACCTAGAATCGGATACTGAGACCGAAGGGATGGTGGCCGCCAAGGTCAATACGGCGCGGAGGGGAAGGGCGAAGAGCACAAAAGCTGGCCCCACACGAGAGGAGTTTTTGAAGCCACCGCCAAAGCCACTGGTGGAGCAACTGGCGGAGGTCCTGCAGAGCAGGAAACACAAAAAGGGGCCGGCCGCTGTGGCCGCAGGAAGTCTTCTCGACACCGGAAGTGATTCCGATGTCCATGCCGGATTCGCTGACCTCAGTGTGCTAAATGCCCAAGAGCTGAGGGCTCAAGCAGGAGGAATGCTCGCCTGCATTCTAGAGGTTGCCAAAAAATCTGGCAACCTAAAGGGCGAGTTTGTTGCTCGCCTGAAGAGGTCCGCGTCGACCCTGAGAGAGGTAGTCGACGCCCTGGCATGCAGGAGTGAGGCCGAAGAGACGCGGCGGCTAAGAGCCGAGAATAGTCGCCTGCGCCTCGAGATGGAGGCCTCCAAGGCAGAGGTGAAGGCGCTACGTCGCGGCTTCACTGAGGCCAAGACCGAGGCGGCTGCCGCTACGTCTGCTGCTGCAGCAGCCGCTGCCGCCGAGACGCCGGCCCCCCCTGCTGTTGTAGTGGGGGCAGAGTTAGTGGAGCAGATGACGCGCTCCTTGACTACCACGTTCGGGCAAATGCTCAATGCCCGACTCGCTGGTATCGAGGATCGCCTCCTGCCAGCGCCGGTTCTTCGCCCGCCTCTCCGAGCGGACGCCAAGAAGGCTGCAGTAGCTGTTGCGCCCCCACCCCCAAAACCGACCCCTCGCAAGCGGGTTGCCCAGGCCCCGCAGGCTACTGCTGCCACGCCCTCGACTTCGGCTCCCATCGCCCCCCCCTCGACTGCGGCTCCCATCGCCCTCCCAAAAACGACTCCAACTGCTGTTGCCAAGGCGGAAACCTGGGCAACAGTAACAAGAAAGGGGAAAGGCAAGGGGAAGGGCAAAGCGTCCTCATCGGCAACGCCCACTCCCGCTCCTGTCCCAGCAGCTCGTGCCCCCCCCCTCCGCCGTGAAGCCGAAAGCGAAAAAGGCTACCGCTGCCGCCGGACCCAATAAGGCGAAGGCGCTGAAGACTTCCAAATCCGCGGCTGTTGTGCTGACGCTGCAGCCCGAAGCCGCGGAAAAGGGCGTTACATACAGCGCCATCATTCAGACGGCGCAGGAGAAGGTCGATCTCCAAGGATTGGGGATCGACCGAATAAACTTCCGCCAGACGGCCACGGGAGCCAGGATGCTCGAAATTCCTGGCTCACAAAGCAGCGACAAAGCGGACAGGCTCGCGGAGAAGCTCCGCGGTGTCCTGTCCGAGGTGGCCAACGTCGCGAGGCCCGTAAAGTCCGTGCAATTGCACGTGACGGGCCTGGACGATGCCGCTACAAAGGAGAAAGTGGCGGCGGCGGTCGCCAAGGTGGGCGGCTGTGACGTACTCCACGTCAAAGCCGGGGAGATACGTCGCAGCTACGGCGGGACCGGATCCTCCCTTGTATCTTGTCCGATTCCGGTAGCTAAAGTGGTACTGGCACAGGGCAGGATCTTAGTGGGATGGAGCTCGGTGCGAGTGGTGGCACTGGCGGCGCTTCCCATGCGCTGCTTTAAGTGCATGGGACTCGGGCATACGCGTCCCCAGTGTCCCTCGTCGGCAGACAGGGGGGACCTGTGCTTCCGTTGTGGAGGCGCAGGCCACAAGGCGGCGAGCTGCCAGAGGAGGGCCCCGCACTGCGCAATATGCGCAGAGTCGGGGCGATCAGCCGAGCACAGGATGGGGGGACAAAACTGTGTCCCCCCAAAGACGAAGGGACAGGCCGCCAGGACCCCGGCCATCCCCCGACCGGCAGCCAGAGCCGCTCCTGAGGCTGTTCGCCGCGTGGCGAGCATGGAGGTTGTAACGTCCGATTGATATGGATCAAGTCGGACAACACAACCTCCTCCAGACGAATTTAAACCACTGCGTCAGGGCTCAGGATTTGCTAATGCAGTCCCTGGCGCAGTGGCGGATCGATTTGGCGGTTGCTGCGGAGCCGTATTACATTCCCCAGTCCCATCCCTACTGGGCTGGGGATCTGGACGGCTCCGTAGCCATAATTGGACGTGCCGGTGGCGGCCCCCCCCTCTCGGTGTCAGAGAGGGGTTCGGGGTACGTGGTGGCCAAGTGGGAGAGGTATGCGGTAGTTGGCGCATACTTCTCCCCCAATAGAACCGTCGCGGAGCTGGAGGTCTATCTGGACCTCGTGGCCGCGGCGGTGAGAAGACAGGCGCCACGTCAGGTCCTCCTCATGGGGGACCTGAACGCCAAGGCCCAGGCCTGGGGCAACCCCTCTACTGACACTCGCGGGGAGACTGTCAGGGAGTGGGCGGTTGCCACAGGGCTGACCCTGCTCAACAGAGGGTCGGTCCACACGTGCGTGCGACACAACGGGGGGTCCGTGGTGGACGTTTCGTTCGCCACCCCGGAAGTCGCAGCACGTGTCCAGGCCTGGAGAGTGGTGGGGGATGTGGCGACTCTCTCGGACCACAACTACATCCGGTTCGAGATCGCCACCTCCCACCAAGGAGGGACTCGGCGCGTGGAGAGGGCCTTCTTCCCGCGCTGGGCGATTGGTCGCCTCGATGCCGAGCTGGCTGAAGAGGCGGCTATCGTCCAGTCGTGGCTTGCCGCCCCCACGCACCCGGAGGTGGCCGTCGCGGCGAGCCGGTTCCGGGAGGCGGTGACGGCCGTCTGTGACGCCGCCATGCCGCGGTCCCGACACCACCCCGAGCGCCGCCAGGTTTACTGGTGGTGCTCGGAGATTGAGGATCTCCGAGCGCGATGCTCGGAGATGCGGCGCCTCTATTACCACTGCAGGAGGCGCCGCCACGGCCGGAGGGACGACCAGCTGCCACCGGAGCAGCTGGCGGCCGAGCAGCTCCTGTATGGTAACGTAAAGATAGCCAAACAGGAGCTGAAGTTGGCTATCGGCCGGGCTAAGACCCAAGGCTGGAGCGAGCAGTTGGAGGGCCTCGACAGGGACCCATGGGGGCGCCCGTATAAGTCTGCCCGGAATAAGTTCCGGGGCAGAGCGCCCCCTATCGCGGAGTCCCTGGAGCCAGAGCTCCTGGAGAGGGTGCTGGGGGGGCTATTCCCCGACAGTGACCCCCACTACACCCCTCCACCGATGGCCACCCCGTCCTTTCAGGAGGAGGAGGACCCGGCCTCCATTCCGCCTATTTCAGAGGTGGAGATGGAGGCAGCAGTCTTTCGCCTGAGAGGCAAGAAGACTGCCCCGGGACCAGACGGGATTCCCGGGCGGGTCCTCAGGATCGCCCTTAGGGAGATGGGCGGTCAGCTTCGGGAACTGTTCGACGCGTGCCTCACGTCGGGTCAGTTCCCGAAGCTTTGGAAGGACGGGCGATTGTGCCTGTTGCGGAAGGAAGGGCGAGACGCAGACTCGCCCGCCGCATACAGGCCAATCGTGCTGCTGGATGACACGGCGAAGCTGCTGGAGAGAATTGTAGCTTCCCGTGTCATCCGGCACCTGGGGGGAGCTGGGCCTGGCCTTTCAGAGGCCCAGTTCGGATTCAGGGCAGGGCGGTCGACGATAGACGCCCTGCTCTGGATCAAGGGGTGGACGCAGGACGCGGTCGGCGGGGGGGAAAAGGCGTTGGCTGTCTCGCTGGACATTGCCAACGCCTTCAACAGCCTACCGCACGGAACGATACGGGAGGCGCTCCGCTATCACGGAGTGCCCCTGTATCTGCGTAGGCTGTTGGTCGACTACCTCCGGGACCGCGAGGTCCTGGTGGAGGGACGCGACGGTCTGAGGCGACGTCGCGTGTCCTGCGGGGTTCCACAGGGGTCGGTGTTGGGACCGCTCCTGTGGAACATTGGCTACGACTGGGTGCTCCGCGGCACGTTTCCCGCAAGTATGCGGGTTGCGTGCTACGCGGATGACACCCTAGTCGTGGTCAAGGGGAGGGACCTCGGGGAGACGGTGCGGCGGGCCACGGTGGCCACAACACTCGTGGTCGGCCGCATACGTGCCCTGGGGCTGGAGGTCGCCCTCTCCAAGACCGAGGCCCTTATGTTCCATGGGCCTCGGGGGGGACCCCCTCCAGGAACGAGGATAGACCTGGACGGGGTCCTGGTCCGGGTTGGGACCCAGATGAGGTACCTGGGTCTCATCCTGGACTGGCGGTGGACTTTTGGGGCCCACTTCACTCAACTGGCCCCAAGAGTCATAGGCGCCGCAGCCGCCCTTGGGAGGCTGCTGCCCAACGTGGGCGGCCCGAGCGCCACATGTCATCGCCTGTACTCCGGAGTGATCCGGAGTATGGCCTTGTACGGGGCACCTGTCTGGGTGGACGCCCTCGGTCGCGCCAATAAGGCCCTGCTGCGTCGTCCGCAGCGGGTCATCGCGACGAGGGCGATACGCGGGTACCGGACGGTGTCCTGGACGGCGGGATGCGTGTTGGCCGGTGATCCCCCCTGGGAGCTCCAAGCGGAGATCCTCGCCGAAGTTTACCACTTCGTGGCGGCGAGGAGATCCCGCGGGGAGCCTCCAGCGTGGGAGGAGGTCACGCGCATGCGACGGCAGGCGCGGGCCGCCCTGTTGCGGCGGTGGACGGAGGACCTGGCTCCACCAGTCCCTGGACAGAGGACGGTGGATGCCATTCGCCCGGTCCTTCGGAGGTGGGTAGGGCGGCGATTCGGGTCGCTCACCTTCCGATTGGTGCAGGTGCTTTCCGGGCATGGATGCTTCGGCAAGTACCTGCATCACATCGCAAGACGTGAGGCGACCCCCGCCTGTCACGAGTGTGGAGCGCCAGAAGACACGGCGCTCCACACGCTGGAGGAGTGCGCCGCGTGGAGTCCCATGCGGCGCGCCCTCACAGCGGTCATAGGCGCAGATCTGTCGCTGCCGAGCGTGGTTAACGCTATGCTCGGCAGCGACGGATCGTGGCAGGCGGTGGTCTCTTTCTGCGAAGAGGTGATGGCGCAGAAAGAGGCTGCGGAGCGGGCGAGGGAGGACGACGTCCTCGCAGACCCGCTCCGGCGTAGACGAACTGGTGGAAGGAGAAGGCGATTCGGGCGCCTTCTCGCTCTAACCTAGTGTTGTGCGGATCATCGGTGGAGAGTCGGGGGATTCTCCACTGGCTTGCACGATCCCACACGTCTGGGGGATGGCCCTAATGAGCTGGGTCATCCCTCCCTTGGCCGGGGCCCGTCACCGGTGACGGGCCAACCGCCGGGGCGAGATGGTGATTGCTAACGCTACCCCATCTCGCCCCGACTAGGCGGCAGACTGCTCATCCCGGGTTTTTAGTGGGTAACCTCACTTGCTACCCCCCCGTGGGGGTAGCAAGGCCCCTCAGGCGAGGACTCCCACATAACCACCCTGCTCCCCCCGGAGCCGGGTGGTATCCATAAAGGATTTTCCCGGGTAAAAAAAAAAAAAAAAAAAGGCTTGAGACAAATTAGGACGGGCGATTGTGCCTGTTGCGGAAGGAAGGGCGAGACGCAGACTCGCCCGCCGCATACAGGCCAATCGTGCTGCTGGATGACACGGCGAAGCTGCTGGAGAGAATAGTAGCTTCCCGTGTCATCCGGCACCTGGGGGGAACTGGGCCTGGCCTTTCAGAGGCCCAGTTCGGATTCAGGGCAGGGCGGTCGACGATAGACGCCCTGCTCTGGATCAAGGGGTGGACGCAGGACGCGGTCGGCGGGGGGGAAAAGGCGTTGGCTGTCTCGCTGGACATTGCCAACGCCTTCAACAGCCTCCGCACGGGACAATACGGGAGGCGCTCCGCTATCACGCAGTGCCCCTGTATCTGCGTAGACTGTTGGCCGACTACCTCCGGGACCGCGAGGTCCTGGTGGAGGGACGCGACGGTCTGAGGTGACGTCGCGTGTCCTGCGGGGTTCCACAGGGGTCGGTGTTGGGACCGCTCCTGTGGAACATTGGCTACGACTGGGTGCTCCGCGGCACGTTTCCCGCAAGTATGCGGGTTGCGTGCTACGCGGATGACACCCTAGTCGTAGTCAAGGGGAGGGACCTCGGGGAGACGGTGCGGCGGGCCACGGTGGCCACAACACTCGTGGTCGGCCGCATACGTGCTCTGGGGCTGGAGGTCGCCCTCTCCAAGACCGAGGCCCTAATGTTCCATGGGCCTCGGGGGGGACCCCCTCCAGGAACGAGGATAGACCTGGACGGGGTCCTGGTCCGGGTTGGGACCGGTACCAGATGAGGTACCTGGGTCTCATCCTGGACGGGCGGTGGACTTTTGGGGCCCATTTCACTCAACTGGCCCCAAAAGTCGTAGGCGCCGCAGCCGCCCTTGGGAGGCTGCTGCCCAACGTGGGCGGCCCGAGCGCCACATGTCGTCGCCTGTACTCCGGAGTGATCCGGAGTATGGCCTTGTACGGGGCACCTGTCTGGGTGGACGCCCTCGGTCGCGCCAATAAGGCCCTGCTGCGTCGTCCGCAGCGGGTCATCGCGACGAGGGCGATACGCGGGTACCGGACGGTGTCCTGGACGGCGGGATGCGTGTTGGCCGGTGATCCCCCCTGGGAGCTCCAAGCGGAGATCCTCGCCGAAGTGTACCACTTCGTGGCGGCGAGGAGATCCCGCGGGGAGCCTCCAGCGTGGGAGGAGGTCACGCGCATGCGACGACAGGCGCGGGCCGCCCTGTTGCGGCGGTGGACGGAGGACCTGGCTCCACCGGTCCCTGGACAGAGGACGGTGGATGCCATTCGCCCGGTCCTTCGGAGGTGGGTAGGGCGGCGATTCGGGTCACTCACCTTCCGATTGGTGCAGGTGCTTTCCGGGCACGGATGCTTCGGCAAGTACCTGCATCACATGGCAAGACGCGAGGCGACCCCCGCCTGTCACGAGTGTGGAGCGCCAGAAGACACGGCGCTCCACACGCTGGAGGAGTGCGCCGCATGGAGTCCTATGCGGCACGCCCTCACAGCGGTCATAGGCGCAGATCTGTCGCTGCCGAGCGTGGTTAACTAATGTTGAATGCTAACGCTACCCCATCTCGCCCCGACTAGGCGGCAGACTGCTCATCCCGGGTTTTTAGTGGGTAACCTCACTTACTACCCCCCCGTGGGGGTAGTAAGGCCCCTCAGGCGAGGACTCCCACATAACCACTCTGCTCCCCCCGGAGCCGGGTGGTATCCATAAAGGATTTTCCCGGGTCAAAAAAAAAAAAAAAAAGGCTTGAGACAAATTGTAACATTAGGAATTGAAAACCAATTTTATATTTAATGATGGTTTATTTGGCATATTTAGCTAAATATGCCAAATAAACCATCATAGATTCTTAAGTAGACTCTTAAGTTATATTTTTAATCTAAAAGAAAATATTCAAAAATAAACAAATAACATGCTCTTTCTTTACTTAAAGTATTAAGGCATTTTGCCTTACAACCATTTATAATCTTAACTGCTTCAGTAATCAGACTTTTGATTCATTTAGTATAGCAAACTTTAGGCACGTTATAACAAACTTAGACTTTTAAGTTTTATTCTTAATCGAATAGAAAAATAACCAAATATTAACAAAAAATATGGTCTTTCTTAAACTAGAAAGGAACTTTAGGCTCACGGCCATTTATTATAACAAAATCTCGATAGATTTGTCACTCTTCTTCTTTTCACGTACCTATCTATATAAGCGATACATGGCATAAATTAAAATGTTTTGCAGATTTTCGTACACTGGTTTTATTTTCCAATACTTCAGCAGAGGCCAATTCATAAACATCTTGGCTTTGGGAAGCAGGTTCAGTTTTTCTTTTGTAGTGTCTCATTCTGAAATAGGTAAAATCAAAAAAGTTCAACAGGAAAGTATTGAAAATATAAAAAGAAGGATTTTAAATACGTCCCACGTAATTTCATAAAACTTTTAAATAAATAATGTAACAAGTTACAACTTGCCCCGTAAAAGTGTTACAATATACTGCGAGGTTTTTGAAATGAAGTCTAAGTATTAAAAAAGTCACTTACTTGGTGTGAAATTACATATAATATAATCAAACTAAACAAAGTGTTTGTATAAATCAACAACTGCTAAAGAATTTGAAATCTACGATAATCAATTTTGTATATACAAAAAATAGGCCATGACCTGGCTTTACCGAAGCGCCTACACAACCGTCCGGCGGGGTACTTATCACGCTTATATGACAGAATGGGTATTATGTGGTAGGTTTACAATCAAACGAATATTCTTTTACTATGTCGGTAAACAATGCTTGTTGCCCGTGTTACAACTAGCCCCCGCTCCCATATCGATGGCTGAGCGGTTAATGCACTCAGTGCGTAAAGCCGGGGGACGCGGGTTCGAATCCAGCGCATTACAATTTTAAGCTCTGAAAATGTATAATATCCTCTTTGTTTAGCAGGCGATAGTGATTGAAATCATATTTAGAAATTGAGAGACAATGTTGAAAATCAGCTCTTCGATTACGTTTCTTTGTAGCCATTGGGTGATAAAACCGTAGGAAGAGGAAGGAATCGTTGTGTGGTGGATTATGGTAGCAATAAATAATTGACGACAAACCACACCAAACAATATCAAAATCTAATTTTTGCTTCTAAAATTTATGATCCGTAATAGGCACCGCACCCTTAGGTATTATGCAAGCTGTGCAATTTTCTTACCCAAGTTTATGTCTTTTTTTATGGGCGTCCACCTACTTGAGTAATGAAAAACTATTAAAGTGTCCGTGTCAGTATAAAGCGAGGGTCGTTGGGACCTTCCAGTTTTATTATGGCCCGACGAATGGCACATCGCTATTTTTATGGCCCTGCCAATTTCATGAGCCCCGCTAAAAGATGGCAACCCTCCTTTATGTGTTTGAATTATACAATAGGCACTACCTAGAGAGCGTGACTCGGGAGGGTGTTGGAACATAGGGACACACACAGTGGGATTATTGGAAGACCGAGAACATTTACCGGTGTATTCCTGTGGGTTAGGGTGTTTTGGTCACTATAAATTTTTTTCACAGGCAAAATATAGTCAAACGTATGAATTGCTCTGATTTTAGGTGGACTGAGAATAACTATACTGGTGTATTCCTGCGGGTTACGGTATGTTGGTCACACTAATTAAAATACCATTTTTACTTTTCATGCTCGTAAGGTTCTTTTTATGCCCGGTGAAGGGTTAGAAGTTAGGGTTCCTAAGAAAAAAAATATCAAGCGCTAAAATGAACAAGGTTTTATATTCACTAAAAACGGTAGGTATTTGGTTCTTCTTGTTAACCACTGGGAACTTTCTTCCCCATCCTTTATCAATTCGTCGAGCAAAGTGGTCTGCCATGCAATTGCCGTGCGAATGCCTGTCTGGCTAGCTACTATCCTCAAGTAGAAATCTGTCGCCAAGCACCTAACGGTGTGTTCCGGCAGCTATATACGAGAGCCAGTAACTTGAACGACATCTTCGACCACATCATCATTTAGGTACCATCAGGTGAGATAGGAATTTAAAGCCTATAAGCTATAAATAAATAAAAAAAGCTAGTCGGTGACTTTGATTCTTCGGTGAATATCCTCGTTCCGGTTTTTATCGCACAAAGAAACTCCGGGCATCATTTTCTGTATAGATCGTGGAGCGACTCTGAGCTTGTCAATAACGTCAATAAATATGAACATAATGTATAGGTCCCACACCTATACATTATGTTCATACAGCATAGTAATAAAATGATGGTAATGATAAGGTACACCTGATTCGTTATTAGCTAATAACGAATCAGGCATCAAATTCGGCTTCGGCTTTTTATAGCAAAGTTCAAGTCCAATATTTTTTTTATTGTGACGGAACAAGCTCGAGACCCACCTGATGTTAAGCGGACTAACCTCTGCCTAGAACAGATGCATTTAATCACAAGTCACGAATTGCACTGCGTACCTCAGTAGTGGATACTGCATGAAAATCACTATGATCTTCAGTATCCACTACCAGGTCAATTTAATATGTTCAGCAGAAACGTTTCGTCATATACGAGTTATTAAGTCAAGCTCCGTCCTTATAATACTATCAGTGGCATACTCGTAAGTATACCACCATAATAGTTTGAGAGAGACAAATAAAGTAACGAACACCATTGACCTATACATACTAGACGCGACATCTCAAACGAAGACCTGGGCACTCGTAGAGATTACACGCGCTTTACGTTCGAAAATTGTGTTTTCAAAATACACAATTGATAAAACACAATTTTCGAACGTAAAGCGCGTGTAATCTCTAAGAGAGCCCAGCTGCGTGTGGGGGAAAGTATGCCGGTCGGAATACTTGCACTGGTCGACCATCCTCATTGGAGATGTCGCGTCTAGTATATGTAGGTTAATGACGAACACAAACTTTATATTTCTAGCTGATTTTGCTACTATATATGGGTATCGTCCCATCGCACTATTTATTTATTTATATATATCTATGTGTAATGACTGATATGAATAATAATAATAATAATAACGTTTATTGTGCAAAAAAAACAGGTACATAGAGCAGACAAATAAGGAATTTTAACATTATATGAGTTAACATGAAAGTTGTCTTATATCACACTAGCCCCCACACTAGGATACCCTGTGTTGTGGGTGGACTAGTTTCTCCCAAAGAACATTTATTTAGGGACAAGACGTCATTACAATTATAAGAAGCAATAATTAAAAACTATTAGAGTAGAAACCGGTTTGGAAAGTAATCTAAACTAAACATTAACACTAAACATCTAAACATTGTAACAAAGCTGAAAAAGGAATTATTTTCGGATATAAAATGAACATTTTATTATGAACGAATGAAAAATAAGGATCAGAAAAATAATATACATATGTAAAATATATAAGCTTATTAGAATTATAAAATAAAAAAAAAGTTTGGGACATACCCTTTAAAAAGAACATGCACTCGTATCACACATAATGCGAATTTTTAGCTCACAAAAACTTGTCAACAACCTTGCACGTAGACTTACATTAGAACATTACAAAAATATTTCTAAGATATTCTAATTCAATATTACTATCATCATCATATCGAATCATCACAGTTAACAGTAGCCCTCGACTAGAGTACAATAATATTAGAAATAATTTTCATAAGATACTCGACAAAAATATGAGTAAGTACTATAACAACAAAATAAATGCTTATAAAAAAATCCTCGAAAATGTGTCTTAGTGTCGATAGGTCGTTATAGAATATCATTTCGGAAGCTTTTGATTTCAGTAAACAGGCTCATAAAGTTATTTTTAATAAGTTTGCAACAGGATTCCGTGATGCCGTTAGGGCATTTCTTCCTTCGTTCCCGAATAAACTTCTGGATGCAAACGAATAAAAACATTTGCTTATGTCACGTTACACTTTAGAAAAGCAACACCCATATGAATGGAAAAGATAATTGCCCACTGGAAAGCGCTGTTGGCGACGGATTTAAATAGGGATGGCCAGAACGTACCTCGCTAGATCTAGATGGTGTCTAAAAATGAAAGACTGTTGAAAAAATATGACGCTTTTTTCTCTATCAGATAGAACGTTCGTTATTCCAAGACAGGCCCTAGTAAAAATGATATTCCTTTTCTTGCAAAACGGTTTCGTACACCGATTAAAACTACACAAACATTCCGAACGCACTTTTTATTTTTAAATACGTTCCTATTAGCATATTCTAAACTTCATCGATGTATTAATTTTGTACCGCAATTGTAAAAGCAATGTTATAAATGTTATAATAATGAACAGTACGTGCCGTATACATAAGTATTAAAGTGACATTTTATATTGAAAATATATTTATCTACAGACTATATGCAGAATGGAACGTAAAAACCTATTGTTCAAATGATCTTGTCAATGTCATCTGTCGCGGACGGACGATTTCCTTCACAGATTGTTCACTTGCTACAATAACCCATACTCTGTTTTTGATTTCTTGATTTATTTGACCATTGCATACCTACATGACGCTTGTCGCTTGCGCTGATTACCTATCATTTCATAAACTGTGACCTTGATTCTAGCTACATTTATTGAGATATCTACCTGTGAAAAGAAACCTTCGAGCATATACTATAGGGTAGGAGGGACAGGCAGGTTTTAAAATAATTAAGTCGGTATCTGAACTGCATTCACTTGTATTTTTTTCTATTCCCAATTCTTTTTCTGCATGTCTAAGACGTAAGTAGATCAACATTTGAATATTCATGTAAATTCTAACCTCAATCACATTTCTTTATTATAAAATAATGGGGCCCTTGGTCAAAAATATAAATATGTGATGGTTTTTTATATACTTCAACACAACGAACGGACTGATAATAATGCCAAGACAAAGATTTTTTATGTCAGGTCCAGATCAGTATAGAAAATGACCAACATTCTTTATGATCTAAAATGTCGTCAAGAATATATCCGCGTATTTAATAAACACCAGTCTCCCAGCTGTAAAATACCCAAATGAATTAAAGAAAAGTTGTGCGAGACCTATTCATAAGAAAGGCAAACTGAATGCAAAATTACAATAAGTAATTTTCGTAGATTTTTTCTCTACCCTACCGGCATTGTTAGGCTTTGCCCAGTGTTGTGATCCGATAGATCATGGACTTCTCTCTCGTAACCCCACAGAAAGTAGTTGAGCGGTGGTAAGTCACACGATGTTCGTGGCCAGTTGATGTCACCACCACGCGAGATGACGAATCCTTAAAATTTTCATCCAATAAATTTAATGTTTCCGTACTGAATGGCAAGTGGCGCCGTCATCTTGGAACCACATGTTTGTGAGATCCATACCATCTAATCTAGGCCATTAAAAAAATTGTTATCATCGTCCAATATCGGTCACCATTGGTAGTGAGCGCGGCTCCTTGCGCATCTTCGAAGAAATAAGGGCCGATGATACCGCCGAACCAAAATCCATACCAAAAAGTGACTTTTTCATATTGTAGCGGCACCTGATGAATCTCCCGTGGATTTTCGTCGCTCCAAATCCGGCAATTTTGTTTGTTAACAAATACACTCAACCATAAACGAGCCTCATCGCTGAAGACGATTTTTTTCCGAAAGCAGGCTTAGCCGCGAAATGCTCTAAATCCCTATAAACGCTCTAAGGCGAATACACGGCGCTGTCTGTGGTCGTTGGGTTATAGCTCTTGAGCTAATTGAACTTTGTATGGATGAAAACCCAAATCTCGACGCAAAGTTGATGTTGCAAAAGACCTAGCTCCTGTGCACGACGCGGTATGGACTGTCTGGAGTGTTTTCTATCGCTTTACCAAGATGGCCGCTATACGCTGTCAAAGTTCGCGCGTCCCTATTGAAAACCCTTATATTATCGATTATGAATATAATATAAATTCATAAATTAAAGGTATTTAGCGTTCACGTGGCGGATGTCGCTAGTAAAAGCTATTTTAATATAAAAATTAGAGGTGGGTGGGTGCTAAGTAGATTTACCGCTGGTATATTCGCGATATATTTATAACTAACATATATTCTGTCTTATTATAACCTTACATTTAAAATTTTAATTCGCACCACCATATATAATTAAAGTAAACAAACATTGAACTTTTACATGAGAGTGGCTGCATGCAATGATATAAGTCTTTAGTGCAGTAAAGATAGCATTATAATAAAATTATTGTTTTGTCATGGTACATATCCTAATATGAATATTTTAAGCTTGTAGAAGTAATAATATTTAAGAGGTGGAGTTGTGTCCCTGCTACTCTAGTGGGTGCTCCGCAAGACCTCCATTCCTCCTCCCTCCATTTACCTCCGTTGGTATGCAACTGCAAATGGAAATCTTGCTTCTTTCACATCTCTTACATATTAAAATTTCTATGGGTTGGTATCAACAATATATAAAAATATAATTAAGATCAAGCCATCACTATGTAAGAATAAGGGATCTCATAGTAATTAAGAGCTACATAACTTAAAAATAATTTAACTACCCTTGAAACAAAATCAACTCATTGAACAATTGGCGTTTGCTATTTTTAGATGTGGAGGTTTTTAGCAAAAGATGTACTCTGATGTTTATGTACGATTGAATTGATTGAATGGCAGTTGATGGGATATTTTCCTCGTGGATGATAACGAAGTAGTGTGTTCAATTGTTTAAGTGCTTGTTTTCGTTGGAATCCACTCTGGTCTTCCTGTTGCGTCAATCTAACAGTGGCATCACTCGGAAAGCTGCAAATTAGATATTGGAATGAGATGACATTTGGTGACTAATAATTTATCGATAATACTTGCCGATAAAAAAATCAGGAATCACTATACGCCAGATTGCGCTGCCTTGTTCATCAGCGAAATACAAAATATTTTGAAAAAAATTTTACGCTTACTGGTGAACGAATATTTCTACATTCTCTTAAATTGTAACATCGCTATTTAATCTGCAAGTTATAACAGCACACCACGATATTTTAAATTAATTTTATGGAGGTGCATGCAGTTAGCTATCTGCGGAATGACTGTCAGTAGCATTGTAGTTCGTTAACGTAAATACTCCTATTGAGGAGCATGCTTGGCACGCGTGCCACGCCCCCATTACCTTTCTTTTGCTTTCTCTTTTCTGTGGGTAATATCATAGTTAATGATGGAATCTGCCAGCGTATTGTTTAAAAGTAATTATATTTTATCGGGTATTCTACCTCTGATTATATTTAAATTAGCTAAAAATGCTCTGAGTTTGTCTAATACACTGATAACGTGCGGGGACCTGTTAAAATAACTATCAATCACCAATCCTAAGTAAGTATGATTTCTGACTGTTTCAATGAAAGCTGCAATTTTGTACCTCTAGATGGAAACACATATGGTTATGAGCCTTAAGTGTTTTGTTTATGTCAAAGGTGCGTTTAAGGCAGGGCTAATGTGAAACAACTTGGTTTTGTCAGCATTTAAGACAAGCCTGTTTCGTGTCTTAATATTTGTTTAGGCAGTTGAAATAGTAATTTAATTTTCTCTCGTGCCCTATCAGCAATTACTAAACATGTCTCATCCGCGTTTTGACAAGATGTGCAATGTCTCAGTACATTGTTCATGTCATTGACACAAGAAATAAAGTGAAGAGGGCCGATCACCTATCCTTGAGCTGTTCCCTCAGTGGCTGGTAAGACCTCACTCGTAGCATCTCTTAATTTAACATAGTAAAACCTTTTTAGGGTTCCGTAGTACCTACAAGGAACCCTTATAGTTTCGTCATGTCCGTCTGTCTGTCCGTCTGTCCGAGGTTTCGTTAAGAGACCGTTTGTACTAGAAAACTGCAATTTTGTACGGGTATGTAAACTTACCACGCCGACAAAGTGGTAGAATAAAATTTTGAAATATATTTTTTTTTGGGGTAGCTCCCATACAAGTGATGTGGGTATGAATTTTTTTTCGTTGTCTATCCCATCGTGTGAGGTACCATTGAATAGGTATTTTAAAATGATTTAGGGGTTGCTAATACTATTTTTCGATTTAATGATCCATTTACGAAATATTCAACTTTATAGTGCAAATTTTTGTTCCAGTAGGGCGTCCCCCCCCCCCCCCCCTCTAAAACCTAAACTGCTGGCTTGAAACGTCTAAAAAAAATTATGATGATAGTGCAGTTCATGAACTTTCAAGAAAAATTATAGCGGTTAAGATAACTTTATTATTTTAGCAGTAATAGTCGTTGAACTTGGGTATTAGAAAATTTTGCACCAAATACAAAATCCTTAGAATAAATCCTTTAAAGTTACTAAGATGAAGTACTGGAAGGACTAGAATCGGTATAGGTATATAAATGTACTATAGGAAGGGGTGGAGGAGGGAGAGGGGGGGGTTGAAGCATCCCCCTAGAGGGGTGGGGGATTACGGAAACTATTTATTTTTTAAATATCAATAAAAGAAAAAATGTGTATCTACATACATTAGAAGGCCTTTAGGTATGGTATATGTATATATTTTGTGCTATGGGGAGGGCGAGAGAGGGCGAAATATTCCCCATTGCTGGGAGAGGGTTACAGAAACCTATAGTTTTTTTTTAATACTAATGAAATTTCTCAAAATCAGCTTTTTCTTCATGAAAATAATTAATCATAAATCACAAGCATGAAAACGTCAACACATAAACGGTCAAGAGCGTGTCGGGCCACGCGCAATGTAGGGTTCCGTAGTTAGTAGTAACCCGTTATCATAATATAGAATAATTCTGTTGTTCTTTTTCTTTTTATCTCTCTACCTATAACTTTCTAAGCAATTTGTTCTCTTGCTTATAAATTGTGATTGCTTGCAAGTGTAGATTGTTGTTGACCGTGACTATTAAGTAGGAATCATGGATTATCTATACGTTTTTTAGTTGCTCACAAACTTTTTTCTTCTCTCCATTTAACGACACCTCTCTATAACGCCATAAAATGCACAGTCCCTTGAGTTTACACTGTATATGTATATATATCTATATATAGTGTAAACTATATAATGAAACTGAAGGGACTGTGCATATATATAATAATAATAATAATATAATAATAATTTTATTTATTTCTCAAGCCATACACGGATAAACTTAAAATAACATAACATTACATCTAATAAACAATAATGGCTGTAAAAATGTTATATGACAATGGAAACTGTTGTTTCCGAAACTAAACTATAAATTAGTCCGTATTTTCGGATAAGCCACAAGATTCCTCCATTACAAATGCTACATTACAGCGTTTGAGCTATGAAAGCATGAGTTCTATAGAATAAACAGTATTTAGTGATAACAAAGTAATAATAATAAAACAGAAAATTAGATGTACCTAATAACAACGATAGGTACCCATAATATTAGTGATAAGTATAATATTTGTAGGCAAGGTATATTTTTATATTAAAAAAAACATATTTTAACTTCTATTTGACAGGGACACAAAGCAAATTGTCGCAAATCCAGTTAGTAAAATTTAATTAAGTTAATATAATAATAATAATAATTATATGAGTAAGTGCTCGTACATTAGACGGTGAAACAAGACATATCTCGTGGGCACGTGTTGATATCAAAATACTCCTATATAAGACAGTTTATATAGAAGTAATTGTTGCAAATTTTTATTGAGTAGAATATGTGAAAATTAGAGTATGTAAAATTATGAAAAAAAGGTTATAGAGTAAAGAAGTTAATATAAGCTAATTATACCACGCTTTGTAGTAATTCTTCTGTTTGGTTATAGTTTAACTCTAAGAGCCAGTTTTTAACCTTCTTATTGCATTCAAACTTATTTGATGACTAAATGTCAGCTTTTTTGTTTGTAATATTATAGAGACGTGAACTTAAGACGCGATATTGGTGACCAAGCAAAGCTATCCTTTTCATAACTACGGGACATATTCTATCTCTCCATCTTCGTTTCTTCATAATGTTATGATTCATACCCACAGAAGAATGTTTACGTAAAACAGTACGATGAATATAGAGTTGCCTAGCTGTAAGAACTCTTGCATCAGCATACAGTTGTGTTGTTGGAAATCGGAAAGGTTTCTGAAACATCACTTTCAGAACTGCACGTTGGGCTATTTCCAACGAAAGTAATGTGGTCTTGTGAGTACCTACCACCCCAAATCGTAATACAGTAAGAGATAATAGATTCACACAATGAGCTATACACCAATTTTAATACATTAGCATCAGCTGTGTGTCGAATCAATTTAAAAATATATATCAAACGCCTAACTCTTGGTACCATTTGTTCAACTTGAGCATGCCAATGCAGCGATTCATCTATTACAACACCTAAGTACTTTACTGAAGTAGCTTTGACGAGTGCTGGGCAAGAGCAATTTATATGAAAAGATGATGTTTGAGCTTGACAAGAATGGGCTTTAATGGTATAGGTAATGGAAGGTTTCGAAATATAGTTGGTATAGAAAGTGATATAGTGAGTTTTAATAACGTTTAAAGTTAGAAGATTATGGTGAAGCCAGGACATTACTGTAGATAGCGCATATTCAGCTCGAATTTTGCAATCTTGCCAGTTATCAGCGTCAATCAGTAAAGCTGTATCGTCAGCATAGGTGATAATACTGCAATGGGGTATCTGAAGTTCACATAGGTCATTCAGGTATAAAATGAAGAGGGTTGGTCCGATTATTGAGCCTTGGGGAATACCAAAACATGTATATTCTTCATCGCTGATCGTATTTTCTATCTTCACTATTTGTGTACGTCCATAAAGATAGTCCCTGAATAAGCTAAGTGCACTCCCACGAATACCCAGTCTTTCCATCTTTTCCAACAGCATGGGCATAGAGACAGTGTCAAAAGCTTTCGAAAGGTCCAAGAAGATACCTAAACATTTATCTTTTTCGTCTAGTTTATTACCAATAATGTTTGTCAAATATGAAATAGCATCTTCCGTAGATCTATTCTTTCTGAAACCAAATTGATTTGCAGATAAAATGTTTTGTGACCCTAGATATTTAATCAATATGTTATTTAATTTTTTTTCCAAGATTTTGGAGATGGAGGTCAATATAGATATGGGTCTGTAATTGTTTACACTGTCTCTATCCCCGCTTTTATAAATTGGGTGGATAATGGCTTTCTTAAAGCCACGTGGGAATACACCCGTCCTTATGGAAAGGTTACAGATATGTGCTATTGGAGAGACCAAAGCCGATTGACATGCTTTTATAATGCGTGTTGGTACCCCATCCCAACCAACAGCACAGGTAAGCTTCTGTCAGCATCATTCAAGCCTTAAGGCTTGAATGATGCAGCCAACTTCATACTCATCAGTCTCTAGAAGTACAAACGAGTTGCATTGAGGGTAAGCCACCGTGGGAAACCTTGTATAAGGATTAAATTGTACTGATTGAATATGGTGTGCCAATGTTTGCAAAAAAATTATTTACTGCGTTAACAGATTGTTTAGGGGTAGATGCTATTTTTAGTAGTTCAATGGGTGATGTAGATTTTTTATGCATGTTTGTGATAGCTTTTACTGTATTCCATGTAGCTTTGGTATTATTTTTAGCTTTAAGAAATTCGTTTTTCTCATACTCTCTTTTAAGTTTTCGAAGTAAACGATTGCAAAAATTGCGATATATTTTATAAGTCGTAAGTAAAATATCATTACTGGGTGTTTTCCTTGATTTTAAGTGTAAGCGGTCTCTATGTCGTATACAGCGAAGTAAACCTGGAGTTATCCATGGCTTTATTGTACGTTTCTTTCTAGATAACTTAACTTCTCGGCTGTGTCGAGTAATAATACTGCAAAGCTGGAAAATCAAAAGATCAGCTGCCGAGTTAGCATCAGATAGCTTAAGAATTTCAGAAAAGTCCGAGATGTTTATTTCAGCTATGATAGCAGCATAGTCGATGATCTAAGTTGTCGTTTTAGGGTTTTGGATTTCTGTTTTGTAATTGATAGCAAAAAAAATATCGGATGGTGATCAGTTATAAACGAGTCAACTGCCATAGTAACTGAGGGACGATTTGATTTTAATAAACAATGATCCAGACAGTTTATTTCTCTAGTTGGATACGTGTGTGCTGGAAGAAACCCATGAGAAGCCGTTAAAATGAGGTAATCATTACATTTGGGATCTTAAATATTTTGTGTAATGTTAATATTTATATCACCAAGTAGAATAATGTTTTGAATGTTTTTTAGACTTGTCAGAACTAAATCCAGGCTATTTTAAAAAATGTAAATGTTATCTTCTGAAGGCGATACGAGTGCCAAATCACTACTTACTGCGCAAACTAAGCAGTTGGCATCCCTAAACGCGGGTTCATTTACAGTACATTGGATACCTTTTCTTACATATAATACGACTCCATCATTCTGAGAGTATATGTTTTTGGTGCTATAGGAAATGTATCCAGCTATGTTGGGAATAGCTACAACACTTTTAAGCCATCACTCAGTGAGAATTATGTAATCACATTGAAACTTTATAATTTCAAGAAGAGCCATAAATTCATCAATATTTTTATTTAATACTTCTTATATTTAAGTGTATGAATTTAGTTGGTACTTTAAGAGACTGCATCAAAAATCTACACTGATCAGGTGCACATTTATAGGAAGCAGATACGCTCAGGGAGTCTATATCGGACATTATATTTTCTAAAATATTGGTAGCCATTTATAACATAATAAAGTTAAATAACACAAATCAGTGACTTGAATCATGCACATGAAGGTAGTGACATAACGTTTCAAAATTATTCTTAGAACAAATCCAAAAGTTCCATATAGTATTGTGTATTCCATGTAAATTGCTTGTATAATGCCTTTAAATGAGTTTGGCGATACCAAGTCGTGTTCTAAGTGAAACGCGAAATAAGGTATAACGTATTCTGTGATTAATATAATTAAGTCCGTTTGAATAATGAGAGATTTTTTACTATGTGCGAATTTTACTTAATTTCTTGCGTATAATTTATACAGCGATAAAAGTTGTATTTGTTTGTCAAAAGTCTGTATTTCTGCCAAGTGTTAGAATGTACAAGTTGTGTATTATAGTATATTAAAAAGCTAAAAGTAAAAGTAAAAGCCCTTGTTACGAGTGCTCTAATTAACAGTTGCTGATAAGGCAAAGCATGGCATACTAATGAGGTAATTATGCTTTGTTTACTCGCTAATCTATTTATAACTACCAAGGATAGTCATTTATTGAGGATGAGATCGTCCAAGGACTTTTAGCATTTGACTTCTACCAGTTTTGTGCCAGTGTCTTGACGAAGCAAAATTTTTCCATTGTTAGTCCAACAAAACTTATAATTTTGCTGTTTTGCAAATTCTCGTGCTTGGTAAAATAGTTGCCTGGAATAGGCCGGCAAATGCTCTGAAACAAACACGGAGGACCGTTTCCCTGGCAGGCCTATAATCTGAGTGTTTAGCTTTTCATCTGATTTTCTTGAGCTGTTATAAGCCCGTGTTGCCAAGAGAAAGTCATCTTTCAGGGATACTTTGGTAAATTCTGCAACTATGGGTCTCGCACCTGTTTTTCCTGGCATGCGATACACGTCCCGGAGGTCCTTGGGGTCTAACTGGACTGACAAGAGCTGCCCTATCCTCATCACAACTGAATTGAGTGCTTCAATGGATTCTTTATCCTTGATCGGAATATTTCTTAGCTCAATAGATGCAGGACGGGAGATAAGCTCAAGGTCCCGGATTTTAGTCTCCAGAAAGTGATTATGTTCCTGTAACTTTTTAATGGTACTTTGGTAATCCTTAGTAATATTTGTTAGGTCTTCTAACTTTGACGACAGAAACTCAATGGAGTTTTGAAGGTCCGATCATTCCTGCTGCATCTCCCGTTTCAGTTCTTGTTTTAACTCCTTGAATTGAAGCAGCATTTTTTTATTGTGTTTTTCCATAGTTTTATCCTGCTCGTTTTTCCATAGCGCGAACAGCTCCTTCATTTCGTCTTGATACGTTTGGAACCCATTTTTAGGTGAGTTTTCCAGGCGGCGTTTTTTTTTACTGGCTGTAGGTTTTGGAAGTCTTTGTTCTTCCCTCTCAGAGTTCCCAGTGTCACATTCAGACATAGTATCTACTGCATCGGATTCACCTGCATTATTTTTCTTAGGCGGCATCGTATATATTAATTTATTATAAGTTGCGCAAAAAAGTCAAAAATTTCAGGTAGGATAGGAATGCAGCTAGCAGAATAATAACACACACTTCTCACAGGGGCCGCGGTGCACAGCACAAAACAGTGTAAAGTCTAATTAGCACTCAGTCTATTACGCACATATAATTGACTACAATTCTCCGCTAGCGAACCATAGAAGCAATGGTTGTGTACCAGTCAATTGCGCGTCACACGCATAAAAACTCGCTGCGACGGCTACAACTTACAAACTGCAATGAAGTACAAAATAAAGCACTTACTTGTAATAGTGCAATTTAAAACACAGCCAATAATCTTTAAAATAATCCACTGTAATGTATGTGAAACATAAGATAACTATAAATTTGTAAAATATTGTCGCGGACTGTTTTGTCTAAGTACGTCGCCACGCACCAATGACGCACGGAGGATGCTTGAATATATATTCAATAACCAACAAACAGAGACACAATATTTTCCGAATGAAAAAAATATTCTTATTTATAATAATAATTATGATACGGCGAGGATGAGGTCTAAAAAGTACCTTATACCGAAGCTAATCGATCAACGCTGTACAGTCATATCTGTTATGACTTATGATTTAGGTCATACAGAAGCATAATATCTAATTGTTGCATCCTAGAAATTAATTGCAATAATTTATATTTGTTTAGCAGCTCTTCATAATGGTTTAATATTATGCAATAAATACGTTAATTCGTTGTTGAAGTTACAGTTGACAAAATTAAATATTTTTAAACCACGTGCTATTATTATATTTTGAATATTTACATTAACGATTAATTTACTACCTAATATTATTCCTTAATCCTTTATGACTTGAACTTCATCAAAGTTAGAATCCCATAACACATATATAAAATTACAAATTATAAATCACATACCCTTCAAATGCATGTATACTCAAACATATAGAAACACGCACCGACACGCCTTTCAAATTCCTCACAAACATTTACTTAAACTCATACATCAATACTACACCACAGAACAATGACTACACGTAAATATTAATTATCAAAAATATACAAAATGACGTTAGTTCGAATAAAAACAATTTCGTTAAATAAATTTCCTATTTGTATATATGTTTCAATGTATTGGTTTAATTTTGAATTGTTACTAAATAGTACATATAAAAGAAAAAATAAAGATGTGTTACAGATTCTCTAAAGCCAGGAAGGACCTGGCTCTTGAGATACAGGCCACCAGCCTAGTTTTAGAGTCATAGACTCATCATAAATGTATCACAATAAGGATGAATAAAATGTATTTGTATACAATTATTTGTTTTTGTCTTAGGAGTAAAATTGTTTTTAATAAAATACACTAAAAATCTGCCCAGATCCTTTTGGAATTTTAAGTGGTCTTGATAAGTATCTATAGAATGATACATTTTCAGGTCATCGGCATGTAATAGCAATTTAAAAAAAAACTACATGTGATTCAAAGCCAAAGCTTTCTGGCAATGTTTCGTGATATATGATTTGAACCAGCGCCATAAATTACCTCGAATAGCGTTATAAGCTCTTTTGTCTAGTGAAATCCTGGGATCCATTCTATAAACCACTTTTGAAAATCAGTAAACACACTGTTTGTTTGTTTTTTATTGTCTACGTTATAAATATTTCAGTAAAGCATCTATAAGGTGGGCAAAATTGAGATTGGCTGATAGTTTGCTATAACTTTAAATAATCCTTAGGTTGAATATATGGTGGACGGGAAAACAAATGGTGTCAGCGGTGTATTTAAGAACTTATGGTGAAACATTATTAACTCCAGCGCCCTTAGTTGTATCAAGCCTACGTAGTTCCGATTTGATATACATTTGATTATAGTAAAACAAACATCACTGATAATTATATCTGACGTGTGGTTATCTTCAGAAATATAAAATTTATTATCTGCATTATAACCGTCGGTAACAGTTGAGGGTTCAAATACTGATTGAAAGTGATTCGAGTAAATGTTACTAATATCCACTGGGTCACTTGCTGGTTTTGGAGCACCCATCTTCCAAGCAGTCTTGTCTGCCCTACCCCTAGAGTGTTTTTAATAAGCCAGAGACGCGGAGAGGGAGCGGCGCAAGTATACTGCGATGGCGTAGCGAGTACGTTGCGAGAAGACTAAATCTGCGTACCCACAGCGCCGGAGCTGTCATAGAATTACTTCACTTCTAATAAGACATTTACATATATATATGCACAGTCCCTTCAGTGTCGTTATATAGTTTACACTATATACAGATATATATACATATACAGTGTAAACTCAAGGGACTGTGCATTTTATGGCGTCATAGAGAGGTGTCGTTAAATGGAGAGAAGAAAAAAGTTTGTGAGCAACTAAGAAACGTATAGATAATCCATGATTCCTACTTAATATTCACGGTCAAGAACAGTCTACACTTGCAAGCAAAACAAAAGAACAAATCGCTTAGAAAGTTATAGGAGAGATAAAAAGAAAAAGAACAACAGAATTATTCTATATTATGACGGGGTTACTACGGAACCCTACATTGCGCGTGGCCCGACACGCGCTTGACCGTTTATTTTGAGGTTAACCTCACACTATTTTAAAATCGGACCCCTAACTCCAGAATCTTCAAGTTTTAAGAGCAGAAAAAATCATTATCTAGTGTATTAAAGGCACACGAACAATCTTGTCTAGGTGATTATTGATATCACTACTGAATTTGCAAAGCAGCAGGGGGCCAACTCTCACCTCTAATAGTAAGAATAACTCAATCTTACTGCTAAATTTTATACCTCTACGTCAATTAAGCAAGCTTAGAATCGGTAATGGAATCACTCAGCGTTTTGATGACGCAACAACAAATTGTTCATTCTATTTGCGAACTCTGACGTATTGTTTAATACGTAGTATTACTGTTCCAACGACAAATCCGTCATGTTTATCCATCTTAAAAAGTTACTTTCTAGCAGCGGATTTAAACTTAATTTTGACTATTTTACGTTAAAATGGGTTTAAATAATGTGTAAATTACGTACACTGTTTTTATTTCTATTATAGTTACTCTAAAATAAATTCATTAAAATTATTTGATGAGTGAATCTATAAAAAGCTGCAGACAATTTGTGCAGCAGACAATAAAAACTATGGTAAAACCGTTCCATAAGATTCGAAACACTGCGAGCGGGATAACGCTATATTATAGACATCTTGTATCTCACTTGCATATCCGTGGTAAATATTTAATTCTTTCTTTAAGTAGAATCATACCAATATGGCTTGACGCGATTGTGGTTCGGTGATAGTTCGTGACTGCGAATGATTATTTTAAGAATGAAACAAAACGCTCCTTTTTTATGATGGTTTCGTAAGAGGTGGGGTTGACCCCTAGAGATGTAATTTTCAGTGGTTGGAAACTAGGCTAATAATTTGATTATCGTGGTAAAATAGATGAATCTGATAGGAGGGAAATTGGCTGACAATTCAACAATTCATTCAGTTTGCCTTTCTTATGAATAGGTCTCACACAACTTTTCTTTAATTCATTTGGGTATTTTACAGCTGGGAGACTGGTGTTTATTAAATGCGCGGATATATTCTTGACGACATTTTTAGATCATAAAGAATGTTGGTCATTTTCTATACTGATCTGGACCTGACATGAAAAATCTTTGTCTTGGCATTATTATCAGTCCGTTTGTTGTGTTGAAGTATATAAAAAACCATCACATATATATATTTTTGACCAAGGGCCACATTTTTTATAATAAAGAAATGTGATTGAGGTTAGAATTTACATGAATATTCAAATGTTTAACTACTTAGGTCTTATCACATGCAGATAAAGAATTGGGAATAGAAAAATTACAAGTGAATGCAGTACAGATACCGACTTAATTATTTTAAAACCTGCCTGTCCCTCCTGCCCTCTAGAATATGCTTGAAGGTTTCTTTTCACAGGTAGATATCTCAATAAATGTAGATAGAATCAAGGTCACAGTTTATGAAATGATAGGTAATCAGCGCAAGCGCCGTGCGTCATGTAGATATGTAATGGTCAAATAAATCAAAAATCAAAAACAGAGTATGGGTTATTGTAGCAAGTGAACAATCTGTGAAGGAAATCGTCCATCCTCCACAGATGACATTGACAAGATCACTTGAAAAATAGGTTTTTACATTCCATTCTGCATATAGTCTGTAGATTAATATATTTTCAATATAAAATGTCACTTTAATACTTATGTATACGATTAAGCACGTACTGTACATTATTATAACATTTATAACATTGCTTTTACAATTGCGGTACAAAATTAATACATCGATGAAGTTTAGAATATGCTAATAGGAACGTATTTAAAAATAAAAAGTGCGTTCGGAATGTTTGTGTAGTTTTAATCGGTGTACGAAACCGTTTTGCAAGAAAAGGAATATCATTTTTACTAGGGCCTGTCTTGGAATAACGAACGTTCTATCTGATAGAGAAAAAAGCGTCATATTTTTTCAACAGTCTTTCATTTTTAGACACCGTCTAGATCTAGCGAGGTACGTTCTGGCCATCCCTCTTTAATTCCGTCGCCAACAGTGCTTTCCAGTGGGCAATTATCTTTTCCATTCATAAGGGTGTTGCTTTTCTAAAGTGTAACGTGACATAAGCAAATGCTTTTATTCGTTTGCATCCAGAAGTTTATTCGTGAACGAAGGAAGAAATGCCCTAACGGCATCACGGAATCCTGTTGCAAACTTATTAACAATAACTTTATGAGCTTGTTTACTGAAGTCAAATGCTTCCGAAATGATATCCTATAACGACCTATCGACACTAACACACATTTTCGAGGATTTTTTTATAAGCATATATTTTGTTGTTATAGTACTTACTCATACTTTTGTCGAGTATCTTATGAAAATTATTTCTAATATTATTGTACTCTAGTCGAGGGCTACTGTTTGATGATTTTTTTCCAACTATTTAACAGGGAATCCCTCCTATCAGTCATTTTTAGCATATATTGCCACACCCAAGGTTGTTTGGTGAGTTTGTTAGTGTGATGTGATTTATATTTGAGAGACTTATAAGTGGAGGTAAATTTTGATATTATATAATTATAAACACTTTAAGGACGCGATGTATCTTTTGTTCACACCCAATCAATACTATTTAATTCCTCATTTACAATTTTATGATCATTGTATTGAATTTTAAAACTTTAAGTCGCATTTTTAATGATGCATCGCTTAATACGCCAACAAAATTACGCGGTGGTCCGCCAGAGTTGTATCGACTGCGCCCGTGCACGGATTCAATGAGATTAACTTCGTAAACAAGTGATCAATACATGATTTTGTAACTTTTCCTAGTCTCTTCTCAATCCTGGTATAGCCAGATATACCTACATTGAATCCGTGCTCAGAAAGCATGTCGACATACGAGCTTCTTATGGAATTATTTATTTTAAGGTCTATAGATGTTGGCATCACCAAGTATGATTGTTAGTGTACGAGTTTTTGTCTACCAGCTGTGACAGTTAAACACATCTCGAAATGTTTGTTAGGACCAGCAGGAGTCAACCCTGTTTGTTAGCATTTTACCGATAACTTTGTGTACATAAAACTTTTAATATTGAAGTGATTTTTTATAATGCGCAATAACATTCCATATTACTAGTCTAAAGCCATGACAGTCTCGTTAACAAGGTGCAAACATGTATTGTAGGACTGATTATTATAATACGTTACGGTCTTTGGCTCTGTGGCTCTGATCCATAGAGAAAAGTAATCTCAGATTTAAAAGACCTTATACCTAGTTGCAGACCTTATATGAACAATATATAAAAATCTACTATAATTATATACATAAACATATATATTAATATACTATTGATTATTATATACTAACATATTAGTACATGCTTATTTATTAATTAATTAACAATAGATTGACATGACAAAGTTTAGTTAGTCTATGGTAGATTGCGCGTTTCATTTCTCATGTTCCTATTGGCTGTAGAAAAAAATCTTGTTTAGGCAATATGGCGTCTTTTGTGTTATGAGACGACAACATCGCAGTTTCTGTCGTATTTGTTATTAGTTATTGATAAAATTATCATTAATGTATCTACCTCACAATTTTAAGTATAGTCGGTAAATCTAATGAAAATTTTAAACAGTTGACAAGTGTTGGGCTGACAGATTAGTCATTACAGTGCGTTTAGTAAAAGTACTTCGCTCACGTAAAAATGGCGGGTGTGTTATCTTCAATGGACTGTGTTTTCGTTTCAATCAGAGAATGATATTGTGTTTGGTAATGTTATCTGAATAATCCGTGAAGCTACAAATAAATTGCAAGTGCAACAACGGAATGTACTGTGTGATCTAACATTAACAAGATTTGGTGCGGAATTGGTGCAGGTGTCATCGTTTTTGATGAAATTATCAGTATGTCGCGCTGGGGCAGAGGCCGAAGCGGCAGCGTGGCTGTGCCGTTGGACAGTGCCCTATTTAGGGAGAACAGTAACTGCCCTACAGCCGCGCGGTCTGCTGGAACTGTTGGCAAATGGGGAATTACAAGTTTTACATCAATCAGAAGTGCACCGTACGGTAAGATATAAGACCATTCACTCATTGACTTATTGTCATTCAAATAAAACCTTGAATTAAATGCAGTATTATCACGCACATCTACTGTCCCATTGCAAAACAAGATACCCATTGGATAACTTCTGGTTACTACTGGTGAAAGTTAGCTATTTACATTACTTGAATTTCAAATACTGAAAGTAGATCATTCAATATTTCAATTTTTTTAATTCCTTTAGTCACTTTTTATGTGTTGTTTGTGATGTGTAGACACAGCTGTCTTTTAATATTAAAGAAAAAAAAAAGATTATTTGATATTTTTCTATTATTTTGATTTTCAGCATATGCCAGTAATATTCTCAAAAAGCCTGTACAAGATCAGAATAGCCCACTGACAGTACCTGCTGTGGAAACAGAGCAAGCCCCACCTAAACCGAAGAAATTTTTCAAATCTCGTAATGCTGAAGCCTATCCACCTGTTCCACAAATTACTTATGCTCCACCAGTGCCAGCTGCTCCACTGTCTCCTGAGCATCCTTCTAATAGCAAAGAAAAGAAGGCCAGTAAAAGGAGTAGAGCTTACACTAGGGACTCATCATCACCAGAGATACCATGGCGTGCTTCTGAGAAGTCTAAAACAAAGAAGAGTGTGGCCACAAAAGCTTCTAAAAAAGAAGAAGCTTTGGATCCCAATACACAACCTCCTAATAAGAGGTATCTGGTTCGAAATCGTAATAAAGTGATAAATTATGCAGAGGATGGGAGCAATAGCCCTATTCCTGATTTTAGTCAGTATGATCCCCCTCCGCCACTCAAAATAGCTCCATTAAAAGTGACTTCTCCGAAAATAGCTTCTCCTAAAGTTCCATCACCAAAGGCTAGTCCTATAGTGTCAAGTCCTGTGCCTACAAAAACAGATGTGATCAGTCCTTCTACAAGTAAAGAGGCAAGTGAAGATCGCAAACCACCACCCATAGTCCTAAGAATATCTAAGGGTACTTCTAGAATTGTCAGCACAGATTCAAATGAAGGTTTTACTTCACCTGGATCTGATAGACACTCTTCAATGGACACTCATTTTGATATTGGACCTGAACATATTAAGAAGAGTCCAGTGGTAGAAACTATTTGTTCACCCAAGCATGAGGGATTAAAAATAACAATAAAATGCTCTGGCTTAACAGACAGTAAAAAGGAGAAAAAGAAAGAAAAAAAAGAGCATAAATCTCACAAAAGACATCATCACAGAAATTCTGATGATGAGCCACTGAAAAAGCCATCTTCCCCTCAACCAGGGTCTGATGCTTACGATCTTTACAAAACTCTTGCATCACCTGCTTATCAAAATGAAAAAGAGGCTAAGCAGAAGCAGCCATCTGGAGATGACATTGAATCACAATTGGCTAAATTAGACTCCACTGGCCCTCTTAGGTCTCTAAGATCACCTAGACTGGAAGTGAAACCTAATAAACCACATCCAGAGCCAAAACCACCAGAAACAACTGGCAGATCAAGAAGAAATCGGCCAAACATTAATTATAGTGAAACTGATGACTACTTGGACGCCTTAACCACGAGTCTTGCTAACAAACAAGGTATCAAAACAGTAAGTGATCTTAGGAAAGAAGGTCGAAAAGGAAGGAAAAGACATGATCCTGTTGTTGAAACGCCTGATGCTGTATCTCCTGTACCTGAACAGGTGGCTGAAAAAAATGAAAGTCCATTAGAAAAAAATGACTTGATTGATATTCTTTCTGGTGGAGAGAATGTTAAAGAAACCCACAAGAAACCAAATAAAAAACAGAAACATAAACACAAGCATTCAAGTCCTGATCATGACAAAGATATTGACCAAGATTTGAGTAATGTGCATAGCAAACCCCAAGAAAGTGATGCTGTTCAACCTGAGACAGAGGATCAATTATTGGATCATGAGACTGATCAGGAGGAGCAACAGACGGTTGCCAATGAACCTCAAGGCATGACTCCGAACACACAGTCTTCAGACTCGGCTTACAATAGTTGTCCCAATGAAAACTTTGAAGAGGAGTCTCAAAGACATTCCCAAGAAACTATTTTCAAGCCACCTGTACTAGAACCTGAAAATCATGTAGAAGACAAGCCAAGTGTCAAATTAGTTATTACTAAAAAGAAGGGATCAATATTTAAAAGCAAGTCTTTAGTCAATGACCTTCAGTCACCATTACCTGCAAGAAAGAGACGTCATCTGTATAGGCATGAATGGGCAAATGATGTAAGTAATCTATGAGAACAAAATATCTTTTCCTTAAGCAGAAATAAGTTAATAGGTTTAATTTTTATGACTGCGATGTCCTGCATCTATTTGACCTCAATGGAGGTAAAATATTACTGATTGAGTTCTTATTGCATAATGTCTGTACTGTTGTCATATTAAGAAATATTCTTGTATTACATTATTCTGGACATTCAAGAAAATCTAGATAACCTTCAACTGCTTATGAACACAGATAAAACATGTGTATTGTTATAGACTAATCATGACTAGCAAATATTTTCTCACATACACATTTCACTAACAGTTATGCGTCAAACAGAAGATATTGATGTTTCTTGTTGAAAATTTTCTTACTAGATTACTATTGGCAAACAGATTTGATAATGTGCAAATGAAAATCATAAAACAAAAGTTTGCACAAATTGTAGGGTGGATTTTAATATGCATGTTACAAGAAAATATTTATTAAGGCTTGACTTAAATTTTTTTGTGATTCTTTACTACATTCACAGATTTTGGAAAGTTTATTTAATTGTTTTATATATCTATTGGATTATAGGCGAGCAGCGTAATGCTGATTTGCCTATATCATACAGTGTTGTATTATTTTTTTGTAGTGTCCACCCATATGTTATGTAGCATTGGTTACAAGTTTTAGGTCAGTTTATTATAGGCTAGAGTACTAGATATGTCAGATATCACTAACAAATTAATCCTCCTCCGACTTGCTTTTATACTCCACAAAACTGTTTTGTTCTACATAGACATGACTACAAGGGAGACTAAGGGCCTGTTTCAGAGTGTTTGAGTAAGTTCCGGTTATACTACCCAGAACATATTTTAATAAATAAAACACTATCTTTGCGTTTCACAGTCATCAATTTAGCCTATCCATCGATTAAAGCTTGAAACGCGCTGCATGTTAACTGTCATAATCATATCATTATCATAAAAAAAACACTAAAATGTAATAAGATTATCAGTTAAATGATGAATTCTTATGAAATATATGGAATTAATATTTAGTTATTTCTAATTCTCTAAACTACAATAACTTTATTTACTTATCTTATAAAATATTCACTTACAATGAATCTT
Source organism: Plagodis pulveraria (assembly GCA_963890685.1). NCBI lineage: Eukaryota > Metazoa > Arthropoda > Insecta > Lepidoptera > Geometridae > Plagodis > Plagodis pulveraria. Next base: position 14,143,832 of record OY982956.1, read on the forward strand.
AATTCATAAATATATATATATATATATATAAACTAGTTAGATCTGCTTCAAAATTTGGATACTTAAATGTAACATGATCTTTTGGCATCTATGTTTGTGTATATTGCCAATTTATAACTAAGTAACTGAACATACATAAGTTCTAAAATTTGTGAATTCCATTCAAAATTTTTCTGAAACCTAGACTCTATGATTACTTTATTGTAAATACATTAGTTAAAGTACCTATCCTTACTGCTAGGTCTCATAAATACATCACAAGTACAAATACTACTTATTTTGAACCTACATATTTCACTCTCCTTCAAAAGAAAAAAATATTGTAAATGGTTATATTGGTATCAACTCTAGACAAACTCTCCATATTTAAAATTCTCTAAACTATGGTATATCTTATTCTGTCCACAATAAGATCCACATTCATGTGACACTTAAAATGACAATTCTAAAAATATGATTATTCTATTCAACTGTAGATAAGTTTGCATCAGTTTAGGGTTGACTTAGTTACATGATGACTAAATTTGTGTAAACATACCCAAAAATGAAAACAAAAGTCCACTGACCACTTCCATAATTTCATTCACCAGCATTATATGAATTTAGACTTTTAAGTTTGATCAGAATGTACTTCCATAATTTCATTTGCAAGTGTTATACAGATTTAGATTTTAATGCGAACAGAATAAGTACTACCATAATTTAATTATCTAGAAAACAGATAATTTGTATAGTATCAACACCAATATGTCCCTACATAGTTTAACATCAAGATTTTTTATGAACAAGGGTTTTATACTGTACCTTTGCATAATCCCCATGAAATCGTCAATATTACAAGTTACATGTGCAAACATTTTGATGTTAGCATGTATATCTCACCATTTACTGTTTATTGTTAAATATTTATGACAACTAAAGCCACATTACACACAATTCAAGGAGACCCTTATAGTTGAGCGTGCAAATTTGAACACTTGTTACCCATACATGTAGATCAGCATCTGATTTGCATGCTCAATCTTTAGGGGTTAAACAAGAAGTTTGACTGACAAGCAATACAGTAAATAAAGAAACTGTGCTTTGCTTTACAGAAAGGAAATGAAACTCCAAGACCTGAGCCACAGGAGAATGCTGAACCAGTAAATCCTGTGACAGAAGTGTCAGAAGAGCTTCAACGGGTTACTAGATACAGGGCCCCAGATCCCATTATTGATGATCCCACATCAACAGATGGAATAAAACCTTATACAAGTGTAAGGTGTCCTAAAGAGTCCAAAGAGGTATGTTTCATCAAAAAGTTTATTCATAAAAACTATGTCTGTTTTTATTTATTCATTCTAGGTTTCAGGGAGAATCTGCTATATGCTTTTTTATATATATAGGATAATTTTTGATATTTAGCTCATAGGCTAGCCTGTGACTACTTGTTGTTGCAACACCAAATGTTATATGATGATATGGTCAAAGATCTTGTTCAGATGAACCTAGAATTACAGTCTCTTAAGGATAGCTGCCGGAACACACTATTAGTTGCTTGGTGGCAGGTTTTCTGCTTCTAATTCCAGTAACAAAGTCATTTGTTTAATTTAGGCGTCTGTCGTACTTATGAAGATCAAGTACAAATTTTAATATAGAATTATTAAAATTTCTAAGTACATTGTACTGACATGTTCAACAATCAAAATGTATAGTATTGACCCCCTATGAGAAGAATGGGCAAGAAACTCAAGGCTATTCTTTTTAAATGTATTTTAACAATATGTTGCATACTATATTATAAACTTATTACAATATATGTAAGATTGTATCTGTCTCAGCAGCAGCTCACCACAGCAATACACCATACAATATAATACTGTGAAAGTGTGCAAAATAAACTAGCCTAGCAGTAGCTACACCTGTTAACTGACTTATCTTATGAACTGCACATGCAGCAAAACTAAGTCTTCTGGATATAGATCATGTATGTGTTGGATCCTACTGTAAAGTTCAATCCATTTTGATTCCCAGGAAGCCAGTCGCATTTTCAATAGAGAGTTTATCTAGGCCAAGCTTAATGTTTGATGCAACATAAGTATAGCATTTGCAAAAGAAAACTTTAAACTATTGGTCTTTTTTTAATTTAAGAGAAGATTATTAGCGGTGAACCATTTAGATATTATTTACATGAATAAGTTCCCTATCTTTTCTAACTACTTTCAAAATCAGGGAGTTATCATCTGCAAATAAAACAATATGGAAAAAATCTTTGATGATGTAAGGCAGATCATTAATTATTGTTAGAAACAGAAAAGGTTCTAAAATTGATCCTTGTGGTAGTCCTATTTTTACCAAAGACCCAGAAGAAGTATTGCCATTTATTCCAACCTTCAGGAGTCTGTGTGACAGATATGGCTATAAGATTCAGAAGTTTGCCACAAATACTATAGTGTGAATGCTTACAAATCAGAGTGTGGTGCTCTACACAGTCGAATGCCTTGGAAAGATCACAAAATGCCCTACCACCATGCTATAATCCTAAGGAACCAACTGTGACTCATAGCTTAATGTGCCTTCCGAAGCACTGTTTAGTAATGCCATTAGCGGTCACCCATCCAAGTCATGACCGCAGCGGATGTTGCTTCGGTTAAGGACAGCTAAGCAAATAAGCTTCAAGCCCTTCAAATCTATAGATATATGGGCATTTTCATTTTAAATGGTGCAGGCTGTTTTTTGGTTGTCCCCTAAAAACAATCCGATGAAAAATATGTTTGGAAACATATTCTTTTATGAAAAAGTTGACGATATTTGAGATACCTGTTTTTTCTGTATTAATCTGATTTATTGTACCCTGAAATATTACATTTTATATTTTATTTTAAATAAAAATTATTCGAAAATGTGTAAAACTATGCTGTCCCAATGACAGTTTGCCTCCTTGAATTTGATTTTACGGAAGTTTTTTGTACCCTGGGGAAAGGTAGCGACAATTTATTTTCATTGTTAGATAGTTATTGCTGCATTTTAACTAAGTATTTTACATCAATAATTATCTATAATTATTTTATAATATAAAAAAGCTTGTCTCACGATTTCGCGATTACAGGACATGTCTGGATAGTCACGCGTTTTTTACTACTAAGATGTCCCATTTATGGAGTAAATTTGGTTTATATGGCAAATTCAAGTACAATGTCAAAGAATGAAACGCTTTTTTTAAGTTTGTTACGCAAGGTGTCCTGTTGGCGCGGAACTCTTTAGTTTCTGAAATTTTGGGCAAGAAAAATATATTGTGGTTAGTAACGTTTTTTAACGAATTTAAAATTTGTCTCTATCTCTTCTTGAGCTGTATATATACCTCAAAGCATGCTGAAGAATATAGAAGTTGAATTATGTAGTTTTTAATAACATTTTCAAGTATTTCAAGATATATTTAAAATGAATTCGACATTCGTCACGTCCTGTTAGCAACCGTTTCTATAGGATGGACAAAAATGTTACGAAACAGACATTATAAAGCTTATTACTCATTAATGACGATTTACCTTAACGGAGTTTATAAAGTATGATAACAACAACTGTTTAGAGATCATATTAATATTATGCTTTTCAAAGTTTGTATGCTTGGATGTTTTTATAGTTATTCACGCAAATACAGCTGAACGAATTTGGACGAAACTTTTTAAAAATAATGATCGATAATATTTTTTTTAACTTACAGGTGGTATAATTGCTTTTCGAAATGGTGATATATTTTAACAGGGATATATTTCTGGAGTAGAAAGATTTTTATGATTGTTAATCGGACAATCTTAACTGGTCCTGGAAGTCGACTCATTTTATTTTATCAATAGGTACGCTGTCATGACTGTGGGAATGTTAATATTTTTCATAATTTATCGTTAGTTCAGTATATTATATTTAATAAATGTCAAATTTATTTACTCATTAGAAGAACTATATTATAAGATTTTAACCAAACAGTGAGTACTATTCTTAATAATTCTGTTTCGTCACTTCACATGTCCATTTAGTGACTGTCCCTAAAATATTTCGCCGTATTTCTTTCAAAAAACTAAAGTTATATAAGCTAACCAATATTAATATTTTTTTATAAAAAAAGGATAAAAAACAACAATATAGATTCTATTTATAAATTATCCATTTATTAACAAATCAAAAATGTATTACAAAGATAAACCTTTTATTTGGACAAGATGTTACGATACTGACCAAATAGTTTAATTTGAATAAAAAATAATATCTAATGTTTTAGTATTATATTTTGAGTTTCATTAATTGAAAAATAAAAGCTCATTAGGAAAGATTTTCTCATTTAATTTCCAGCAGTTAAATATTTATCGCGATTAGATTTTTGTTACTAACAAGACATTTTTTTCCCAATCCACTACTAATATATTAAATTAAGACATAAAATAGACATTTCTGCTTGGAACTTTTATATATATCACATAAATTATAATATTTTTTACCATAATTCATAGTTCTTAAATCCTAAAAGAATAATGTATTTTTAAAAGCTGTTTTTAAAACCAGCACCATTTAAAATGACAATGCCCATATATTACTTTCTTTCGGTTTAGCTTTATGGCCGCGGCTCCGCCCGAGCGTGTGTCGGTTATCGCGCAAAAACAATAACCTCTTTTCTTATAATTGATAAAGTGATACACGGATAAAAACTATCCTATGTTTTTCCCTGGGTCTCAAACTATTTCCATACCAAATTTTATCCAAATCGGTCAAGTAGTTTTTAAGTTAATTCATTGCATACAAAAATACAAATCTTTCCCCTTACCTTACCCTTATCTTTCCTACAATATTAGTATAGATGTCCACATTAGCAAAGCACAAGAAATGTAGAAATTTTATGTTCCAGTCTAGATGAATCCTGACAACCATTTATTTGAATAATCGATATTCTTCTGTTTAGCTATAAGTTTTAAATTTAAAAAATGGGTGGGTAATGTAGTTTCTTTTCGCAACATAGTAGTATATGACCCTCAGAAGAACTAAATTGTAATAAAATAATAGTTATTTACTATCTAAGCCACGGTCAGATCACTATTGGTATTATGCTTAGACACTATTTACTATATTTATTATATTATTGTGTTTTCTCTGTTTCACAGTTCTACACAGTAGTAAGAAATGTAAAGAAAGCACATCAGATACAAGAGATTGGAGAGTTCCAAGAGTTCAATGATGATGTGGAATATATCTTGGACAACTTACAGGTAAATAGAGATTGAGAAAAAAAGAATGTCATTTTAATTGATAGATTCAGGCGTTACTTTGCGGAAATACATGTTGAATAATAAATAACACATACCTACAAAAATATTTTAAATAACATTCAAAATACTTAATAGAAAGACACATAAAATATTTGACTCCCATAAAAAATATGAAGGACATAGTAATTAAACAACTTTAAACGTCGGGACAAAAATAATGATAAATATACGCGATTTAAACCGTTTAAAGTTGTTTAATTACTATGTGTAATAATCGCGAAAACCTAAGACAAAATATGAAGGACTTCAGAGTTAGTCCGAATCTGTTGAGAATCTTTCCGTTTTTTTATGTGTTGTGACAGAACAAGTACGAGGCCCACCTGATGTTAAGCAGTAACCACTGCCCATAACAGATACATTTCGTCACGTGACTTATACTGCGCCCGTCACCTGAGACGTACATTTGTGTGCCTGTAATTTTACTAGCTGTCAAGGACTGCTGCTAGAACACACTGTTAAGTGCTTGGCGACAGATTTTCTACTTGAGGGTGGTAGCTAGCCAAGTGAGCATTCGATAAATGCTCTCCCACCATGCGGTGAAGCTTAAGCCAAAATTATAGATTGCTATGTGTTTTATTTCTATTCAATTGTGGGTAATTTTAAATAATGTAGAAATAACCAAGTTACTTGATCATAAATTTGCGTAAATCATACAGAATACATATGAACAGTAATGGCTGTGTCTGTCTTATGCAAGTGTTAAACGAATTTGGATTTTAAAGTATAAGAAATTCTGCGTGTATGAACTACGCAAGTTTTATTATAACCCTAATATAGAAAATTGTATAGAATTTTAAATATAGAAAATTTGTGTATAATATGCAATTTTGTAGCCCTTTTTTTCATGAAATATGCAGAGAAACTTTACTTATATTTTATTGTAAAATATTTATGTGTACCTTCTAGGATAGCAACCCGATATCGACGCGTTGCCTGTCCGCGATCACGCTGGCTAGCAAATGCACAGCGCCTGCGTTCCGCATGCATTTGCGGGCGCACGGCACCGTGCAAAAGTTCTTCAGCGCACTTCACGACGCTACCAATGATCAGGTACACACTGAGTATGCTTAAGCTACACTCTCACAGTCCGCCACCAATATTCTTTCTTTCTCTAGAGAATGTATTATATCATCTGGCTGTGATAAGAAGCTGTTATTCAAAGTAATTATACAACTTTAAAGGGTTTAAATAGCGTATATTTCAAATTATTTTAACGTCGGGACAAAAATAATGATAAATATACGCGATTTAAACCGTTTAAAGTTGTTTAATTACTATGTGTATTAATCGCGAAAACCTAAGACAACATTATGTTATGCAAAGCTTTAGACGCCAGCAATTATCAATACTGCATCAGCCGGATTGTCCACTCCAGACTCCCCCATTATTAGGGGATTTGCCATAATCCCCACGCTTGGCAGGCGTTTTGGGGATCGCAGTGTGAGATATCAGTTCCTCAGAAAGCGCTGCTGTCCACTTTCTGGTGTGTACCATTAGTCGCCTTTAACGACACCCACTGGTAGAGATGTGAGGGTGACAATCTAGCCCGGCACCCCACGGGCGATATACACGCCAATAATATATAAGATCAATTTCATATACAAATAGTTCATACCACCATATTAGGATTCCATGTTGTTTGAGGTATACAATAATAGATATATACATTCAAGACCAACAGATATTTATACTCACTTTAACCTTTAAGGGCCAATATATTATGAAAATTTAAAGCTAGACCTCATGTAGTGACGCTAATGCGTAATTTTTTGAGTATTCTGCAGTGTAAAAGGAAAAAATCCAACAATAACACCACCTAATTATTTTAGCCTCGCCAAGCGCAGCTCATGTTACAATGGGTTAGCAGAGCTAGGTCTTCGTACATACAAAAAATCAAGAGATTTGAGTTAGGAATGTGTGAAGTGAGCAAGGATCTGCACACAAAACTTTGCATAGCTGAAAGGAGGACGCTACGCATACTCGCATTTCCTACACACCATTTCACAGCTTCGCTACTGCTCCTTGGAATTCTCTGTTGAAAACGCCGCCCTATGCTAGATGTGCAAGGAATATGAGGGGTGTTTAGGTGGACTATTTTCCGCTTCTTTCAACTCCAAGCTTGGTATGGGCCAGGTGGTATACCAAGAGTTCGTCTTGGTGGGTACCACTGCATTATCGTATATTCTGCCTCAAAACAGTAGTGTGCAAACACTGCTGTGTTATGGTGTGAAGGTTTATTATACCTATATAACCCGGTTTAAAAAAGAAACGAATTGAAACGAAAATGGCGCCGCTAAGCCTCTCTGCTCGCACTGTTGATGTCTATAGTGTGTGAGTGAGAGGCTTAGCGGGCGCCATCTTTCTTTCGGTTCTTTTCTTTATTGAACCGGGTTATATCTCTTCCTTTGCAAGCCTCATCCATTGCAACACACATTGTCAAGCATGTCGGAAGCTTGACAATTTCGTCTGACCACTGAACATGACCACCCATTTCGTGATACGTCGGTAACTGTGTTGGTCCACCTGTCTAGCTTATTATTAGTATCCTGTCTAGCTAAATGTACTGCTCATCTCCACTTAAGCTTAGCGATGCTTATACCCTCTTGTACTCTCTTCTCTGTCTTCAAATTAAGGGTGACTTCAAATTTCCATGTTGGGAAAGCGCATTTCTAGCATATTAGTTATAAAATGATGCTACGTAGGTAATGAATTACTCGAAAACAAATGCTCAATATAACAGCTCGAAATTACCTTGTAATTTATAGGTCAACACACCAGTATAAATTCAATTGCGATAAAAACATGTTTTTATTATTATCCTTGACCACATTCACACATAACGTGAAAGTGTATAAAATACATACAAAATATCTTATCACTTGGAAACATATGACGTATAGTCAGGCTGACAGCGAATACTAGTGAGGGTGTGCCTGGGGCCAGTTCACAGGCCACCATAAAAATAGATGCCAATGTTCCACAGCGAGCGGATAACTTAAGGTTGAACTGGCCAGTCTGTTCTCCATACAAACGTCGTAGGGTGATCACTGCCTTATTTGAGAGTTTAAGTCCAGACTTAAGGATAATACCGATTGATATCGTCATTATCTAGGCTTGTATGACGCCAAAATTATAAAAATATAATTAATTTGTAAATTATGAGCCTCGAAAACTATATGAAAATGTTTCGAGGCTCATAAGTCTCAAGTTAATTATTTTATTAAAATTTCGGCATCATACAAGCCTAGATAATGACGAGATCAATCGGTATTATGCTTTATCTTGAACCTAAATCCTCATATAAGGAAGTGATCACCCTACGACGTTTGTATGGAAAACGGGCCGGCCAGTTCACCCTTAAACTCGGGTCTGTTGTAGGGCCAGTGTGCTCTAATACGGGTCTAACATAGTCTTAAGGTACAAAAATTTAAATAAACCTCTATGAAATATTGGCCTTGAAATGACCGTTCAGTTTAATGCACACTTCGTAAAAGCCGTCCTATAAAGGTTTAAATTAAGGCGTATGTCAGAGTCAAAATCGAATCAGACAAGTAATTATAAGCTAACTAGGTACCAGCTAAAAAAAATTTTATAAACTTAGAATCGTCAGATCCTTGACTACAATTTCAACGTATACCTTGTCTGTAGCTAAAACAAATTGAGAAAAAACTTTTATAAGAATGAAGTTTCATTAAGTAACGAAATAAATTTCGTATCGCCTAATACATACCTCCTACGATTTTTCAAAACTATTTCAATCGATTAATACAATTAAAATCTCTAATCTGCACTTACGATTTTGAAATCGAAGAACGGCGTCCGTGTAAAAGTTTTATTTTCTCACATTTTCTTGCCTTTCCGACGGAGCAATTACCTTAAATGTTACGTTTCAGCGTGCGCTGATATGAACTGTATTGCAACGTACATTGGTTTCATTTTCTACTTAACTGCCGTTTTATCTTTATGGTGAAGAATATCCGTCAAGAAGATTCTTAAACTGACTTGAACAAGTATGTATCTTCTGCTTCGGTTTTGTTCATAATAATTGGAAACCGGCCTGTCACCTGCCTGATGACATTTTTAAAGTCTATCTATTTTAAGAAGCCACCTGGTTGTACATGTCGTTTATCTCTATCCTAAGGGCCTAGAATACATTTTGGTTGCAACCAAGAAACTTCTTATGATGTACAGACTTCATACCTCAGTGATTAGTAACTTCATACCTGAATAAACTAGGTTACATGCTGATATTTGCTTTATCTATACTTGTGCAACCTTAGCGTAGCGCGGTATGTAAGTAATACCATACAAAACTCTTAATTGTTTACCTAGCAAATTTACACTTAAAATGTATCTTACCATCTTCTATGGTAGTACAGTGGACGGTCTTTCCGCTATGTAGCGATCGCTTCCAGACAGGGTAGGACGGACAGAAACAAGACAATATATAGGTATGATGATAATAAACATTTTCTTTAGTTTGCAAAAAATAATTGTAGTGTTTATATTATCTATTTCATATATTAGATAATGTAAAAGCACATATTACATATACTAGCTTACCATATATATAATAAACAATTACATACATACCAAATAACTATATAAATTACTATACAATACATGTTATATATAAATTATGAATCAGTAAATCACACTATACACCGTATATATAAATGTGTGTTTGTCCTCTCTTACGCCACCACCGCCGCGCTACCGCGCCGGAACTGTTGCCCTGTTTTGGATTACATTTGTAATGGAGATAGTGTGTACTGATGCAAGTTATTCACATAACGGGCGCAAAAGTTCTGGCACTATAGAAAGAATATATATATACATATAATGATGCCGGTTATATTCATATAATCGTCATTCGCGTGCTCATGCGTTAATTCGCCGTCAATAATGTTTGCAATCGGCTTGAAGTTACTACACCTCAACTCATCCATAGCTAATTATAGAATTAAATTCACTACAGACTGAGTTAAGAAATAGGTCCAGGTTTCTCCTTCATTTGTCACGTGGTGTAGCATGCGTCAGTGCAATGACCTGCGGCAACACATGTGATAGTATCGCGGTGTTATCGTAAATGTGGAATCAAAATATTAGATTATATTGTTCCACGCCTTTGCTAATATGATGACATGTTGATGAAATTATAATAGAATGTTCTTAGACACAAATTATGTTGTTTTTTAAATGGAAATTAAGGAATGGAATTTTGTACTCAAAAAAAAATTGTAAATGTGATTATCCCTTCGCACGCAATATAATAGTGCTAGTATAATAGTGCTTGTTATCATATTTAGAAATATAGTAAACGAGATTATAATATTGGTCAGCAAGTATGCTATATATATTATAACGTAAAATGTTGTTTCAGAGTCTGGGTCTGTGCACAGCAACGGTCATGTTTGTACTTTCACAAGATCGCCTCAACATGGATCTGGACCGAGAATCCTTGGAGCTCATGCTGAACCTGCTCGAATCGGATGCTTCACATAAGTAAGTCCTTCGTATCTTTGTAAAGTTCTTAACTGGTAGACTAGCCTTTGACGACTATTTCAACTACTAGGTTATCTGTTTGACGATGCTATCGAAAATGGGAATTTGCTATCAGGGATAGCTACTGAAATATATTATATATTATAGACGACTATTTCAACTACTAGGTTATCTGTTTGACGATACTATCGAAAATGGGAATTTGCTATCAGGGATAGCTACTGAAATATACCGTTAGATGCATGCTAACATTGTTTTACTTGAAGCTATTCTGAGAACCGCAGGCGTACGGTAGGACTTGCTACAAACCTTCGTCCTTTTTGTTCCAAGTCTGGTTCCAACCAGACACAAGACTGCATAAAGGCTCTCAGTCCGATAAGTTCAATTAATAAGATATCTTAAATTTTATCTTTGAACATTTTCGTGTATTTCTTCATGCAAAATAATGCGTAGAGTCAGAACATGCGCAAATACCGATAGGTCAGGCTTTCAAGGACAGCCACTAGAACACAATGTTAGATGCTTTGGTGGTCGCTAGCCAGCGAGCATTTTTTAAAGCTAATAGGCTATCCTTCGTCCACTATGCTGATTGTAAATGATGATGCGTTCGAAGATTTTGTTCAGGCTAACATGGATATACTAGCTGTCTAGGAGAACTGCCGGCAGATTTTCTACTTGAAAGACAAAACCTTTTGTTCAATTTAGCTGTCTACGACGCTCTTATGAAGGGCAATTACAAATTTTAATGCGGGAATATATTACATTGTCCTGTCATGATTAGCACAAAAAAAAATAGTGCCACTGCATGAAGAACTAGCAAGAAACTCAGGACCGTTCTTTTTAAATGTATTTTAACAATATGTTACAAACTATATTATAAAATTATAACAATATTGGTTTAAATTATGTATGTGACAGGCGATAGCTTGGCAGAGACGGAATTGTCCAAGCATTTGTATCGTTTTAGTATGGTAGCTAGCCAGGCGGGCATTCGTATTCGAAATACAAAGTATTGTAGTATGTATGTACGCCCGTGTCGTAGTTGAGTAAGTACTTTTTTGATTCCTATATAGCAGACCTGCAAGTAGAGTAATAGTAATTGTTCATAGATGCCCTGTGATTAAGGCCATTGTAACTTGTATTTTGTAGAAACGCCCTGGATGACTGTGGTCTCACGTCAGCGCAGTTAGCCAAGACACAGGAGAGAGTGCGAGAGCTGTGCGCGGAAATCAAGAGCCAAGGAAAAGCGCAGCATTTAGACTTGGAGAATATTACTGTAAGTACACCAAGTAGACGATTTGTTCCGGCATTAACGCCAGGTAAAGAAAAGTCAGAATACTGGATTAATAAAATAAGATAATTAAATATTTACAAAATACTTAGACGAAAAGTAATAAATAAATAAAGCCGTGTAACTCTCATACAGTTACCACTTTGATTATGGACTCAAGTTCGCAATAATTGACAAAACACGCACATTCAACCAAATTCAATTGGATTGGTTACTTGATTTGGCGCTTAAAAATGATTGCATCCAATTGGTCGTGTTAAGGTAATGTTGTTGCGACACATGGTACACTTTATAAACCACCCCCGCCGCGGTAAGGTTTGCGTTCTGCTGTTATTGAGTTTGATTTATATTTCTTGTATTTATTCGCAGTAGTCATAAAAGTAAGTAACTTCAAAAAAATGAAACATGAATCACTAATAAACCAATAAATTTTTGAAGCAGTAATGGCTGTGGCATTGGTCAGGAGCAGGTCCATGGATCGAATCCCGCCGCGGGCTTGAGCTTCACCGCACGATGTAAGGGCATTTTGCGAATGCGCGCCAGCCTAGCTACCGCCCTCAAGTAGAAAATCTGTCGCCAAGCACCGGACAGTGTTTTCCGGCAGTAGTTCTTGAGAGCCAGAAAAATTACAGCCACATGAGACTTAACAGCTGTGTTTCTCAGTGTGACGGGCGCAGTGCAATTCTTTCGGACGAAATGCATCTTTTTTAGGTAGAGATAAGTCCGCTTAACCATCAGGAGCCTCGTGTTTGTTTCGTCACATTCACATTATAAAAAACTTGAATATGCTTATATATAAATGTTCTATCAAATTCAATAAATGATTTCTGTCTAGGTGGGCCACCTCGCAATGGAGACTCTCCTGTCTCTAACGTCAAAACGCGCTGGTGAATGGTTCAAAGAGGAACTTCGGAACTTGGGCGGCGTGGATCACATCGTCCGAACCATCCAATACTGCGCGAGCCGCCTCGAGTCACCAGCTGCAGCTTGGACTGACACCGACCTGGATGTGCTTAGGAAGGCTGACCGGTGTATGCGGGTCTTAGAGAATGTGAGAATTACAATGACTTTTATGTTATCACAAGCTCTGTAGCGTCCACTGCTGAGTCTAGGCTCAGCAGGCCTACGTCTGTCAGCTTTTTCCTGTCATTTGTCTCAATACCTCTCTACTTGCATTTATATGGGTAGTGCATGTAAACGTTACGTTGTGTAAGTAAAAGCAATAGGTAAAGCGGTTCTTCGAAGATGTTTCGAATCTCATGCCCTGTTGAACCCAACCAGGCCACCTTATTAAGACACATTTATATAAACCATCATAGAGGGAAGGATAAGCGGAAGAAGGGGAAGAGGAAGATCAAGATGAACCTACATAGACCAAATAGAGGAAAACGTTAATGTTATGTCCACAAGGAGGTCATATCACAAGCTGAATATGGAGAAAATGCCAATGTATACCACTGACAGGTGAAGCTCTGAAATAACAAAATTAAGAGCCCTGTTGTCTGATACTGAATATAATAACATGCTCAGGAAAGTTGACTAATATTAGAAAGTTTATTAACAACATTTAAAAAAATAAAATAGAATTAAATGACTTCTGATACTGAAGCCTGAAGCAACTTATTGAAATTGATACCATTCTCACTCAAACATTTTGATTTCAATATCGTGTTTATGGTCTCGCCTTTTGAAATTATTTTGTAGATATCAGTGTCTTTCCATTCAAATTATTTTTCATTACTTATTTCTGGAATTGGGGCTGTAGGAGTCGTAAGAGGTGACGAAAGAAAATGGCAGCTGCACTTTCTGAGAAGACGTATAGAGACGCCATAGTGTGGGGACTATGGCAAATCTACCCCATTCAAATGAGGGTGGTGTTTGTTTAACGGTGGACATCTTCCATGTTATAATGATGTGATATTGTTGTATTCTGTAAATAGGATCTATTTTAATCATATTTTTCCAACAATAGGTACAGACCTTTCCACTCACAAAAGCGCGCCCTCCATATTTTTTTAGGTTATTTGCAACTCCTACTGCCTACTAAGCAGTAGTAGTTTCAATTATTTTACCTTTGATTGTTATACTGTATGTATCATTCTTAGCATTTACACCCACATTAAAACGTGTGTTCAAATGGGGCGTACCCATTCAAATGTGCATCAATAATTTTAAATGGAGGGGCGCACCTTCTTAAGTTAGCACGTCTGTACTGCTGCTTGCTCAACGTCACCAATAGTTATTAGGATTGTGTTATTTACATTAGGCATACTGAAAAAATATTCTTTCCTGTTAAGAGGCATTTCACATTTTAATGCGGTATACGAAGATTTTAAGCGCTTAATTTACTATCATAGGAAATATCTACAAGTTGTTTAATAATTGATAAAAATAGATTAATCTGTTCTCTTTTCAGTTAATGTACCAGATTTACAAGCTTAACATTAATTATTTTGTAGTGACCAATCTTCCGCACCTTGTTTTACGAATTGAAGTACACATAGCCAACTTCAGAGTTATATCTCTTGTATAAAGATTCATCAAATTAACTAAAAAAAAAAAACTGTGCATCAGGCATATAATCTTGTTGACACATAGTGTACTAGAATATCGCTAATTAATCGTCATTTAAGAAAAAAAAATAAAGATCTTGCGCCAATTTCCACGAATTATATCAGCAGTTTACCACCATATACTGCGTTTAATAAAGTGTAATTCCAAACAGATATTATATAAAAAGAAAGTTCATTCTTTAATTAATCTGATCTTTAATAAATTGTGATATTAACTCTGTTTTGTTAGACAAGAAAAAATATTTAACATAACTCGAAATGCACATAAATTGAAATGTACAAGCGCGAGGCGATCAGTACCGCGCGAGCGCCCATCGAGGTAGGACCTGTGTTCGTTTTCCTTGCCCTGACGTCTCGTACGCGGAACGCTTAGATGCAAGTTTATAGTGCGACCACAGAGTTTTGATCATGTCGATATTTTTTTTAAGTAACAGACTATACTTTATTTTTGTTGTCCATAATTTAAGTATTGTTGTCTTGTTAAGTAACTACATCTTTAGTTTCTGTTCATCCAATGTATTAAAAAAAGGAAACGTTACAATTATGCAGCCTTATACAGCGTTATTGGAAAAATGCTAACAACCTCACAGGGTTGACTTCTTCTTTTTGGTCTGCTAGTTTTTATATTATTCTAGTTTAAATTAGTAACTCACTATAACTTTTGTTTTAGGAGGATTAGATGACAGGCGAATAATTGATTTCCAATATTTTTGGATTCAGTTAATGTCTATAAGTGAACACAGCGATAAGTTCAGCTGGAAATTAAACTACCTTCTATTGAAAATTTGTACAAACCGGTCTCCCGGCTTTTCCATCATTTGTACAAACCGGGATACCAGTTAGCGGTCGATAGTCGTATTTACAAATTTACCATAAATCTGCGTAAGTCCGACTTTCATAATCCAAATGGTTTTCAAAAGGATGCATCCTTGCCCATACAAGAAAAAATCCATATTTTTCTGAGATAACGTATGAAGTAGGAAGTATTTTGAATATTTTGATGAAATCTAAAACCAGCACAAATTACATTTTGGCCCCAAAATATTACGTCATTTCATATTAATATCGTAACTACTTCAACAGTTATAAATCTAGAAAACCGCAATTTTGCATATGTATAAGTCATTTTTCACTCGATATATTTTGCAACGCAAACACTTACCGATGCAAATTTGCGTATTAAATAATCTCGTAACTAATTTTAAACTTCTAAACCAAAAATCTGAAATAATACAGGTGTATAAATTACATGTAAATAATAATATCAAAGAAGGACCAAAGCCGTAGGTGGTATAGTTTTTCAGAAAAAATAATTGCTCTCCAATACAGTTTTCCCGCCAAAGTTCTTAAAACAATTGGGTTGTTTTAATTTTGTTACTTTAAAATATTTGGCGTAAAAATCTGTAACAATTCATGGCTAAAGAACAATAGTAAATTATCATATTAAAAGAAGATCGAAGTTCTAGGTGAGTTAGTTACGAAAAAATAGAAATAGCAATTAAATTACTATTTCCCACCATTTTTGTCGGTGTTCAAACCCCATTTCCAGTATTTTTTTGTATAAAAAGGTGTATTATCATTTATTTTTTTATAGAGGAAATAGTGAGCATAAGAGTATATAGTGAGGATTTCATTGGTACCAAGAAGTATATACATACATACATACATAAAATCACGCCTCTTTCCCGTAGGGGTAGGCAGAGACCACGGATTTCTACTTACTACGATCCTGACTTATCTCTTTCGCTTCATCTATACTCATCAATCCTTTCATACATAAGCGTCGGTTTAGGGTACTTTTGACCTGGCCTTTTTTCAGAACGTCTTCAATCTGATTTCGGAAGTATATATATGTTGATTATAGATTGCATCAAAGATAATCGATTTAAAAACAAAAAAACCTCAAAATCTGTAAATATATATTTACATTTCGCTGTTTGGTCTACTCAAACTAAATGGATGAAAATGTTATTTTTTTAATGGTGTAGGTGATATATTATGGTATGGGAATATGAGGGTGACATGTTAAAGTAATGGAAAACCAAAAACGTCATGGGACGTTTGTGGTTGGTACTAAGTTGTTTTCCGGATGCACAGAAAAATAAACCTCAATCCTATGCATGGTCATTATGACAGACAGTGTTAACGACTGGATATAGATACTGAAGAGTGTGAACGAGGAAAACTGCAATTTTTGGAAAATTTAAAAGAAAGAGCTTTTAGTCCGCAGCTTTTAATCAATGCTGTTACATCAAATATTTATATAATTTTAAGCCGTATAATTTTTTAATTATTTAAGTTTTTTGTTACAATAAATGATTCAAACATATCTATTTTTTATTCATCAAGGATGAAATTTAAATAAAAGATTCACGATGCAGGTTGACTATTTAATGTACATGCCTACTTCTTTTCTATAACATTAGCAAGTAATCGACAAGAAATTGATTATTTACTCAATCCAATCACACAATTTTTAAATTCGCAACTTAGATTTCTTTATTAATGAGTGCTAGTATCAAAATATGTTACTCACAGTCACGCTATTCCGTCGTCACTTCTTTCGCTTGTGTAAGCGATGCGCTGGCATTTACCTAAACTTCAGTGGCGACATAGTGGTCCTGATGATGCCAACTTATTAATTAGAGAAATTTCAGTCACATATAACAAATCAGACAATCTAGTAAAAAAAATCTGAGCAGTCTAGTCATAAATAAAGAAATAACATATACACATCAGCTTGAGAACCTCCTCCTTATTGGGATGTCGGATAAAATGGTTACCACTAAACTTATTCTGTATTAGTTCATTATTTTTTAAATAACTTTAAACTTGTGCAGTGTATTCACTAGAAGAAGTTTTTGTTGTTTTTTTTTTTCTGTTTTCCTTAGTGTAGCTTACCTAGTTTAGTACATAACAAAAAATAGCAATAATTCGAAAGGTTTACTCATTAACTTCATTCAATAAACATAACCAGTGCCTTAGCATGAAAGATTAAGCTACCAAATTCAAAATTGTCGAACATACATGGAGCCTATAATACACGTTATACCAAGAATCACTCGCGATAACAATATCTTATTCATATTAACAGGTGACACAACAGAATGAAGACAATCAACTGTACCTAGTTGGCGAGTCACTCGGGTGTGCGCGCACTATATCAAGCTTACTGCGAAGATGTACGTCGGAGGCGCGACTCGAGTCGCCCATTCGAACAGTACTGCTAGATGCCGCGCTACCCGCCATCAAGGTCCTCGTCAATCTCTCACATTCCTTCAGAGCTAATGATGGTGAGTTGGTTTCCTATTATATCTTACAGCAGAGACGTATTGTATACGGAAAATGCTGCTTGATGCTGAGCTACTCGCCATCAAGGCGGAGGACTTCAATCGCCAGTCTCTAATGTATCTGAAATTATGTTGAAATCTACTCACTTTTAAAGCAATGATGGCCGAGCGGGAATAGCTATGGACTGCCGTGCCGCAGGTCCCTGGTTCGATCCCCACCACCGGCTTGAGCTTCACCGCATGGTGGAAGGGCATTTTGCGATTGCCCGCCTTGCTAGCTACCACCCTCAAATAGAAAATCTGTCACCAAGCACCTAACGGTGTGTTCCGGCAGCTGTCCTTGAGAGCCAGTGAAATTACAGGCATATGAGACTTAACAATCATGTTTTAATATTGTTATGTTTGCAATAACGCCTGCTATGCGGATTATATTACAAAATTACATTGCACTGCGCCCGTCACTTTCAGACATAGTTGTTAAATTACAAATATACGATAGAAAAAAATTAAGTCATGTGCGGGATTCGAACCCGAAGGGTTGGATGGATACGGGTTCGAACCCGCACATGAATTAAATTTTTTCTATCGTATATTTGTAATTTAACAACTATGTCTCAAAGTGACGGGCACAGTGCAATTCGTGACTTGTGATGATATGCATCTGTTATAGGCAGAGATTAGTCCGCTTAACATCATGTGGGCCTCGAGCTTGTTCCGTAACAATAACATAAAAAAGTAAAAAGACTTCTTTTTTATCGCTGTTTGTCTGGCCTTTGGCCGCTGCTGTTGATGGGGCAATCTGAGACTAATCTTGTAATATCGTAGATGGAGAATGAAACACAGAGTAGTGTGCAGAATATTTTCATTTACTGGGCGCCCAGTGCTTGTTATGTTGAGGGGCAGTGGCTTACAGTTTTGCTTCATTCTATTGTTATGATAAAAGTTAACATTTAAAGTTAAGTTCTAATGTGTTTACTTTGTTTCAGTTTCCATCGGCGCGCAAGTGATTGGGGATCAACCATCAGTCATGGAGATATGTCTCATCATTCTTAACAATCATAGAAACTTTATACCAGACAATAGGAACTTCGAATTTAGTGTTTGTGTAAGTAGCATTTTATATTTATCTTCATAGTAGAAAGGCATTTTGTGAATGCTCCTTCAAGTAGAAAATCTTTCGCCTACCACCTAACAGTGTGTTCCGGCAGCAGTCCTTTAGAGCCAGTAAAATTACAGGCACATGAGACTTAACAACTGTATGTCTCAGGGTGACGGGCGCAGGGTGTTAGGCGAAGAGTTTGCAGTCACATGAGCAGCAATAAAAATATTGTGTTTTGCATACAATCAATACTATATTATGTAGTAATTTATACGATATTAATTACTACATAAAGTAGAATTTTGAAGCAGTGATGGCTCAGTGGCATTGGATATAGACTGCAGCAAGCAGCAAGCCCATAGTTGAAATCCCGCCGCGGCCTTGAGTTTCACCGCATAGTGGTAGGGCATTTTGATAATACCCGCCGGGCTAGCGACCATCCTCAAGTAGAAAATCTGTCGCCATGCCCCTAACGGTGTGTTCCGGCAGCTATCCTTGAAAGCCAGTAATTCTAGGTTAAGTCTGTTAACACCTTTGCCACATCATCACTTACCATTAAGTGAGATTGTGGTCAAAGGCTTACCTATCAGTAAAAAAATATAAAAAGTAAATAAAAGATTTATTTATAATACAAATGTAATTTATTCTTTTTACAGGTGCTTCTACTACTAATAAATCTTGTACAAAATAACGAGGTGAACACTCAGAGGCTACTGAGCGCCAGGATTCGGGTAGATAATGAAGAAGACGTCATATCCAGAAGTTTGGAGTCATTGGGACTCATTGTAGATCTGTTCTATAAACGGGAAGATCTGGCGAGGTACTTACAAAACTCCATGTTACTTATATTTCAAAGTTTTTACGGCTAGCTACACATTTCAGGGCCAGGGTCCCTTCATCATATCAAACGGAATGTCTACTATAGAACAAGGTCACCCCATCGGGGGGATTTGCCATAATCCCCACGCTTGTCAGGCGTTTTAGGGATCGCAGTAGAAGGCGTTGCTTTCCACCTCCCGTTTTTATTCCGTTAGTAGTCTCTTACGACACCCACGGGATGAAATGGGCGGATGACATTCTAATTCCGCACCCCACGGGTAGGGTCCTTAGTGATGGAAAAAGAAACTAGTATACATTTTGTATGAATTTCCATGTCAGGAAAAGGTCCACACAGTTCCATGTCAGGCGCATCAGGGCCGTCAGAGTCCCGGGGCACACCCTAGGTATATATTTTCGGTACGTACGCGCATTCCGTCAGTGCTGTCTGATTTATGATGACGTACTGAGTAATAAAAAGTATATTATTGGGTGTTGCCTAAGTTTATTGTATAAATTATGATACTCTCATATGGTTCTTCTATTTCAATAAGAATTGTGCTTGATTGAACACTAAATCGTTGTTATACTGTTGGTATTTCTCTGATATGTATGAACATGTAACGTATGCTACATCCCTAATCCTAGAAGTGCTATGAACCGGAAAAGTGATAGTACTTATATGTTTATCTGCATAATTTATTGACATTTTATCCGAGTTTTTATTTGATCAAGTAAACTGACAGTGCCAAATGTCATTTCATAAGATAATGATATCATAATCATAAATTAATAGTCATTAATAGTGTTCGTGAAAAGAGTAGGTCAGTTATCGTCTTTTCGCATCGCATTTATGAAATCTGTGACGAAGCACTTATCTGTGTGTTCCGGCAGCTGTCCTTGAGAGGCAGTAATTCTAGGTTAAGCCTGTTTACACCATCGACCATATCATCACTAACCATCAGGTGAGATTGTGGTCAAAGGCTTACTTAAATGCAACAAAAAAAAAAGTTGTAATCAATCAAATATTTCTTATTGTTTTATTGAGAATATGTATATTTGAACAGTAATATCCATCGATTTTAGTTTTCTTTAATGTTGAATTAACATTCTAAAGTAGTTAAATAACATTTGGCTCTCTTTTATCAATATTCTCCTACTTGACCTTGTTAGCAACAAGTAATTGTTATTCATAATATATATTACAGACGAGCGGAAGAAAACACTGACGCGCTACTAGACGGTGAGAAAGAAGACGACGATAGTGATAAGAAGAAGCAATCTCAAGACGATATTGATGAGACTGTCGCTAAGTGTAAGTATAATTTTTGTAACGTTTAGGTATCGCTTAATACTTTATGTTCGTTACCTACTTACTAGTCGGGTAGTTACCTTAAAAATAAGGTAAGCTTAGAATAATTCATATCAAGTAAGAATTACAAGAGTTACAAGAAAATTGGTAAGAATGTTGAGAAGCACCATTATAAATAAAATGTTAAAAATCGTCAACAATACTACTTGTGCGAAAAAAATAATCAAGTTCAAAGTTCGCAAATGAATCCCCATATCATAGAAATGGAGATTCTTTGGGGAAAAAGTGTATGAGCATTTTTAATAGATAGTTGTCAATGAAAACATGATGTAACATTTTTGGCTGATCTATTTTTACTATAATATACATAATTTGGCTAAAAGTTTTAAAAAAGAAAACATAATATGCATGTTGACATTTTTATTCTTCAAGAATTTTGTCATTCTGTGCATACTAATTGTTACCCGCGGATTCGCCTGATCCTGATTCGCCGTATTTCAGTAGGTGACGTAAAAAACCCAAGCTAAATAATCAGGTTCAACAATATTACGAATTTTCCAGCCTTTATTTCATGGTAAGGTGATAGTGATGTAGAATTACATCCCACACATATTGAGTAGTGTCATTTTATTTGTATTTTCTTCGGAAAACATACAGAGTTTGTTATAACTATCTTAAAGTTAATCATGCCTGTGATAATAGTATGATCAGAACCTGCAACACAAGAAATCACTTTCTTAGTGTAGGATCTGCGAAAAAACATACTAAGGAATTTTGTACAAGCATTGTCTTTTTTGTAAGAATTAGTTAATGTAACAAAAAGTGCCAATTTAGTTTGTTAACAAATTGTATACTATATATGAGAAATAAACATTATTATGTTATCGTTACAGTGTTAGCCCGTGCCGGCACGCATATGGAGCACACAATGGTAGGCGCATACATCGCCTTACTGCTGGGACACATGGCTGTGACGAGTGAAGCGCACGCGGCGGACGTTAGGCGGCGAGTGCCTTCCTACCAGCCATTGCTGCCTACGCTCAAGAAGTACTACACGTTCCTCACGCTCACTGCCAGTGTAAGTATTGTTGCTTACTTATATCTCATTTATGTAGCCATTGCGTGAGCTTGGCTGGATTACTTTACAGATTAGCCCCCAAATTCAGTACTTAATTATTCTGCCCCACTCAAAAAGTACATGTACATTCCTCACCCTCACTGCCAGTGTAAGTAATATTTCTTAAAGTAATATTGCTAACATGTGTCTTACTAATGTAGCCGTGGCGTGAGCTTGGCTAGATTTGCAGACCAGCGCTTAAATTCATAGAAGTTGATACAACCCTCTGTAGTTAATTATACTGCCCACACGCAAGAAATACGTTACTAACATACACTGTCAGTGTTAGTAATTTCGATTATATTATGAAGCAGTGATGGCTCAGTGGCATTGGCTATAGACTGCCGTGCCGCAGGTACATGGTTTGTATCCCGCCGCGGGCTTGAGCTTCTCCGCATGGTGGAAGGGCATTTTGCGGTAGCCCGCCTGGCTAGCTACCACCCTCAAGTCGAGAATCTGTCGCCAAGCACCTAAAACGGTGTGTTCCGGCAGCAGTCTTTGAGAGCCAGTAAAATTACCAACACATGAGACTTAACAACTATGTCTCAAGGTGACGGGCGCTGTGCAATTCGTGACTTGTGATGAAATGCATCTGTTATAGGTAGAGGCTAGTCCGCTTAACATCAGGTGGGCCTCGTGCTTGTTCCGTCACAATAACATAAAAATCAAACTTTTGATGTGTCTTAATAATGCAACCGTTGCGTGAGATTGACTAGTTTACTTTCCAGAATAGCATTTAACATAGTTTATTTGGTTGTCCAGAGATGAAATGGGGACGGTGGAATGAAAATATTCAACACCAGGGCACACAGGGAAATGTATCCCATAAAATAAATAAACGAGCGCGTCATCGCCGGTGTTCGACATTTTTAAGTCTTCTCCCAACTAGAGAGCTATTGTTTATGAGTATAGTATGTCTTTAAATTGACTCGCGCCTCTAGTTAGTACTTAACCAAGCCAAATATATGAACAGTACTCCATAGAAGACCGATATTGTGGTATAAGTTTCACACTTGTTCTGTTGTGAAGTACGCCATATTTCGACTCGATGTTTTCTGACATGCAAATACAATGAACCCCGACCTAGTTTAACCCTAGTTCCCGAACTAGTGTTAAACTGTGTTTTAGGAACCAATGGCTTCTCCCTTAGTAAGTTCAATACAAAAAAAAATGTCATTTTAAGTGTCTATTCGTTTTTTTTTATTGATTGTCAAGCCTTTGACCACTATCTCACCTGATGGTAAGTGATGATGGGGTCGAAGATTTTGTTCAGGCTAACCTAGAAGTACTGGCTCTCAAGGACAGCTCCCAGAACACACCGTTATGGGCTTGGCGACGGATTTTCTACTTGAGGGTGGTAGCTAGCCAGGCGGGCATTCGCAAAATGCCCTACCATGAAATAAAGTAAATGCATTATATTTATGGAATTAAGATTATGATTGAAAATTGAATGAAAGTGAGTATTGTAATTGTCGTTTTATGTCTATTGAAGTTTCGTGAATGTGTGTGTTGGGGTGTGTGTGTGTGTAGAGAATGAATTGTGTAGTGTTAAAATTGTTTCCTCTAATTTTCATGAAATCAAAAGTTCGAAAAAAAATAATTTCTTTTTTATCTTCTCATAAGTTCTAAGACACTCCTGGGATTGTTAAAAAAAGCAAACCGCAAACCAACAGCCGACACTTCAGTATTAATAAAATTAGTAATGCGATCCCTAGTTATAATTGAACAGATGGGCGCAACGAGTTTTTATAATAGTCAATCTAGGCATTGGCGAGCCGCCAATCTAGGCGTCACTGTTCAATGAACTTCAACGTAAATTGTTTGATGTACAGTCATTGTAATGCGGCTGGCAACAGCTCTTTTTAATGGGATATTTTGCACTGGCAGAGATACATTACAAGATTACGTTAGTATGTTAGTAGATTGAGCATTGCTTGAATTGTTTGATTTTTTTTATTACTAATATCACCTGATGGCAAGTGATGATGTGGTCGAAGGTGTTAACAGGCTTAACCTAGATTACTGGCTCTTAAGGACAGCTGTCGGAACACACTGTTAGGTGCTTGACGACAGATTTTCTTCTTGAGGGTGGTCGCTAGCCAGGCGGGCATTCGCAAAATGCCCTTCCACCATGCGGCGAAGCTCAACCCCGCGGCTTTATTCGAACCATGGACCTGCTGGGTGGCAGTCCATGGCCATCACTGCTTCAAAAAGTGCATATTTGTGTTGATGTCTAAAACGGATATGGCATTGTCCCGGGAAAAATCAATGATGGGGATCAGGTTATAGTTAGTGCGCAAACGACGTGACAGTAGTGAGGAAAATTTTTATACATGATCTCTAAATAATATGTTTTACTGCTACGTCCTCTTGACAATATTGTGGCAATCTTACAGACACCACTATTAAAAGATGAAATGACTGAACTGGCGTCTAGATTCATTAAAATTGTAGTTTACATTTTTTTCTTAATCATTAGTTAAGGTAAATTTATTTGAAACTCTATATTTGTACAAGAATATATGCAGCTGAAAAAAAAATCAGCATAACCCAAGTTTCAACATACAGTGCTCTTCTGCTAGCTTTTGAATCATCAGTGTCCTACTATTATCTTATTTACTTAGGGTCGGTACAATAATATTTATACAAATTATAAGAATACAAAAACTGTATAAAGTTTTAGATTCAGATTTATGGTAACCTCCATATAGGAGTAATATTCGTTGCAAGTCAAAGTCCAAATAATAATAAAATTTTGGCATCATGAAGTTCTTATTCGTCAATCACAAAATTTTAGTATTCAAATATTCTACTGCTGCCAAAAATAGTATACAGTCAATTACAAGAAGAACGGGCACGAAACTTGGAGGAATTCTTTTTATATGTGTTAACTCTTTTACAATTTATAAGTCTATATACAATTATTACAATATATTAGGTCCTTACATATGAAATTGGCGTTTTTCGTACTGGCCACTTTAATCACGAATTTCTCCTCTTTGGTAAGGAATTCCAAATTCAAATTTGTACAGCTATAGACTCATGTATTTGTGCTTCGATGATCGTCATTCATTTGTTTTTTTTCTTCTGTTTTTTTCTGTTTGCGTCACTCATTTTACAAAATGGAAAACCTTAAATATCGCATTATTTACGAGTACGAGTTCCGCCGTGGCACTAGTGCTGCGGAAACAACTCGAAGGGTGAATGATGTGTATGGCGGTCGTGTTGCAAAAGAAAACACAGTTCGTTTTTGGTTCCAACGTTTTCGTTCTGGAAATTTCGACCTGCAGAACAAGCCCCGTGGACGGCCTGAGACTCAAGTTGATAATGAAGAGTTGAAGGCTATTGTGGAAGCGGATCCATCGCAAACCACGTCCGAGTTAGCTGCAGGCTGCGATGTTAGTGATAAAACTGTTTTAATTCACTTGAAGCAAATTGGGAAGATTAAAAAGCTTGAAAGGTGGGTACCTCACGAATTGACTGAAACAAACCGGCAAACGCGCGTCGACTGCTGCGTTACATTACTAAACCGGCACAATAATGAAGGTATTTTAAACCGAATCATTACCTGTGATGAAAAATGGGTTCTTTACGATAATCGGAAGCGCTCAGCGCAATGGTTAGATCCTGGCCAGCCAGCCAAATCCTGCCCCAAGCGAAAATTAACCCCAAAAAAGTTACTTGTAAGCGTTTGGTGGACTAGTGCCGGTATTGTTCATTACAGTTTTCTCAAATCTGGCCAGACTATTACGGCTGATGTCTATTGTCAGGAATTGCAAACCATGATGGAAAAGCTAGCGGCTAAACAACCTAGGCTGGTCAATCGCTCCACGCCACTGCTGCTTCACGACAACGCTAGACCACACACTGCGCTACAGACGGCTACTAAATTAGAAGAGCTTCAATTGGAAAGTCTAAGACATCCTCCGTACTCCCCGGACCTTGCTCCAACAGATTACCATTTTTTTCGAAATTTGGATAACTTCTTGCAAGGGAAAAAATTCAACTCCGATGGGGCAGTCCAAATCGCCTTCAAAGATTTTATTGATTCCCGTCCGACTGGTTTTTTTAGTAAAGGGATCAATGAACTACCTATGAGATGGCAAAAGTGCATAGAAAATAATGGTTCATACTTTGATTAATTAAATATATTATATTAAAAAATATTCGACTTTTTGTTCCTCCCATACAAAACGCCAATTTCATATGTAAGGACCATTTCATATGTAATATATTACATAGGTAATTGGCGGTGGTTTGGCAGAGGTGGAATATTCCAAGCATTTTTGTGTGATTATATAGAAATATAATCACCAATTTTATAATAGGCTTTTATAATTAAAATCTTTTTTACATGCAGCTTGAATTTTCCTTCTGTGGGAATTGTACCATCTATATAAAATAATCTCTAAGAATTTGGTGTAAAATCTCACACGATTATCTAAGAAAGACTTATTTTGCCCTCATTTGCAAGATAAATACGGTCTAAAGAAAGCGACCTGCTGCACCCCACAACATTACACAGTTTTGAAAGTTGTATTAATTTCAAAGGTTGTATAGTATCTAAAACAAAAGTCCTGTATTATGGAGTGAAAATTATCTAGCAGTGTTTCTGCTTCATTGGAGCATGAGCCTAATTATTAAATGACGTCTAAGGGCAAGGTAAAGAAAAATCTTTCAAAGACATTCTCAACTTGTTTCAGAAATCTGATTATTATCAACTGTTAATACACACGTTGAATCATTAAGTTTATTTTTAGCAGTCTCTGTGTTTATTAGTATTCCAAAAGGTTTTTGGAATTACTAAACTTATGTATTATGTCTTTAATGTAAAAAGATTTCGTTGGTATACTTTCACTTAACAAATAATGTTTCTATTCCAGGCTGAAGCTCCCATCGTAGCGCACGTGAAAGCCACAGGTCGGATCATCCAGTTCATGGAAGGAAGCGACAAAGAGCTCCAAGAAGGCCCTTCCCAACCCGCCGCCCCTTACACGGCATCAACGCTTCCTTACCAACCGCATTACTACCAAACATCACCCTCCGATGTGCCTCAAGACATGTCGCTCAGTAACCTTAACTACAGCCTTAATTATAGCACCTCAAGCTCAGATAGAATGTCCTCGTCCATGGAAGTCGACGGCTACCGCTGAGTGAACGCTTTGTGTATACTTCCACTGGTGTCTTAGTTATCTAACTTAAGTATGGTATGTGTTTAGATCGCCATTACAACTGGAGCCCGGTGAAGAACAATACGGATAGGAACTGCAGTTATAGTTGTGAAACTACGGTTTTCCATCTACTCCACAGGGTTCGAGATGAAACGCGATCTACAAAGTTATAGCAAACTGTTCGGAAATGTTGTGAGTTGTTGATATAGTACAGTGAGTTTACAAAAGATTTTCGAAAGCAATAAAAACGTGCGTGTTGTTTGAAAAGGTTAGTGTTATGTCGAGATATCCACTTGCGTATACGCAAGAAACATATATCAAGAACAGTTATACGTTTTCGTTGCCAATTTTTCAGCGATTATTATCATTCACAAAGAGTACTAGTGAAAGTGGATTAACAAAAATGCGGTGATTGAGCTTAAATGGAAGATTTATACACTGGAGCGTTCCCAAAGTATCTGATGGTGAGTCTGTAAATACCCCTACTACCCTTGTATAATAAACACTTTAGCAATAGATATAATGCCATTCGTAATAGTTTAATTAACTATAGGTGGTGGTTGTTTGAATGCACACACGATGTTCGTAGGTTCTCTCTCTCTATCTCTTTGTAATATTGTCTTTCTTCACACTGTAAATATAAATCGCAGAATGTTATATTTGTGTTGACATGGATATGGGTTATGAAGTCTTAATTAAATTGAGATGTTCCGAGTTTAAGCCAATGAACTGGCAATATAAAAGTGCAAAAATAGTCTTGTAAGTGTATAATAGATATTGTATTCTTTTTATGTGAATATTGTCTGCACTTTTTGTATTATACCGCTCCGAGAGGTTTACAAATTATATTTAGAGTATTGTTCTACTGAGGCACAATTCTTTATTGTAAATACATTTTAGCTAGTAAAATTAGTTCGATCTTTGTTGATTAAATTGTAGAGTAGTTCATTATGTCCGAATATTATGAGATTTGTTTAAGCGTAGTGCTGAGCTAGTCTCGCTGCAGTTTTAGTGTGATCAATTTATATATGTACTATTAGGAGCGAAGCTGTCTCGGGACAGTGTGAAATGTACAAAACTCAGACAGATTTTGATAATTCCGGTGCGTGTTACAAAAACATATAAAATTAAATTATACTGAGATAGATGCCGGTGCAAGTCAAGCACTAATAGAAGTAATGTAAAATCAGTTGGTTGAACAGATGTGTCGTTTTAGACAATTCTATTTGGGTATATAATCAGATTATTACATTACTTGTATTATCGATTTGAAATGTTTTCAGTGCCTCTAATTGTGTGAAATCAAACGGCCGCCGGTCAAAATAGTCCAAAATAAAATGCTGCACCGAAGTTAACACTATGTCCAATCTGCCCTATGTATGAGATAAGACGCTTTGGAATTGAGTGTTTTTATGTCGTGTTGAACAACTGCCTTAACACCATAGATAATCGAATTTATCTGCGGTATTAACTTGTATAACATCTAATTGCAGGTTAGTAAACTAATCATCTTTATTATACACATTTTTGAAACCACCGAAATCGTGGTTATAAAAAGGGTTAACTGGAATTTTCGCCTTATAAAATCTTATTCTACCATCTATAAAAATACGTTACGGTGGCAAAAAAGAATCTTTTTTTCTTGTTAGAATGTGCAATGTTGGGGAGGGAAATAATGGGCTGCGAGCCTGGTGTAAAGATACATTTACCGGTGCGCAATATAATGTGACAAACTTCGATGCAAAATTTTATTTCATTTGTTAGCTGGCCACAATCGAGAGAAATAACATATATTAGCATAGATGTATTTAGGACAATCTTATGATTTCTAATGTTACCAATTGATGATAGCAATAGACAGCGAATGATTGTAATAGTACTATTTTCCATATACATGACTGATTCTCCTGTGAAGGAAAATTTATTTAATTTTGACCTGTATGCTATAGATCCAGACGGTAAGGCATTGAATATACTTAAATACGGTTTAGTTTTGCACTTTTTTAGATGATATATTAAACCTAAAACACTATTGTCAATGAATTGTTACATATGTTTCTATGTATTTGGTATTTGTAACTGCGAAATTGAAGGGAAAGGTGTAAAATGTCCTAGTGGCATACAAGTTTGTGTTAGGGAATTCGATGTATCACAACGTCTCTCAGATAAACGTGGAAATACTCAGTACGCATCTTTGGCGGCGGACTGTCAATTGGTAGGTAATGCTTACGCTGACTATAAAAACATGCTTAATGTACTGATAACACAGCAGTAACGAGGCGAGATGTACCGAATCGCAGTAATTAGGAAGATTCGACTATGCTCTACAAGAATGGACACAGTTATATAGTTAAATGTATAGGTAGCGACTCAAAGCGGTTGGAATGGATTATAATAACAAATATTTTAAAAGTATTCTACGAAATAACTGAATCAATATTTTAATAAACAATAAAAAAAAATTGTGACAATTCCGCCTAATTTTTTTTTTCAGCTAACGTGACGTCACAAACGCCGCGCAGTCAAATCGCACGATCGAGACTGATGGATATGTCTCGATCGTGCGTAGAGGCTAGACCTCCTGAGGACGCTTCGTGTAGAATCGAAATGCGTCGAAAATTTTTCCGGTTTGACTGCGTGGCGTTTGTGACGTCACGTTAGCTTAACAGGAAAATTAGGCGGAAATGTTACTAGTTTTTTTTCTAAGTGCATTATTAAAGTATTGATTTACTTTTTTTCTTAGAATACTTTTAAAATATTTTTAATGATTAAATAGTGATTTACGCAAATTAAAGTCTGAATCTATTCATTATCTGAAGCATGGGTCTTACTAGCTCGTCTAACCATAAACTAAAGTTAAGCCAAAGAGTATTCCTATGTTGACGGTTTGTCCCCTGCCAGAGATGATACGTTTGTATTTCACATCTATATTTATATTTTATTCACACTTATAATTGCGACAACACTGTTTACTTTTAGCATTGACCTACTTGTTAAGATGTTAATGACAAGGGGCATATTTTTTACTACGAACAAGGTTATTTGAATGAACTGATTATAGATGTATTATGTTTATTATTATCTCTTCACTTAAGTCCGCTTGGGTTATATTGATAATGAAATGCTCATTGAATTTTATGATTTGGATGTACGAGAAACAGTTACAATTTTCCAAACAAATAAAATTTATCTCATTTTAGTATTACCCTAATGCCCGGCGCCTACCATAGCGGCCTCGAAAATATATTTGAATAATAAAATCTACAAATTTAATTTTGCATTGGTTTACGTTGAAATGGTACTGAAAATGTTTAAACTGTCGGGTTTGCTAATATCATATTTTACACTTGCATAGTTTAAAAAGCCTTCACCCTCACCCTGCGCTCCTCCTGCTGCAAAAAGTTTTTTCTTTCCGGATTTAGATAAAAAAAGAGGGATATATGATTTTATTTCATGCTTATTTCATTTTAAATGTCTTACATGATATTTTTTATTATTATTTATTTATTTAACCCTTTCGTTACATAACATTGGAAGTCAAATCGGTACAGAAGAAATACATAGCATTAATTAAGCATGCAAATCAGAAAATGAACAACTCATTTGCTCATTGATATGGTAAAATGGATGGCTTACAAAGAAATTTTAAGCATTATCTTGAATTTATTTAGAGGGAGTCGTGTCCAGAGGCATATTATACATAGCCAGTTTAAAACAGAGACCTTGTTTATAGGCTTTAACTAGTGTAGTTCTTGGTACCTTAGTTATGTAACCTTTCTTTGTTTTGGGTATTATAATGGCAATGCTGTCTGTTAGTTCAGCTGAGTTGAAGGAATTGAACCTCTAGGTTTTCGAAATTGAAGGCAAAATTAGCTTTTTACATTTCGCCGCTATGGTTGACGTTAGACTTTAGGCCGTAATTTTCTTTTAAATTCTATCGAGCATTTCTTGATCACAAAGAATTTTTGCTTTAACCGTTTTGAAGATCTCAAGTTTCGGCTACACTTCGAGTTATCAACACAATTATGTCACATTTTGAAAAGCTAAAACAGAACCTCTGTTCCCAATACACATACACATATATTTTCAGTTCTTTTGATAGAACTAGTGAGGCTTTTGTCTCTATTAGTTCGATAATGGGTAGATTTATCCAACAAACTTAAAAAACCTGTTATAACCAAAGGTATTATGCTTCTTTTCGGTTCACGCGGATAGGACTTTGTTATAGAAAGTAAAAAAAAGGTGTTTTCTGTGTCAAAATTAAAACTCTGATTTAACGTTTACGACACTTAACAACTGCTGTAGATGTATATGAAGCGGAAAATGTTTATTCCAAGTCTACGAATAAATATGTGAAGAAAAATAAGTCAAGCTCATAAACAGAAGAACGCTAAGCTTACCTCGGCGGGCGTGGTTTAAAAAGTGTACCGAGCGGCGCAACAACATTACCTTGACGCGACCAATCAGATACGATCATTTCTAAGCGCCAAATCAATTTACCGATCCAATTGAATTTGGAACATTGTGCATGTTTTATTAATTGTGAACTTGGTTCTTCACATATTTATTAGTAGTTCCTACTATAAGGTATTGTACCGTCGAAAGTCTATACGGTCCCTAGCGTATCCACAGATGTGCGATGTGCGAGAGAAAAATCCAATCGGATCGCTTCCATTCAGCGATGCTAGGAAAAGGAAGCGATTCTATTTGCGGATTTTTTGCTCTTACCGCTCTTAACTTTTCCCTCGCATATCATGCGGCTTTAAACATGGAATAATAACTGGACCTGCTGCAGCTGTGTATGCCTGTTGTTAAATTTTATAAATGCCAAACCAAGAAATAAAAACCAAACACTTGGTAGACGGGCTTGTGCGCGTATACCAAGGTTCAAAGGTTTTTGGATTCCACCTAAACATGGCGGTTTCCAGAAGTTCGATGATCGCGCACTATTGACAGGTAATACCTAAAAATTGAGTTTCGTTACCGTTCAACATTTTCAGACAGCTTTATTTATTTATAAGTCCTTTTTATTTTATAATAGCACTGATTAGGTAAATGCGAATATAGCAATTTATGGAGATATTTTTAAATCTAGTTAGCGGATTTTATTTTTCGAGACTAAAGGGGTTATTGTTTATTGTACAGGTACGTTTTATTCTATTGCCTAAATTATATTTACGTAATTTATTGACTTGTGTATGTATAACTAAGCGTAGCTATAAACTGCATTTCGTTAATAATTTTCAACTTTGTATCACATCTGTGTTTGAGTATAATGTTGTTTTTTCTAGAATATTATCACAAGAGCTCGATATCTTTTGAGAAATTATTATTGTATGTAACGTGTAATTATGTTATAAAGGTATTACATGTAACTATTAAAACAAGACAATTTAAATATTCTTCTGTTTTATTTATCCAGCAAAGAACAAAAAAGTTGGATAATAGATGTAATTATTTACGAATATTACTTGGCAATAAGCATTTTTTTAAAGTAGACTGCAGGTATAACAGACAACATAACAATGTAGCGGCTTAGAGGTCAGTCAAATCTGTACCTAAATGTCGCGTAAATGATATATCTACAAAATATAATAACAATAACCATGATTAAATTATGTAACGTGAATAAAACTTTTCTAAAACTATATTCTGTCCACGCCGTCAACGCGCGCTAGCGCCGGCGCTCGGACGTCATGCCAGTCACCGCTCTCCGTGAATCTCTTGTTTACACTCATGAGCTGCTCAAAGTTAGCCTTTGCCAGTTTATGCTTGTTTTTGACCTTGAGAATCAACTCTTCATCGTAAACCTCCTCAGGATCTTCTAATTTTAAATGTGCCTTCATCTCTTGCACCGTCACCAAGAAGCAGTTCCACGGAGACCAGTCTTCGTTCACGTTCCACCGACACAGTCTCAGCTCAGTGATGTCATTGCATTCACTTATCGCGGAATGCGAATGCCAAAGTTTTTCAACTATAAAGAATATATCTTTTTCCTGAAGAACAAAAGCCAGCGATCCCCAACACTTCCGACGTCGCTCGTCGCGCTGTACACTTCGTAGAATAAATTTATACGGCGTCATGTCTACCCAGCTACGTTCTGTTACGTCCTTCCACGAACACGATTTGCATATGAGGAAACCGCTCATCTTTGCATTCAGCGGGAAGTCGGTGTAAGGCTTCACTTGATGGCACAATTCACATAAGTGCAAACGACTATTTTCCATTTCTCTATAATCTCTTATCTCCTTCGACTTGGTTACACCAGAATTCAGTTCGGATGTTTTGATTAGTTGAAAAACAGCCGTAGCCGTCCTACGCCTCAAGAACTCGAGTTGAAAATCGTTGCAACGCCTGACGAGTAGATCACATTCTCTATCTATAAGAGTGATTATTTCTTCAGCTAGTGGATGTCGAAATTCCTGTAAAGCGAACTTCATATCGACTAATAGCTCCATTCTTTCTTTGACGTCCATATCTTCGCGAAGGAAAGCATTGTAGAGCTCCTTTAGTTTTCTCGCCTTTTGTATCTCGACTGTCTCCATTGTTACCAGCTTACCGTCTCGACCGTACCACGCAACGGGTTTAGAGATTTCGTCTAAAAATAGCCTCTCTTTGATTTTCTTATTGTCTTCTCTCACTTTTACTCTATAGGCTTCGATGCACCTGAGTAATTCAACTTCTTTGTCGAGAAGTAATGTGAACTCTGCTATTTTGGGGCCTTTTGCGTGTAACCGTGATATCCTGGCTATTTCAGCGTGTTTCCATCGATCGACCTAAACAAAACATTCGCTTTAGCTTTAAACATTATTTTTATACACAGGAATACCTAAATAACTTCTGTACCTAGAGCTGAAAGTTATGTTACACCTAGGTATACAAAAATGGCGATGTAGCAAGCTGCAAACCTGACTCCCATTCAAAATGCAGTTCGACATTATTGGAGCACTTTCCATAACCCTAACACAGTTTTTATAATATTTATTAGCATAGTTTCAAAGCATGAACGCGAAAGCAACACCTGCACGAGGAGATGGATTGTCTGAGTAAAAACTATAAACACCAGAATGTTTAGGTCACATTTTACAGGGGGTAGCCTATTACCATTAACTAGGCATGGTGCCGTATTACTTCGGAGACCTAACTACTTAAGGATTTTCCTGTAAACAAAAAGCTTTTCCGAACCGGAGATCGAACCCGTGATCTTGCAGTTACCTAGGGCATTAAGCTCATCTCGCACACAAAATTCGACACAATTTATATATACTATAATAGCAAAAATACTATGACTATATTTTTTTGACCATACAAGTAAAAAAATATAGTAGTATATTTTTTTTCTCTCGTAAATTAGTAATTTTCTAATAGTATAATAGTATTTCGTTAGATCTCATAAACACCCACTCACCATTGCATACAGTTGATCAAAATCCTCACGCGTCTTAGGAAATGTTTTGGTTATAAGGTCGTGGCGGAGACGCCTCTCCATTGCTTCTCGTTCTAGCCTGTCCTCTTCTTTCATTCGAGCTATCCTCTCCCTGTAAAAACATGCTTCACTGAATCTTGTTTTTATTCCCATCATCCCATACACAACCTATCACTCTCTGTGACAAAAATCAAAATAGGTAGGTAAGTACTTAGGTATATTATAGTTAAATATAAACAGTTTTGTATTGAGCTTAATATAGTTATCTGCCGTGTACCCGATGACGTTAAGCTGTGTTCGGAATTGTCGATCGTATAGTAATAACCGCTTTACCTTTCGGCTAAGAATTTGAAGAAGAAAGAACGAGGGCTTCTAAGAATTTGAAGAACCTTCACGAGATGGTACCTACTTATTGTATTCCTGTTTTCTCCAAAACTGAATTAGGTACAAGTATGTTTACTTTTAGAGTTCTCCTATTATTTTATTTTGAATAATGTATTGAACGTTAAAACTTTTCAAATTTGACTGGCGGTCCTCTTATCATGGCATACAGGGCATTTTTACCGATTTTAAGGGTCATCTTTCGTTAGTAAAGTAATTGATGAAAAAAAAAAGAAAATTACAGGGCGTGTTTATAGCAGACCTAGGTTTTTTGTAAAAAAATAAGTATGGAGGAATTATCCAGAAAGAAAATAGGATAACACATTTTTATGGAAAATTGCAGGCCGACAAGAGGGCGATGCGTCTAGTGCGCCAAACGTGCAATAACTTATTAAATACATTTGAAGCGCTCGTAGCGAAGTTTACTAAGCTGTTCTTAACCGATCAGCAAAGTTAAGCAACGTCGCGCGCGGTCATGAGTTAGATGGGTGACCGTTAGTGACATTACTACTGAGCGCTTCCGTGCTTCGGAGGGCACGTTAAGCCATCGGTCACGGTTGTTGTCCTAGGATGGCAGTCGTTATAGCATGGTGGTAGGGCATTTTGCGAATGCCCGCCTGGCTAGCTACCTCCCTCAAGTAGAAAATCTGTCGCCAAGCACTTAACGGTGTGTTCCGGCAGCTGTCCTTGAGAGCCAGTACTTCTAGGTTAGTCTAAATAACATCTTCGACCACATCATCAAAAAAAAAAATCAAAACTATATTTATTTCGTCCTCACAAAAGGTTTCTTACGTAAAAATACATAAATGGACAGACAAGAGTGCCAAAATTAAACCTATCTTTGTGAGGGGCTGGTGCCTGAAGTAGGTTTCTAAAAACCTGTATCACAGGTCACCAGGACACCTCCCGTGGATAGAAATATATTATGACATCCCTACCTTGTTATACAATTTTTAAAATCAGTTTTACGCTATTACGAACTACTTGTAGGCAGGAAGTTATATATGGTTCTTAATTATAGGATACTTAGTGTTAATGTTTAAAATGGATACAAAATAAAGAAGTGAACTAAAGAATTAGATATAAAAAAAATAGTAAAAAAAAATATTATAACTAAATGGAATTTTAAATACAGTGCAGGCTATTTAATAGTTGAGGACGGTAGGAAACATGTTTACATGCGTTGAGTTGAGTTTGTATCATCACTTACCATCAGGTGAGATAGTGGTCAAAGGCTAACCTATCAGGCATAAAAAAAAAACATGAGCAAGGGCATACGCCTTATTTGGATCCTTATTACTTGCCCCTACATTCGGCTTTTATGATCATCCAATATGAGGAGATTGTTAGCACTCAGTACTCAGGGGGGCTTAGTAGTCCTTGCTCAGTACGAAATTATCCTCCTGTGAAAGAGCTCTTGTATAATGCCGAAAGTGCCCGATCTCGATAATCCCGATCCAATCTGCAATATCTGTTGAATCTCTTCATTGGTGATTCGCCAATTCTCGTATCTATTTTACCGGGTATTTTATTAGTGCTCTTTTAAAGTCTGTCTTGGTGGATTCCGCCTTACTACCAGATATTCTGACTCGAAGCAATATTGTGCAAACACTACTGCGTTTAGGCGTGAAGGGCACTGAAGCAAGTGAAATTAATGGGAAAACGAGTCATAAGAACTAACGTTTGAAGCGCTCGTAGCGAAATTTGCTTAGCTGTTTTTAAGTTGGATGGCTGATGCAAATGACATTACCACTGAGCGCTTCCGTGCATCGGAGGGCACGTTAAGCCGTCTCTGTCCCGGCTGTTGTCTTAGGATGGCAGTCGTTATAGCATGGTGGTAGGGCATTTTGCAAATGCCCGCCTGCTAGCTACCACCCTCAAGTATAAAATCTGTCGCCAAGCACCTAACGGTGTGTTCCGGCAGCTGTCCTTGAGAGCCAGTAATTCTAGGTTAGCCTGAACAACATCTTCGACCACATCGTCACTCACCATCAGGTGAGATAGTGGTCAAAGGGAATGGCTAACATATCAGGAATAAAAAAAAAGTCTAGCAGTGACTTTTGCAGTAATAGGTTTTTATAGAGATCTAATAAATAATCTATCTAATAACTGTTTGTTTATTGAAAGGGGCTGGCCTGTTACCATTAGGTAACTTACTTGTTGAGTCATAATTAGTATGGTAAGGGGGTTGAAGTTGTTAGCACATAAACAATAATCACAGCATTAGGCTTCTTTTAGAATAGATAGTTTGGTAATATTAATAGCTTGGTAATATATTTCACAACATAGAATAATCGATACTTGGACTTAGCTAGAATTGGTTAAGTTTCTTTCCACCACGTAGTGTACCTAAAGCCCAAAATTGGACTCGATACGAACCAGTGAACCTGATCCTGCCAACATGTACCACCAGGTAGCTTTATTCGCATATTCATACGCAAAGGGTAAGCAGATTTTTATCTTAATACTTACCTATTAGAATAGTATTTCATTCAGGCCTGATCACTTACATGCATTCATGAAGCCACCGTGCAACCTTTTGCCGGAATTGGTAATGCCTGAAAGCCCTCTGTATGATGGCAGCGTAGTGGTTGTGGTTGAGCCGTTGGATCATTTCATCATATGTTTCGTAAGGCCTCGGCTCCACTATCCTGTCGTTCACATTTGGGATGTACACTTGGTTGCAAACGCCTTGCATTTGTGTTGAACGACTGTAGGAAGTTCCCTGGAACCAATTCATTTCAATATATAAGCAAGTTGTACGTTTTTCGGCTTGTTTTTATTGCTTATAGCAGATAAACCTGGTGGTGGCCTAACTGATGGAAAGTACCGACCTTTAGAAATTAGATGTATGATGCCCTATTTAAACAACCTAATGTCGTAGCGCAAAGGGGAATCCTGGGCGGGAATTTCCTTCCAAATCTTTGTGATACGCTTAATAAATGTTCAAGAGAACCGATGTGTAGTTGAGAACGGAGCATGGTGATAGGGCATTTTGCGAATCTGAAAAATCTGTCGCCAAATGGAGTGTATCAGCAGCAGTCCTTGAGAGCCAGTAATTCTAGGTTAGCCTGAACAACATCTTCGCCACATCATCAACTACCATCAGGTGAGATGGTAGTCAAAGGCTAGCCTGTCAGGTAAAATTAAAATTAAAAAACTCAAAAAAGGGTGAACATCTCGTCGAAGGCAAGCGGTACGGTGGTGGCATCGGATCAAACAGCTAGTTGAGACTTAACATCAGGTGGTCCTCGTGCTTATACCGTCATATATACATTAAAAAAAAACTCTAAATGTTTGTTAGGATAGGACTAGCAGAAATCAACCTTAAGATTTAGTTAGCATTTTTCCAATATTTCTGTATAGGGATTGATTAGCTCATGTATTTTCATACAAACATTGCTTGCCAATACGACTTTTATAATGCTTAAGTTAAAATTTGTAAAAGTATTGTAATTTTGAAGCAATGATGGCCGAGCGGTAATATCTAGGGACTGCCGTGCCGCAGGTTACCTGGTTCGATCCCCACCGCCGGCTTGAGCTTCACCGCATGGTGGAAGGGCATTTTGCGATTGCCCGCCTGGCTAGCTACCACCCTCAAGTAGAAAATCTGTCGCCAAACACCTAACAGTGTGTTCCGGCAGCAGTCCTTGAGAGCCAGTGAAATTACAGGCACATGAGACTTAACAACTATGTCTCAAGATGACGGGCGCAGTGCAATTCGTCACTTGTGATGAAATGCACCTGTTATAAGCAGAGGTTAGTCCGCTTAACATCAGGTGGGCCTCGAGCTAGTTCCGTCAAATTAACTTAAAAAATAAATGTAAAATTGTACCGAAAGTTATGTTGTTCCAGATAGTTATGATTTTTTTTTTTTTTAAACTATTTTTTCTTTTCATCATTAGGATATTTCAAACATTTGTTTACCAAATTGGTGTGCTTTATATTTAATTGTAAAGGGTAGGTCCTGTCTGAGTGTGTTATGTAGATACATATATTTAACCAATGTGCGTTTTAAGAAAGATAAAAAAGTTAAATGAGGTAAAGAGAGACGTCATTAGGAAGTGACGAATTACGCAATCTTATCAATGTGTCGCTGAAAATAAGCGAAAAAAATATTTTTCAAAACATATGGAACCGACTTCCAACACTGAAAGGTATTAAATTATTATATTCTCATTTTAGTGATAAAGGCTGCTTACAAGTTCATTCACTGGCCTAAAATAGTGTTCATCGCCGACAACAGCAAATACAATTAATTCATCCAGGTAAGCGAATATAATTTTCAGTTAATATACCATAACTTATAAAGTATTGAACCGATTTTGATGAAATTTATATGAGACTACTTCGGAGGGATCACCCCTTTTTGGTAAAAAAGAATTAACAATATTGGATTACCTACTCTAAAATTTTATGCGTGGTACATAAATAAATGTACGCGTCGAATTGAGAACCTCCTTCCTTTTTGGAAGTCGGTTAAAAATATTTTAAAACATTACAGTTTAAAGAAGTGAATGCCTGAACTTGTAGCTGCAGATTTGTATATACTTAGTGGTACTTCACGATGAAGGCAAATGAGATGCTTAGTTTTCCACATTGAGACGAAATTTCTAAAAATAAACTATAGTATAATATCTCTTCCCAAACTACAGAATACGAACAACTAAGGTAAAAACCTATGATTTACCATATCAAATATTATTATAACTTAATGTTGCAATAGTGACAGAGTATTTTAATTATTTCTCAAAATGACTGGTAAATCAGGTTTTCTTGTGTTGTTTAGATAATAATATGCATCGTATTAAATATTATCTAACCCATCATATTACAAGACGCAAGTAACCAAGGACTCAGAAACACAAAGAGGCACAGAGGTTACAATACCGACCTAATTATAAATGCCCACCTACATAAGTAGCTGGCTAGCGACCACCCAAGTAGAAAATCTGTCGCCAAGCACCTAACAACTATGTCTCAAGGTGACGGGCGCAGTGCGATTCGTGACTTGTGACGAAATGCATCTTTTATAGGCAGAGGTTAGTCCGCTTAACATTAGGTGGTCCTCGTGCTTGATCCGTCACAAAGGGTGTTTACAATAATTCAACAAACTTACATAAATTTTTTGACGTTCCTCGGCAGTTTGTGTGTCTCTAGAGGTTTTATTCTCTGGAGGTATTTTCTCGGGTTTCTGGGGCGTCTGCGTGTAGGCGTGGTGATATACAATACCTGAAATATAATATTAAATGTTTATTTTTATTACATATTCGTTACTACAAGAAAATAATACGATAAAAGGGATGCCCGCAGGCCTTGGTAACTAATAATCTTCTGTGTTATTACAACACGGCAACAGAGTAGAGGAAAATCTATTCTTTCAGTGA
Source organism: Plagodis pulveraria (assembly GCA_963890685.1). Lineage (NCBI taxonomy): Eukaryota > Metazoa > Arthropoda > Insecta > Lepidoptera > Geometridae > Plagodis > Plagodis pulveraria. Next base: position 14,184,497 of record OY982956.1, read on the forward strand.
CTCCGTGGATATAATAGGTTCCGTTTAACATAAGATGAACTAGATGTGAAGAGTTTTCTATGTCGCGAGCGTATTATAATTTATGTTTGTTTTGGAAGATTCATGAATGCCAGCTATCAATGTGAAAATTAATTCGGAAAATCCATCAGAAAGTAAGGACAATAGCTTTGTGACTGAAGAGTTCTCTTTTACCGATTTTAAGGGTCATCTTTTGTTAGTAAATTAGATGTCGAAAAAAAAGAAAATGACAGGGGCGTGTTTATAGCAGACCTAGGTTTTATCTAAAAAATAAGTAAAGAGGCATTATCCAGAAAGAATAAGGGATAACACATTTGTATGGAGAATTGCAGGCCGACAGGAGGGCGATTGGTATTTTGTGAAATATCTTAAACACTTGAGCATTGGCATACGTCAATAGCAGGAGATTGTTAGCACTCAGTACTTAATTATCATCCTGCGAAGGAGCTCTTGTATAATGTCGTAAATGCCCGATCTCGAGATCCCGATCCAATCAGCAATATGTGTTCAATCTCTTCATTGGTGATTTGCCAATTCTCTTTTCTATTTTACCGGATATTAAGAGTCTGTCGTGGTCAGAATATCTGGTAGTAAGGCGGAATCGCCTTACTACCAGATATTCTAACTCGAAGCAATATTGTGCAAACACTACTGCGTTTAGGCGTGAAGGGCACTGAAGCAAGTGAAATTAATGGGAAAACGAGTCATAAGAACTAATGTTTGAAGCGCTCGTAGCGAAATTTGCTTAGCTGTTCTTAAGTTGGATGGCTGATGCAAATGACATTACTACTGAGCGCTTCCGTGCTTCGTAGGGCACGTTAAGCCGTCTCTGACCATAGCTTTGTGACTGAAGAGTTCAAAGACGCGCTGAAGCTGAATAAAGGTTGATAAGTAATTTTCCTATGTCGCTTATGTACACTCGAGAGCAATGAATCCGGGTCACTTAAAGAATCCTAAAAATCTCGGAAACTAAAAATGCTAGGTTAATGCAATAAATTGTATTTAATAGACAATGTAATACTCCTTAAATGAAGGTATTAAAACTTCTTAGTTATTGTAAAGTTATATCATAAAAAAATCAAATTTGAAAAAGGGCCACTTTCGAAGATGGAACTACGAAATTACAGCATTTGGTTTTGCTTTTGTTTGTAATCTGTCATTTATGTGGGTACATAAACCATGTTGATAGTGCTCTATATTCATTATTCAAGCTGAAATTATGTCGCTTACGCCTGAAGAATGCACCAGAATACTTACAATGCTGGAAATCGGCCGGAGTCAGCGCGATACAGCCAGGACTGTCGGTGTGTCACTGTCAACAGTACAAAGAGTTCTCCGACGTTACGAAGAAACTGGTTCTAACCTACGCAGACCAGGAACGGGCAGAACCAGGTGTACCACAGCACGAGAAGACCGATACTTGGTGAACACCATGCTTCGAAATCGCTTTCTCACAGGAACTGAACTCACCAATCAGTTTCGACGCCTCGGAGGAAGTAACCCAAGTGCATGGACAGTAAGACGTCGGCTTGCTGAATCTAACTTAAAACCCCTTAGACCTGCAAACGGCCCTAAACTGGAGCGTGGGCATCGTATTTCGAGACTAAGATATGCCCAGAGCCACGTAAATTGGAGTATTGAAGATTGGTCAAAAGTTATGTTCTCCGACGAATCAAAATTTATGCTCTACAAGCACGATGGAAGACACAGAGTGTATCGAAGACCAGGGGAAAGATTCAAGCAAGCATGCATCGAAGAAAAAGTAGCCTACGGTGGTGGGTCTGTACTTGTGTGGGCCGGAATTTCTTCTGAAAGTCGCACAGAGCTGGTGATCATAGAAAACGGCTCTTTAACTAGCGTAAGATATGTGGAAGAAATCCTCAATGATCACGTTGGTCCATTTATGGTCAATTTAGGTGAGGATGCTATATTTATGCATGACAATGCCCGACCTCATACAGGTAGGATTGTGAATGACTACCTTCAAGAGATGAACATTACTCGTATGGAGTGGCCAGCGCGCAGCCCGGATATCAACCCGATCGAGCATGCTTGGGACGAGCTAGGCAGATGCGTAAAACAACGAAACCCTCCCCCAATCACGCTTCGTGAGCTCAAAATTGCTCTCACAGAGGAATGGGAGAATATTCCCCAAAATCGTATAAGGAACTTGGTGTACAGCATGCCAAACCGCGTAAACGCAGTAATGGAAGCACGAGGAGGCAATACGAAGTATTAAAATTCAAGAAAATCGTAATAAAGTTCAAAAATTTCATGTTTCCTATTTTTGTTTTAAGGAGAGATCAGCAGTTTTTTTCTTTATGTAATTTTGTGTTAATAAAATGTATGGTGACTCATATTTTTTTTACTTTCATTTAAGGAGTATTACATTGTCTATTAAATACAATTTATTGCATTAACCTATCATTTTTAGTTTCCGAGATTTTTAACATTCTTTAAGTGACCCGGATTCATTGCTCTCGAGTGTATATATAGGTATTTTTTATATATGCGCTTCATATGTCATTAAAACTGCTTACAAACAAATTGTAAAATATTAAAATATATATGTCGGAGAAGAGCAATAGATAGTAAGTAAGGGGTTCTCCCTTGGTATCAAGATGTTTAATGGCAGAGCTCTCATAACGTGGTCGTACGTGTGGGTATCGTGCAAATGAGAAGACACATATCACTTGAATACTTGGTTTATTCCTCAATTCACACACTGAGAAAAACGACTTTGGAGCTTAAATCAAATTTGACCTTTTACCGTTGAATTGTAACTACGCAAGATGAATTCACAACTCTTAAGATGATTTTCTCCACGCAAAGCGAAATCAATAAAAATGTACCATATTTTATAATAAACACAACCGTCAAAAAACGCCTTCCGTAAAGTATTTTCAGAATTGAACTTGTTATACGATAATAATTGTAGTATTGACCATAAAATATACCTTAATTTTACGGCGGTTTATATACGGTGATTATCACTTTAACGTACGACTTAATCAGCCTCATCATCGAAAAGTCAATATTTAAGAAAGACCACAAAATACACCTTAAATGAAGACGAAAAGAAACATTCGCCTTCACTGACCTCGTTTAACGCCTTCTAGTTGGAAGGCGTTTTTATACGTATTTACGTTTGGTCGGTTTTTTGCCTTCATACCATATAAATTGGCCGTCATTAGGGCGCTTTGACTTAAGATTTTTCTCAGTGCAGTTTACGGAGGTAACCCCCGAAATAGCCTCCGTCCACCCCCTATACCCATTCCAGTCCTCGCCTTGCAGAACACTCTCTGCACAATCTCACTTTGTTCCTTTCTGGTCATATTTTGGCGTATGTGCCATAACGATATGTATTTGGCGTGTTTTGTGACGTAAGCTTTGAGTCACCGTCACAGTATCTCAAACGACTATAGACTAGTAGCAACCACTGACTAGAATAACGTCGGTAAATCAGTATTGCTATTCTCGTATCAAACTAACTGCTACGCTCCGACATATATATATTTTTACTAAAATCGTAAGGGACTAACTACTAAATAGAATAAACATCGCAATTCAAAGGGGCAATGCTGCCAGCAAGCTGGGCACCCTGCCAGCTGGTAGTGGGCTGGAGCATTTGGGCTGCCTGTGAGTAGTTGTTGTAGCTGTAGTGTTGTATATAGGTAGTTCCTAGTATTTTGTTCATAAAGGTATACCGCCGGCTTATAAATAAAAAGAATGGACTTCATTAAATTTGTGTTTGAAAATCTAAAATTAAAGTGCTGGGCGGACTAATAAAAAAATTGCGTGCAGAAACTATTCACATCCACGGCGAGTCTGGCGGCTCTACTATGCTGCCTTTAAACTCTCGCCGAGAAATCTCGACAGCCTAGAAACGTGAATATGAATAGTTTCTCGTCTTCTCGTTCTCGTGCTCGCTTGTCTTCCGATCGGTGTAAAGAACATCTTTTTCTCTAATATTCGAATATGAGTTTTGAAATGTGACTATCGGAGCAGAAACTGCTTGTAATGTCAATGTTGTGTTTGGAGAGGATCCGGTTGACGAACGCACTGTGCGTTATTGGTTTACCCGCTTTCGTAGTGGACCTTCTATCGGAAGAATGAGTCCCTAGAAAGACCATCCACTAACGTAAATAACGACAAACGTAGGTGATTGTGGAAGCCGATCCGTACTGCCAAAGATTTAGCGGAATAGTTTGACGTTAGCATACCCACAATATAGAATCCTTTGCAGCAAATCAGTAAAATTAAAATACTTGGATAATGGTTGCCTCATTGGCTGACTCCTGGTGAAACGCCAAAACAATGCTCGAAGCAAAGGTTACCAACAGTAAAGTGATAGTACTTAACTGTTTGGTGGTTACTTCAGGGCGTAATTCATTACAGCTTTTTCAATTCCGGTCAAACAAAAACAGAAGATGTATAGCGCAGAACTCCGAACAATCATAGTGAAATCTCGCAAAATAGCCCGGAGTCGTCAATCGGTCGTCACCATTATTGCTCCATGATAACGCTAGACTACTTATGAAACAGGTCTAGCCCCAAGCGACTACAAATTTCTGCGCGATTTGGTCAAAGAAAAAAAAAACAAATCAAGAACCGGTACAAAAACCTTACACACAGTTTGTGGACTCCAAATTCACATAGTTTTATCGTAAAGGTTTAAATGATCTTCCTATTAAGAGTAGATGGCAGAAATGTATAGATAACGAGGGTAGATGCTCAGATCAAATAAATTTATGATCCTCCAAATAAAAAAAATACTACGCACGGCAATATCATATCATAATACTGAGTATCTGTTATACTGGAGGTACATTATTATTTCAATAGACCAATAGTTCGAATAGAAATGAGAAAACACCTACAAAATCTAATGCTGATAACTGTTAACTTGTGTCAAATAAACAAGGAAACAAACACATTTTGGTAAAATAATCAAATTGTCACTATATACCTATACCTATTATGGTATATACCTGACATTCTGAAAGTTCTAACAAGAGGATTGGTTGCTGCGGGTGCACGGCGCTATAGTTACCTAGTGATCTCATTGCGGCTTTTGTAGCCTTTACTCTTCCTTTAATTGCTCTTGAGAATACTCGGTATAAGGACCGGAAGGTAAATCGGAGGAAAGATACGTAATGTGTCTGTTTTGTCACAGAATTATGAATGCACAAAACTGGGAAGCAAGGTAACTATTTAAATTATCAATAATAAGTAACATAGCTGGTTCTCACAAATAGCCTTAAACATTATATTTTATATATTATGCCTTAAGCATCAGTGTATTAGTTTTTCAGTCCCGCGAGGTGCCAGGCTAGAATCTCCCCGCTTCCATCTTTTCCCGTGGGTGTCGTAAGAGGCAACTAAGTGCAAAATATGAGAAATACCGGAAGCAGCGTCACCTGGGGAACTGTTATCTTAAACAGGGATCCCCAAGACGGCTGCCAAAAGCGTGGGGATTTTGGCAAACCCCTTGATGGGGGAGGATGTGTTCAGCAGTGATTAATCCGGCTGATACAGTATAGAGTTTCAATCCGTAGTTTAGTAATTAAAATGAAAGTTATCGTAAGTATCTTATGGGGAGAATTTTAATATATAACACAACTCTTATGTGTTTGCATTATAACAAAAATTAGAACCTTGATTATTTTCCTTTATTTAACTCCTATTTTTTTTTCTCTTTGATATAATAGCTATTGACCACAATCTCACCAGACGATAAATGATAATGTGGTCGAGAAAGTTAAACAGACTGTAGCTTAACTTATTTTTGTAGCGCTCGTAGCGAAGTTTACTTAGCTTTTCTTAACCGATCAGCAAAGTTAAGCAACGTCGCGCGCGGTCATGAGTTGGATGGGTGACCGCTAGTGACATTACTACTAAGCGCTTCGGTGCTTCGGTGGGCACGTTAAGCCGTCGGTCCCGGTTGTTATCTTAGGATGGCAGTCGTTATAGCATGGTGGTAGGGCAATTTGCGATTGCCCGCCTGGCTAGCTACCAACCTCAAGTAGAAAATCTGTCGCCAAACACCTAACGGTGTGTTCCGGCAGTTGTCCTTGAGAGCCAGTAATTGTAGGTTAGTCTGAACAACATCTTCGACCACATCATCACTTACCATCAGGTGAGATAGTGGTCAAAGACTAACCTATCAAGCATAAAAAAAAAGCCTAAGCCCGGAATGGGAACAGGTTCTGAAAAACGGCTGCTGGTAGTCACGCTCGTTGATCAATTTCCTACATGAGGGAGGTACCTATCCAGATGGGCAAAATACTTTATCATCATGCGACGAAGTAAGGCCGCGATAGGATTTGAAATGGACCTCCTCAACTCGGCAGTCCGAATTTACCTACAAAGGTTAGGAAATTGTAGTAAACTTTTACGATTGTAAAAAATAACATATTATCTTCACGGCCGTGTATCCCCAAAGGCGTAGTTAAATCAGTAAATAATTATATAGGCTAAGTTGACTACGTACATACCATAATAAAACAGGTATTTTCATAACAATTCATACCGAAGTATCATATCACTTACCTGAATGAACATTCCTATAACCTCCTAAATATGGCTTTTTGATAGGGTCACTGAATATCTCCACGTTTATCTGTCTGAATGTGTCGCCAAATGGGACCATGACACTTAGGACATCGTTGACTGGCATTTCTTTATATAACTTATCTAAATTCAATTTCTCATTATTTTTCGTTAGTAGTTCTACTTCCACGATGCCATATTTGTCGTAATCCAAGTCTAACAGGGCCATTCGATCTATAAGCGGGCGCTCTCCTCTGAGCATAACCAAATTATCAGGATCCACCAGAAACAGACCCGCCAAGTTCTTCTTTATTTCATGCACTTTCATTATAGAATGGTAAGACCGAGTAAAAATGCCGTTTTGATTTCGTACTCGAAATTTTATCGCTATAAACGGTATCGCTTTCTTTTTTGGAATAACCGAATGGAGAAGTTCGTGAACGTACGATTCTTTTGGAATAGCCGATAAAGCAAAGTCCTCAGAATCTTTAGTAAACACGTCAATAACCATATTGCCGAGAGGATCCACCTTGATGTCGGACAAAAGACTGGTTTCTTTGAGCACAGTTCGGTTCTTTGTTAAAAGCAGATTGTTATTTGACACTGAAAGTAATTTGGCTAGTTTACGCTTGACGAATTTAAGTGGAGTATTCGCTGGGAAGACTTTATTGAACACTTCGTTGGGGTGTAATGGGGATTTGAAGGTTACTAATATGTGGCTTATGGGGCATTTGAACTGTTCCAGGTCTCTAGCACAGGGAGCTGTTTGATACCGTGATTTGCTTTCATCTCCGTCTGATGCCCCTACTCGTTGGTAAGGTGGAGCTGTGAGTAGTTTCTCTCGACCTAGTTCACATTGGCACGCAACCACTCCCTTCAAACAATCGGGATTTGGAGATATTCCAACCGTTCTGGGTTTCGTTCTTGGATCCATTTGTCCTAAAAATCACGACAAATATGTATAAAATAGCTATAAGAAGCCTTTGACTGGAATATACACCAAAACATACACAAATAAAAATACAGCACTGATTACTGATATATAATAAATTGACTGATTTTCGTTGCTAAGAGACAGTTGCCATGGTTCCCAACAGTCTCAATTTTTAGTGATCGCTGACGTCTTTCTATGGCGGGAAATACATTTATTTTGTTTTGTTGTTACATTCTCGTCTATCGTACTTGATCGCTGATAATTTACGCGAGGTTTTGAGAAGATTTATTACGATTTTATATAAATCTTCAAAAAAGGATTGAATTGATTACATGTTTCAGGTAAAAATCATAAAAATATTTATTTTTACGATTTGACGGTTAACGTATGAAAGTAATGTGTTAACAAGCTTTTCAATATAATACGAGAAAGTTATCGTAAGTATCTTATGGGGAGAATTTTAATATATAACACAACTCTTATGTGTTTGCATTATAACAAAAATTAGAACCTTGATTATTTTCCTTTATTTAACTCCTATTTTTTTTTCTCTTTGATATAATAGCTATTGACCACAATCTCACCAGACGATAAATGATAATGTGGTCGAGAAAGTTAAACAGACTGTAGCTTAACTTATTTTTGTAGCGCTCGTAGCGAAGTTTACTTAGCTTTTCTTAACCGATCAGCAAAGTTAAGCAACGTCGCGCGCGGTCATGAGTTGGATGGGTGACCGCTAGTGACATTACTACTAAGCGCTTCGGTGCTTCGGTGGGCACGTTAAGCCGTCGGTCCCGGTTGTTATCTTAGGATGGCAGTCGTTATAGCATGGTGGTAGGGCAATTTGCGATTGCCCGCCTGGCTAGCTACCAACCTCAAGTAGAAAATCTGTCGCCAAACACCTAACGGTGTGTTCCGGCAGTTGTCCTTGAGAGCCAGTAATTGTAGGTTAGTCTGAACAACATCTTCGACCACATCATCACTTACCATCAGGTGAGATAGTGGTCAAAGACTAACCTATCAAGCATAAAAAAAAAGCCTAAGCCCGGAATGGGAACAGGTTCTGAAAAACGGCTGCTGGTAGTCACGCTCGTTGATCAATTTCCTACATGAGGGAGGTACCTATCCAGATGGGCAAAATACTTTATCATCATGCGACGAAGTAAGGCCGCGATAGGATTTGAAATGGACCTCCTCAACTCGGCAGTCCGAATTTACCTACAAAGGTTAGGAAATTGTAGTAAACTTTTACGATTGTAAAAAATAACATATTATCTTCACGGCCGTGTATCCCCAAAGGCGTAGTTAAATCAGTAAATAATTATATAGGCTAAGTTGACTACGTACATACCATAATAAAACAGGTATTTTCATAACAATTCATACCGAAGTATCATATCACTTACCTGAATGAACATTCCTATAACCTCCTAAATATGGCTTTTTGATAGGGTCACTGAATATCTCCACGTTTATCTGTCTGAATGTGTCGCCAAATGGGACCATGACACTTAGGACATCGTTGACTGGCATTTCTTTATATAACTTATCTAAATTCAATTTCTCATTATTTTTCGTTAGTAGTTCTACTTCCACGATGCCATATTTGTCGTAATCCAAGTCTAACAGGGCCATTCGATCTATAAGCGGGCGCTCTCCTCTGAGCATAACCAAATTATCAGGATCCACCAGAAACAGACCCGCCAAGTTCTTCTTTATTTCATGCACTTTCATTATAGAATGGTAAGACCGAGTAAAAATGCCGTTTTGATTTCGTACTCGAAATTTTATCGCTATAAACGGTATCGCTTTCTTTTTTGGAATAACCGAATGGAGAAGTTCGTGAACGTACGATTCTTTTGGAATAGCCGATAAAGCAAAGTCCTCAGAATCTTTAGTAAACACGTCAATAACCATATTGCCGAGAGGATCCACCTTGATGTCGGACAAAAGACTGGTTTCTTTGAGCACAGTTCGGTTCTTTGTTAAAAGCAGATTGTTATTTGACACTGAAAGTAATTTGGCTAGTTTACGCTTGACGAATTTAAGTGGAGTATTCGCTGGGAAGACTTTATTGAACACTTCGTTGGGGTGTAATGGGGATTTGAAGGTTACTAATATGTGGCTTATGGGGCATTTGAACTGTTCCAGGTCTCTAGCACAGGGAGCTGTTTGATACCGTGATTTGCTTTCATCTCCGTCTGATGCCCCTACTCGTTGGTAAGGTGGAGCTGTGAGTAGTTTCTCTCGACCTAGTTCACATTGGCACGCAACCACTCCCTTCAAACAATCGGGATTTGGAGATATTCCAACCGTTCTGGGTTTCGTTCTTGGATCCATTTGTCCTAAAAATCACGACAAATATGTATAAAATAGCTATAAGAAGCCTTTGACTGGAATATACACCAAAACATACACAAATAAAAATACAGCACTGATTACTGATATATAATAAATTGACTGATTTTCGTTGCTAAGAGACAGTTGCCATGGTTCCCAACAGTCTCAATTTTTAGTGATCGCTGACGTCTTTCTATGGCGGGAAATACATTTATTTTGTTTTGTTGTTACATTCTCGTCTATCGTACTTGATCGCTGATAATTTACGCGAGGTTTTGAGAAGATTTATTACGATTTTATATAAATCTTCAAAAAAGGATTGAATTGATTACATGTTTCAGGTAAAAATCATAAAAATATTTATTTTTACGATTTGACGGTTAACGTATGAAAGTAATGTGTTAACAAGCTTTTCAATATAATACGAGAAAAGCTATTTTAAACTCATACTATGATAATGTAGGATGTTTATCAAACCTAACTAAAAATTCGAATAAAGTTTGAATTTCCCATCTTTGTTGTGTTTTTCTACCTTAACCTTCTCATACACGTGGTTAACACAAAATAATATATATATATATATATATATTTATGCCTGATAGGCGAGCCTTTGACCACTATATCACCTGATGGTAAGTGATGATGTGGTCGAAGGTGTTGTTCAGGCTAACCCAGAAGTACTGGCTCTCAAGGACAGCTGCCGGAACACACCATTAGGTGCTTGTCGACAGATTTTCTACTTGAGGGTAATGTCACTAGTGGTCACCCATCCAACTCATAACCGCGGCGACGTTGCTTAACTTTGCTGATCGGTTGAGAACAACTAAGTAAACTTCGTTACGAGCGCTTCAATAGAACGATATAGTAGTTTGACTCGGCTGTATCCTTGAATTCAATGACAAATGACGATCAGAGCACTAGGAATGTGGCTACGGTTAATACCATCGGATTTTGAGGAATTTTTCTAAATCTATTTTTCTATAGTCTTGTAACAGTAGCGTTTTTCTATTCAACTGCACCAAAAGGACGGTAATATTTGAAAAAGTGAGCGCGAAGCGTGAGTGAAGTGTCTCCATTTCAGCTTGGGCAAAAATGCTTTCGCATGTGTGTCCGGATTCTAGATCTCTAGTTGTTCTCCTATACAAGTCGCATTTTTCAACCGATCCTCGTGAAATTTATCGTTTCAGTTTTTGGGAAGTCGTCAAAACTTCGGTGTGTTAGAAACAAAGGAAAATATTATTTTAGAAGCGAGGTCGCCTTAAAAATAATAATAATATTTTATTAAATATTAACCACTTAGGTTCAGTTATATGGAATATCGATAATATTATTGAAGCAGTGATGGCTCAGCGGCATTGGCTATGGACTGCCGCGCAGCAGGTCCATGGTTTGAATCCCGCCACGGGCTTGAGCTTCACCGCATAGTGCAGGGCTATTTTGCGAATGCCCGTCTGGCTGGCGAACACCCTCAAGTAGAAAATCTGTCGCCAAGCACCCAACAGTGTACGTTCCAGCAGCTGTCATTGAGAGCCAGTAATTCTAGGTGATCAGGTGAGATTGTGGTCAAAGGCTAACGTATCAGCAAAAACAAAAAAAAACTTTCCTGTTTGATGAGTTGACGACTACAATGCTCCCCGCTAATTGCCTAGAAGGAACCTATTCAAATAAACATTGTCCATTGTAATACACGCGTATGTAGTAGGTATGTACTCGTATCTATATCGTAGCTTCATAATAGTTTTTTTTTAAATAAACCTCAAAAAAGCCAAATCAAAATATTTTTTATTTTTCTCTATCCCTCTTAGTTTCAGACTTTCCTTGAAGGGGCCTGCATGAAAAAATCTACTTTTTACGTTACTATAAGTAAGTATTAAGTACATAAAAGTTTCTTGAAAATTTAAAAGAACGCCTTATTTTATGTAATCTCTCTTACAAATCTTCTGGAAGATATAGCTTTGAGCGATAAGGCCGACCATTGTAACACTTATTTGTTTGTTACAGTGGTCTAAATTGTGGTGTTTCAATAATGAGTTCATCTGTTTAGGTATCTACCTGATTGTGACGATGTGTCGCGGATAGCTTAAGCCTTAGTTGCACCATCTGATCTAATTCTTCCATCAGAATAAGGTTGAGTCTGGAATGTTTTACGCAGCTTTATTAACCAAAGCCAAATTTGGTGCAATCCAGTTTTTCATTTTCTTTCTAATAAGAGGATTTGATTTGAACGAAGACCATGGATAAACAAGCTAACCACTGACTACGCGTAGTAGCTATTATCTAATCTGTGCTAATACCCACTGTACTCACTCTGACCCGGCGTTCCTATCAGATTGCATCCGTGTGCGTTCTGTAAACACGTGTTTTAATCAAGCCTGTTGCTTCGTTTCCGTTTGCTGCGGCCACTGGCAGCTCAGCAAAGAAAAACTTTGCATGTGTTTTATTACGACGGACGCCAGCTGCCCGCAGGGCTTAATTTCGATGCCGACCTGTCTCGCTTTAATTGTTTTATTCTATGACGGTAAACATTTAAATAGAACCGTATATGAATATTCGAACCTTTTCATAACAGTTATATGTTAGTGTAGGGATGGGGTAGGACATGGAAATACAGTACCGAAAACAATATTCTCGCTGTGGTATGTGAATCGAAATATGGAACTAATTTGCTGCATAACTACGTTGGAACGTCAATACCACTAAACATAGTAATTTTAAAACTTTCACGAGTTGAACACATAGTTATAAGAGGTAAATAAATAATAATACATGTTTTTATCGCGATTAAGTCCCGATAAATACTTATAACCACTAAACATAATATTAACATAAGTATCCCACAAGGGGTGCGATAATATACTTAAGTTATAAAGGGGAACTAAGAGCGCCACCGTTTTATGGTGGATGTACCCGAACGAAGCGATTTGCTTCTTCGTTCATCATACGTACCGCTAGGGAATGGACCACCCTGCCTGAGTCCGGAAACACTGAGTCCCTGTTTCCGGTTAAGTAGTATATGGGGGTCTTCAAAACGCGAGTGAATAGGTATCTTCTGGGTAAGCGCACTCCATCATCGATCGCATCATCATTTAACATCAGGTGAGTACATCAGGTAGTGGTCAAGTGCTACCCAGTACCCTAAAAAAATAAAATAAAAAAAATAATGTTCTATACAAGACTATAGGCCGTATTACCACACTGTAAACAGAATGCCATATGGTAGAACCTACACAGAGTACTAACGCCTGCAAAACTTGTGTATGACAAAATTGTGGAGGCTTTTGTTCAACAGTGGAAATAATGGCTGTTGTTGTGATGAGAACGAGACTTCTAAGGTATTGAAAGTGATTTGTAGAATAGGGATATCGAGTCTAAAGAAATTTCATCAAAGTCATACTACTATAATATGCAATTTTAGCTACATTACGAAAAGGGAAAATGTCCAAACGCCTAACTAATTGAGCCTCGCCGTAGAGCCAAGAGTCCGAAACAATTTTTTAGAGTTCCAAATCCTTGGATGTGACTCGATCCAGCATCTTCTGGGTTCTAAATTATGTACTTACAATTTTTTTTACTAAATTCCGTTCAGCCGTTTCGGAATAGGCCGGTAACAAACACACAGACACCCAAACTCTCAGATTCATAATATTACTGGAATGTGTGTGTATGCCAGGGTTGGCCAAACTTTTAAACCAAGCGGTCTACATTATAATTTAAAATAACTCCACGGGCAACCAGCAATGGATAAAAAATGGCAAAACTGTTTGTTTATATTCTATACAGTATTAGGTAACGAAGTTAATTATAAAGGTTTCATAGCAATAAAATATGTACCTACTTATAATTTTTATAATTCACTTTTG